>CM050170.1:177995395-178362895 GCA_027410445.1 Discoglossus pictus | reverse complement strand
CCTTTTAAGAAAATGCATTAAAGCTACATTGGAAGAATTGTTAGGGTGTCCTCTAATGTTGACCTGTTACATGGTACATAGTGGGAGAAAACCTGGGAAATCTGTTGCACAGTTAGAAGGCAGTTTTGTTTGTATCATCATTTTAAACAACGGGCAAAAAGCAGCATTGTTCTCCCTAATCTGCATTAAAATTAAAAGGCCACTGCTGAGCATAATAAAACAGGAAAATGTTGTTCACCTAGTTTTTAATTAGAAAAATATATATTTTTAATAACTCTGCGGGACTCTTGAGAGATCCGTGATACTTTAGTGTAAGCTCTGTGTGTGTGAGGGGAGTTTACATATCTGGAGAGCTTTGGTTGCAGTGATAGATGCAAGGGGTCAGCTTCTGGCCCAATTATCTTTACAGTGGCTCTCTGTTCCCTCATTCCCCACCCTCTCTTCACTGTTTTCCAAAACACCATCATGATTCACCTCTGAGGAAATTATGTAAGAAACACAAAATGGATTCCTGTTTTTAAAAATAATTCTTCACAAGTTCAGAGTTCTCATAAAAATATCGGTGCCCATGGATTTTTTTTTTTGGGGCGTTGTTCAGTCGTTTCTGGCTTTCTGTGAACTATAACACACCAGGCACTGGCTTTATGTCCATGGTCATGCTGATCCACTTTCAAGGCAAAGATACTGGAGTGAGTTGCCAGTTCCTTCTCCAGTGGGCACAGCATACCGCTCCTGTTATTCCTAAGTGGTCTCCCATCCAAGTACTGACCAGGTCCAACCCTCCATGAATTCAGGGTGGTGTGACCTCTGACTGGAATCAAACCAAGGTCGTAATGGTAAAAGCACCAAATCCTTCATATTTGACAAACAAGTTTCTTATTTCTTGAACTGCAGTGGTCCTTTAAGCTCCAAAATGCCTGTATTATCTCAGTTTGTGAAGTAGCAGGGGAAGTTGAAACTGAGATCAATTAGCTGTGTAAATAAGCAGCACAAACAATCATCGGGCACGCTCTGCTCCATGAGAGAGACAGAAAAACAAACTGATAGAATGGGCGTTATGTCTTTATTATTCTTATCCAATTGACTGTCCGTCCCCTCTTGATAGAAGAGCCCTCAAGCAGATTAATAGAGCTAGACAGGATATATAAGCATAAAAAGGAAATAGATTAAACTTTTTTTTTTTTTTAACTCTCTAAAATCGTTTATGCCCATTATCTAATTTAGATCTTCAAATGATAATAATGGGATTTCATTGTTCCTGTGAAGAGTAATGAACACAATTGCTTGCAGATGTAACAGAAATAGGGTCATTTTCTTCCTGAGAAACAGGTGCAATAAAAAAACAAACAAACCAAAAAAAAACCAGAATAATTTAATCTCTGAGAGAAAATCTTACAAACTGCTTTCTTTGTTCCATTTTTTTGTATAAACATTTAATAATCTTAAAGTGATTCAAATGAGAAAGGTAAGAAAACAATAAAAGGCTTGTTTTATTTAACTACACTGAAAGGGCTCGTTAATTCAACACAACTTGGAGAACACTGCTGTAAAGTACTCCTAAAAATATGTTGAAATACTTTTTGAAATAGGTGCCCTTTTCACAGAAAAAAAATGAAATGTCTTTTTACATGAGACTCTGACAAGACCTCTGTGCTGAAAGCAGAAGCAGAAAGAGGGTTAATCCTTCACAAATTTATCTGTGCAGGGAAATGGCTGCTGGAAACGCCTAAATATGTTCCTTGTGGGTTAACTGATTGCTGATTACATTCCTGAATGCAGGGAAAAAACATAAATCTTGTGTTCATGGAGCTTGCACCGGCCGGTGTCAGCATGTGGTGTTAATCATGGAATAGTTATCAGTGTGTGTGTATACAGACATAAGACTGCAGATTTTTAGCTGTTATTAGTGTAATAAAAAAAAAAACTAGATCATTACCTAGAGCAGTGGCCCACTATTGGATCGCTACCATGTCATGGTGAATTGTTTTGTGTATGTATGTGAAGCTGTGAGCTAAACCATGTGTGGTCACCCAAGATGGGCAGGTCATAGCAGAGAGGTCAGACAAATTGTGGTCCCTTGGAGAAGTACCTGGCAACCCACCCCAGTATCTTTGCCAAGAAAATCTTATGGATGAGCAAAACCAGACACATAATGTGCTTGGGGTGATGCAGTCCATAGGGTCACTGAGAGTCGGACACAAAAATACGTTGCAGTGATGGGTAGCCTTGAAGGGCCTCATGTGGCCCCTGAAAACACAGTGCTCTAAACCATTTTATTTTACAAAAAGCAAACTAGTGAAATCTCTGTAGGAAAAGGGTTAATTGTTAATAGAGATATAGATAAAGAAACATATTTAGGAGTGTAATTGGTTATTTGCTTTTTTAGAGAAACATAAAGGGATTGTTTATTGTTCAAGAGGGACTTGCTCTACTACTCCCTAGAACAGCCTAAGACTGTATGGGAAGTGTCTGAGGGCTGCATGTGGCCCACTGGCTAAGAGGATAATTTGAAGCAGTTGCAGCATGGTAGCTGTCCACATACAATTCTATATAGACCGTAACAGGACGTTGTGCAGTGTGTGATTTGCTGCATCTGACGTTTTTTAGTCATTCAGTCATGTCTGACTCTGTAACCCTATAGGCCACAGCACACCATGCACATCTTGTATTTATGTTAATCCATATGGTTTTCGGAGCAAAGATACTGGAGTCAGTTGCCATTTCCTTCTCCAGTGGACTGCCATTTTTCTGACTTCTCTACTATAACCTGCCCATCTTGGGTGACCCTACATGGTATAGCTCACAGCTTCATTGAAGTGCACAAGCCCGTTCACCACAACAAGGTAGCAATCCATAAGGAGGCATCTGACATACCCAAATGCTAAAAAGAAATAGGTTACAAATACGTATTTATTGCATCATCTCTTAACCACATGGTAAAACATTTGGCCGTGCAGCGTCCCCATGACATAGAAGGATTGTGTCTGCTGTGTAGCCCATCACTGTATTGTTGTGTAGCCCATCACTGTATTGTTGTGTAGCCCATCACTGTATTGTTTTGTAGCCCATCATTGTATTGTTGTGTAGCCCATCATTGTATTGTTGTGTAGCCCATCATTGTATTGTTGTGTAGCCCACCATTGTATTGTTGTATACCCCATCATTGTGTTGTTGTGTAGCCCACCTTTGTGTTGTTGTGTAGCCCACCTTTGTGTTGTTGAGCAGCCCATCATTGTGTTGTTGTGTAGCCCACCTTTGTGTTGTTGTGCAGCCCATCTTATTCAGCATTCCTTGGTAATCTTGATCACTTTCAGGACCTGTATTGGTATAGAGGTGATGGTTGTCAAGCAGCCAGATGTCTTTTGGCATTTTTTTTTCTAGAATCTTATTTTAAGCCAATGTCATGTCTGCATATTCTATTTTTATCTGTTCTAACGTCTGTGTTCTTTTATGTGGCGAGACGGTTTTCATTATTAGAACAGTCTGGAGACACATTGGTACTTAATGATAATGACATAGGGTTAAAGGACTACTGTAATGCTTCTGCGCTCTACAGTTAAACAACTTTGCAACACACTTTATGTTTTATGAGTAAATATAATTTTCTCAGTGAATTCATACTTGTATAATGCTTGTGCTTTTTTCTCCATATTGGCATTCTTCCTGCAGTTATATCTTCATATACTGTATATTTATTACCACTGAATGATACAAATCAATGACCTAGGCTGAATGGACATTTTAACAAAAACTTTTTTTTTTTTTTTTTGTCTCAACATAAGTTGTTGTTTAGTCATTCAGTCGTTTTCGACTCTCAGTGATCCTATGGACAGCAGCATACCAGGCACACCTTGTCTCTGGTTGTGCTTATATATAACTAGCGACTTGCCCGTCAAAAAATGACGGCAATGTTATTGTAACTAAGCTAATGTTGTTTTGTGTGTAATAGTAAACATGTAATGAATTAATAAATGAATAGACGTTACCTATTTGGAAGCATTGTGTTGAAGAGCTGTGAACCTTGTTTGATGTTGGTGCAGCATTAGTGTTGTGTAGCTGCTCTATAAGCGTGGTGAATGTGTGCAGTGGAATACTGTGCGTGCGCGAGGCGAAACCGTTAGCGTAGTGGTCAACTTCCGCATTTGCGTAAAATGGCGGTTTCTCTGTGTTGTCCGTCTTAGCGGATTATCCGTCGGTGCTTCGTGGTGTTTTTCGAGTTTCGTGTGGTGTATTGCGACTGTGTTGTGGTGTTTTACGTGTTGAGAGTGCTGTAGCCTCGTTTTCGTTTTGTTCGTCGGCCATTTTTTCTCTCGCTTAGCGATTGTATTAGTGTGTAAAGTGTTTTATTTTTATTTAAATCAAGGTGTAACTTGTTTTTTTGAGGTGCTGGATGGTTCCTCTTGCTGTATGTAATCTTTTTATGTGTGTGTTGTGTGTATTTATTGTGTTTTAAATGTTTGTATGTCGGCGTGTTGCGTCCGATGTTTGCGAGGTCGTAATGTGTGGTAACGTGTCTCGTATGGTGTTTGCGTGTGTAGCTTCGTTTTCGTTTTGTTCGGCGGCCATTGTTTCTCTCGCTTATCAAATATTTTAGTGTCTAAACTCTTTTTTTGAGTGAAATGAAGGTGTAAGTTGCATTTTTGAGGTCCTGGATGCTACCTCTTGCTGTAGGTAAGTTTTGTATCTATGTGCTGTGTGTATGTATTGTGTTTTTAATTTGGTAATGTTCGCGGGTTGCGTCCGAGTGTTGCGAGGCCGTAATGTGTGTGAACGTGTGTCGTATGTTGTTTGCGAGTGTCGTAATGTGTTTGTCGTGGCGTTAACGTGTGTTGTATGTTGTTTGCGAGTGTCGTAATGGGTGTGTCGTGGTGTTTGGGTTGCGCCGTGAATTTTGCGAGGGTCGCAGTTGCTGGCATGCGAGGGTCGCAGTTGTTGGCGCTCCATGCCAGCAACTGCGGCCCTCGCTTTGCGAGCTCCTCAGGTGCTGCGCTCCATGGCAGCAACTGAGGCCTTCGCTTCGCGAGGGTCCTCAGTTGCTGGCAAGGAGCGCCTTCGGCGCTCCATGCCAGCAACTGAGACCCTCGCCCAGTGCCCTCGCTTCGCGAGGGCCTTGGCTCGCTTTGCGAGCCGCGGCCCTCGCTACGCGAGCCCGCAAGTCTGAGCAACGGCCCGTACGCTCACAACTATATATGTGATGTTATTGTGGCAAAGATACTGGAGTGGGTTGACAGTACCTTCTCCACTGGACCACAATTTGTTTTACCTCTCTGCTGTGACCTGTGCATCTTGGGTGATCCTATATGGCATAGCTCAGAGCTTCATTGAAATACACAAGCCCCTTCACCACAAGGTAGTGAGTTAAAGGGACAATGTAAGTTAGCTAGTGCTAAATAATAACTTTAAGGGGATTAATTCTCATAGTGATTGTGATAAAAAGGAAGAGCAAACCTGGTTGATTAAATTAGAGACTTATAACGCTTTTGTCATTATTATACCAACTGTACATTCATCTGTGAGAGTTAGTCATCTCAGATGAAGTTTGTAGCAGAGGAGGGATCTCACCATCTAATTTATATTACCTAACTTTCAAGTTTAATTATTCACTTCCACTCATTTTTAATAATCACCCATTGCATTTACATTTATTTATATGCGTACTTTTCATGCATACAACTTTGCTGTGTTTCATTTATTAGTCTAAATCTTTTATCCTAAAACTTTGATAGCTGTTCATTCCGACCATCCCCCAGCTGCTAAAAAATAAAATATATGCTATATAAAAGTATGATAGTGAATCTGTGAAGTATGTGTCCCTTTAAGTCCCACATAAAATCTAGACATGGAGTTTGGAGGGCCACTGTAATGTCTCAACAAGAGGACCTAGTTGTTTTAAATATATGTTGATCATTGGTAAAATGACTATTTCATAATTTAGAATATTAATATGTAATATTATGTTCATTTTCAAAACTAGAGTACAAGCGGGATGTTTGTCTCCACCCTGATGAGGTCGAGGGGAGCATGGGGAGGTTGGCTGAGAGACCGTTTTAGGAATAACATTGATAGGCTGTCTCAACGGCAAAAGCTTGCTGCCAGAGTACTCATTGTGTCGGTACACTGTATCTGAAAATTTAGCAGCTGCCTGCTAGACATTGCCACTGTTGACCTCCTAGTCGGTGAATAAACCAGCAGCATCCAAATAAGCTTAACGTGCCATTGATGGCATTGAACTGTCGAACAGTGTGTTTCTTTTTTTAAACTGGTTCTGGTGCAGAATAAATTGCCTTGAATGCATGGCTGCCTTTGGGGGTTTGTCCCTGTCAGCCAGTGTGCTGCAATATAGTGCTGTATGTCTGCCAATAAGATCTAGAGACTGCTCACACAGCTATTTTCTGTGGCATCTCCTTTTAATTTCCAAAAGATGTAAATCGAATTGTTCTGTCACTCATAATATTAAAGTTAAATCCTCTTTAATACAATATATTGTGCTATATAAGACATTGATATAGCATTAAGATATGTTTATTTTTAATCAGTAAAATCCTAGTATTATTTTTTAAGTGTTGTAAATTCTACCAATTAGTCAACGTAAAAAGGGCCAAGAGTAATAAACATTTGAGTCATATTCTGTCACGTGATGCTCTTGAGGTATGATGAGTCAGCGCTCCTGGCCAGTTGGTGGAAAGAGTTGTTTTTTGAAGCATCTAATGCTCTAAGTATCTGTTATTTATGTAGTTCTATGTACATTTTATGTTCATAATACAAAGTTGAACAATGCCAACAAATTGTATTTATCATCCAGACTCATTTTTCTACATTTGCGGTGAGGTGATATTTAAAAATCATAAACAGGGTTTTACTCCACTTATTAAGAAGTGTTATGAGCTTTACTTTGGATGCAAAGTCGGTGACCAAGATAAAAGTTGGGCCCTTTAATTTTTGTTGTCTTACCTGTGTCAGACTTCTCACAAGTTGGTCAACGGGTTCTCAGCACATGAATTTTGCTGTTCCAATTATTTGGCGAGAACAAAAAGATCACTCCACAGATTGTTACTATTGTCTTACAAACATTTCGGGCATCCATTCTAAATAAAAACACATTGTGACATATCCGAATTTCCATCTGCCATCAGGCCAGTGCTGCCTAGGGAAGAATTGCCTGTGCCAACGCCTCCAGAAGAAGTAATACTTAGTAATGATGAACAAGAAAAAGATCCCGTAGAGCATGGTGATTAGGATATAAGGCTTGATCAAAATTTTGAGGCTTCCTGTTCATTGTTACAACCACATTTCCTTACCCAGGGAGTTCTTAATGACCTCGTCCGAGACTTGATCCTATCTAAAACCCAAGCGGAACTTTTTGGCTCCAGGTTGAAAGTCTGGAATCTTCTCCATAAGGAAACTAAAGTTTTATTTTTTTTTAGAGATAGGCATAGTGACTTTAAAGGTTTCTTTTCTCTTGAAGATGAACTTGTTTTTTGCAATGATGTTTAATCGGTCATGGAAGCCCTTGGTCACAAGTACAAAACAGAGAATTCTTCGAAAGTTAGCTTGAAAGCTGTGCTTCTCCACAAAGGAAATACGTTTCCATCAGTGCCACTAGCTCATGCTGCCAATATCAAAGAAACTTATGAGAGCATGAAACTCATGCTTGAAAAAATCAAATGTGAAGAATAGTAATGGGATATCTGTGGTGACTTTTAAGTAGTCGCTCTTTTACTTGGACTACAACTTGGTCACACAAAGTACATCTGTTTTCTTTTTGAGTGGGGCAGCAGAGGCCGAAGAAATGGACATAACTCCATAACTAACTCCAGGACAGACGAATGTTGTCAATACACCACTCCTTGATCAATAAAAAGTATATCTACCTCCACTCCATATAAAGCTCGATCTTATGAAGAACTTTGTCAAAGCGATGGATCGAAGTGGACCTGGATTTACAAATTTAAGAAAAAAATTCCCAAGGATCAGTGATGCAATGATCAAAGAGGGGCTCTTCATGGATTTTAAATAAGACATCTGATTAAAGATGAGAGCTTTGATGGTCAGTTGAACCAGGCTGAAAAGGCTGTATGGAAATCTTTCAAGACAGTTTGCCAGAACTTCTTAGGGAATTATAAGGCAGACAACTACAAAGAAATAGTGGATGATCTTTTGCAATCTTAGAAGACCATCAGATGTAAAATGTCTTTGAAAATGCATTTCTTGGATTCAAACCTTAATTCCTTCCCAGCACCAAATCTTGGGGAAGTCAGCGATGAACATGGTGAACGATTCCACCAGGACATTTCCAAAATGGAAAAGCGGTACCAGGGCAAGTGGAGTCCAGCTATGCTTGCTGATTACTGCTGGACCCTTAAGAAAATACAGGAGAAAATCCTATACTTCTATATTTTAGGGGAGTTAGTCCTTTACTAAGTATTGTAAATTTAATACAGTAAACTTATAATCACTGTTTCTCAAAATCCTTATGTGATAGAGACATTTGTATCCAGCACAAAAAAATACTATTTCGACTTCGAAGACAAAAAACGTAACATTTTGTTGACCAGTGATAATCAATAAACATGAAATGTGTTTTTGTTATGTAAAATGTAACTTGTGTCTGTCATTTAACTGATCCCATAGAAAAGAAGTGTCAGATGAGGGTGAGCTTTTCTGCCAGTATGGGAGCTCCTTTGGGATTAAGAGTATGGCGTGTCACTATAATTTTGTAAGCAAAGGTCCCAGTTATTGGAAAACGTAAAAGGACCCATATAATTCTAATTGTAATATTGGATATTAATAAACATTTTGTTTGGAAGTGTTATATACCTGAGCTTGACATTCGGCTCATTATCTCAAAATATCTTTATCTATGGCCATTAACTCTCTATTTAGAGGTGATAAAGAAGAATTTGTCCAGTTGGTATAGATTGCAATTATAATAAGACTAACAATTTAAAGTCTTAGTGACTATTATGAATTATTTTGCATGGCATGCTCTTATTTTTTTTATTTTTAATAATCACAACCTACTGTGAGTTCATCAATGGCCCTAGATAAACTGCTTCATGGATGTCCTTTACAATTTGTATATAACTAATTTATTTAACATTTCCACTCCAAATAATTTAATAACTACAATTTATTTTTAGTTATTCTATAACAGGCATCTCACTGTAAGTCAGTTAGGTATGAAGGAAGGCAGAACAATTTTAATCTGGGCAATTTTTAATTGTATTAAGTAATAAAACTTTAAGTGTCAACTGATTTTTCTTTGCTAACAAACCTGATTCGTCAGCACAATAATCTTTCCTTGAAGTAGAGCGAATTGAGTTAGATCTGGCGGTGCATAAAAATCTGATTCTTTAGAGCCTTGTCTGATATATATTAAAATGCTCAAACGTCATATACATAATGAGAGGATACAAGAGACTGTTAATGCGTATGTAATATAGTGCAGCCTTTCTTATAGATATTGCTGTGGGTAGTGCCATAAATATATGATGACAAGCAATATAATATGTAGACAGTGGCTCAATCTAATTAAAACCCCAAGGCAGCATTAAAACAGTCGATTAAGGGACTCAAGATGCATGAAAAATGATCTGAGAAATGCCACAGGGAACCAAATTCATATTTATACCAAACATGTCCCCGATCACATTGGCCGAGGAACAGGTTGGTGTAGTTCATAGTTTCTCAGGGATTGTCTCTCCTTGAGCTTAGATGGGACCGTTAACGTCTCAGCCTTTTGTATTGACCTAGCTGGCCTAGAAAGAGAGATCATTAAAGGCATATCTAAATTTCCCTGTTTTTATACTTTTTTCTAATCCAATGACAGGAAGTCATTCTATACACATACAGGTTTATTTTATTTAAAAATGAAACTTGTTTTCCACACCCCAGAGCTGCTTACATAGGTACAGTGTACCTACCAATAGAAACACTGAATTTGGGTAAGGATTTAAACCCTTTACTAATTTTCAAGCCATCAGCACCTCACTGCAGAGATCTTCCACAGCAGTGTCTGGCTCCCCCTGCTTCCTGCTGCAGAGGACTACACATCCCATGATTCCTTCCTGCACAAACTGCTATTACAGATGTCTTAAAATGTATAGATGCCCGTGAATGGCCAAAACAAATGATGAATTTTTTGCAAATTTTAGCAGAGATGTCCAGGGGTATTACCTTTGAAGAGCAAATAATTGCAAACAAAAAGATTTAGCAAACATCAGGGTGAGTTTGTTAAGGTTTATTTTGGTATTTTTTTATTCAAAAAAATGTTTGCATACACTATTGATTCTTCTCCGTCAAATGCATTTATAATCCAGGAAATGCAGATATTCCTTTAACTGACCAATGTAGTTATTATTCAATAGTGATTCATTTGTTCAACAACTCCTTACTAAAAGAAAAATATTTTACTCTAGCTTTTAAAACTTACATTTGGACTTTAGTGCTTTATTTCAGCAGATGTGCTTTTCTCCATCACATATCAAGCACTAAGGCAATGGGAGAGCATCTGGTCAGGAGACTTTCCTAGAAGGAGTTCTTATCTCCCATCCTTTCCTGCTGTGGACATTGCAGGCAAATCTACACTGGTTAGATAGAAATGTGAGCAGATTCATGTAGAGATCTTCTCCCATCCACTGGATACATAATAGGGGTGGATACAAGCAGCTCTGCTGGCCTGTGAATACCTGAAGTTTAAGTAAATTGTTTTTTAAACACTTGTTTCTTTTTGCTAATCCAGCTAATATACAACCAAATGACACTATTATTTAACCAATATAGTGCCTCTTTATATTCTGACTTGTTCCTGGTCTTTCCAGTACTGCTATACGTTTCTAGATCTGAAGCATATAACAGTTTAAATGTATACAGAGGTTTCCTGGGTTTCAAATGTTTCCTAAAAAACAGCCACTGATTAGTAGAAAAATATGTATTACATTGAAAAGTTGAATGTACTTACATATTTATATGCTGGGTACTGCTATGTGGGTTTGCACACCTCTAGGGTGTTTACATACCAGTGTACCCGGCTGCATAGCATCTGGGTACAGTTTGTGACCTTCAGAGGAAATGCTGCCAGTCACATGGTTGGTGGGGTCACAGCTGAAAGGCAGAGAGAAAAAAACACCAGCAGCAGTGATGCAGAGAACAGACAACCTGCAGGTGTAATCTAGTGTGACTGTGCTGCACAGATTGGCATGTTAGAAAGTACTATGTATTTTCATTTAAGTCTGACTACATATCCCAGGCTGCTTTGCAGCATAGACAGCAACCCCAGATTGTGATGCAAAGGTTTCAGCCTCTGCTTCCTCCTGATTGGCCAATTTTTTTTAAATTAATGCTAATTTAGCCTGGGTTTGGAGAGGGTGTTAATCCTGGTTTTCAACTGTCAGAAATTACAAGACATTTTGCTAACTTCAAGGTAAGTGTTTAAATGTTTGTTCTGGTATTTTTCTTGCAAAAAATATTTTCATACACTACTGATTCTCCTCCATCAAATGCACTTATCTAATAAATGTTGGTATGCCTTTAACAGCATTCATTGTAACTACATTACATGAAGGGTAATTACTCCATGTCTGCTCACAGATTGACGGCTCTCTAAGCTGGGAAGACATTTGTCTTTTGATTATACTATACCTTTTCTCTGAACACACTACAAATAATTAAGTTACCAATCTGCAAGCAGGAGCAGCTAATACTTTTATTGAAGAGGATTCTGAGGTGGATACCAAGATGGTTTCATAAAAGCCTGAGACATTGCATCTTTATAACACTGATGAGACATAACGCTGTGGAGGCAGTTTGTGTTCTATACTTATTCTATTTTTGTTAATTGCTTCTATTAAAAATTAGCTGTAGGGATTCAATCCAATGCAGTACACAAAAAGCAAAGTAAGAGAAATATGCTTTAAAGTTAAGCTTACTCTAGAGATCCCCCATAAGAGGGCCAGGGTTGAATACTTTTTGTTTCCAACACCTACCAGCTCTCCATTAACGTGAGAGTGCTACATCCCCATCATCCACCTTCTTTGGCTTTCTTATTGTAAAAGATAACTTTATGGGCAATATCAGACATGGCTTAGTGATAAATAAGCATTACAGAGTCATTTTAAAGGAGCATAGATTTACCACATTTTCTATTACACATTAAAAATAACATGTCTTAAAGGCATATTTCAGTTTCCTGGATTATGAATGCATCAGAAGATAATTAGTAGTGTATGGAAAATAAATTGTGCATGAAAAAATACCAAAATGAACCCTAACAAACTCGCCCTGATGTTTGCTATATCCCTGGATTTAGCTGTTGCTTTTGTGAGTTAACACCCCTGAATATGAGCATAACATTCATAATTTGTTTTGGCCAATCACAGGCAGCTAATGCATTTTAATACATTGTAACAGTCCATGATGGCAGTTTATGCAGGAAGGTATCATGGGATGTGTAGTCCCCCAGTGTAAAGAAGCAGGAGGACATTGATCTGTAGATCTTTGCGTTAAGCTGCTGCTGGCTTGAAGGTTAGTAAAGGGTTACAATCCATACCCAAATGCAGTGTTTCTATTGGTAGGTACACTGTGCCTATGTAAGCAGCTCTGGGGGTGTGGAAAACAAGTTTCGTTTTTAAATAAAATAAATATGTGTGTGTATAGAATGACTCCATGTAATGTGTGTGTCTGATATAAGTTGTGTGTGTTAGATTAAAAAAGGTAAAAACAGGGAAACTTAGATATACTTTGAAAGTGATTCATAAAGTGGATTCATTCCAACTGAATGAAACACTAGTTTAAAATAATCTTATGCACTTAAAGGTAAATGGAAGTTTCCCTGCTTTTCCCTTTCTCTAACCTAACACATGCTACTTATATCAGACACACACATTACATGGTCATTCTATACAAATTTATTTTATTTTAGTAAAATGGTTTTCATACCCCCAGAGCTGCTTACTTAAGCACTTGGTACTAACCAAAAGAAACATGGCATTCAAGGATGTATTTTTCCTCTACTAAACTTCAAGCCAACAGCAGCACAATGCAGAGATCCAGAGCAGCATTGCCTCAGCTGCTTTATTGTTGGAACAAAAGACTACACATCCCAAGATGCTTTGCTGCATAGACTGAATTCCCAGACATTTCAACAATGTTGTAGCTAATTCTGATTGGCTTCAAGAAATTATGATTTTTATTCTAATTTAGCTAGGGTTTTTAGGGGCATTCCTTCTCAAAATCAACTGGCAGAAATTTGCTAACTTTAAGTTAAGTTTGTTAGTTTTATTTTGGTATTTTGTCATGCAACAAACTGGTTTCATACACTACTAATTATCCTCTATCAGATGCATTCATAATCCACGAAACTGTTTGTGTTGTTGTGAATGGAAAATACACAGTTTATAAAGACTAACTCCTGCTCTGTCAAAAGGAAACATACCCTGGCTCCAGAGGTTTCTGATAATAACCCTTTGAGTTGGAGAGCAATTTATATTTTGCTTTAAGGAAGTCCTTTTAAAAGCATTGCAGAAGAAGAAGCCTTTGTTGGCACGATAGGTTTTGTTGACAATTAAGAAAGCACTTGTGTGGACTTGGCAAGCCTCGTTAGCTGGCATTTCCCTAGTATTATTACTATTAAAGGGGCTTATTGACTGTGGAATCTCATTGCTATCTGTCACCTGTGAGTACAGTAATCCTGTTTCTTCTGGCAGGGCGTATCATTCTGTACATATATTAATGTATGTCCTGCCGGCATAATATAGTTGAAAGGAATCTATTTTTGGTAAGACCAGCACTTTGAAGTTTGACACTGCAGCTTCATGCTGTATTGGCAGTTGAAAGAAGTTAATTATTAGCCCTTAAAAGGGACACTATTATTAGAACATTAAACCAACATGAAAGTCTCAACAAAACTGTGCTATATCATTTTTTGTTGTTGTTTAGTTGTGTCTGACTCTCCATGACCTTATGGACCGCAGCATGCCAGGCACATCTATCATTATGCCTCTAGTTGTGCTTATCCATACGTTTTTTTTTTTCTGTACGGATATTAGAGTGGGTTGCCAGTTCCATCTCCAGTAGACTGCAATTTGTCTGAACTCGATGCTATGACCTGCCCATCTTGGGTGACCCTACATGGTATAGCGCACAGCTTCATTGACATACACAAGCCCCTTCACCACGACAAGATCATGATCTAGAAGGGAGCTTTCTCAGGTAAAGCAGGCGTGTTCAAACACTGTCCTGGAGTGCCGCACGCAGGCCTGGATTTGAGGATGTCCTTTCTGTGCACAGTTGAGTCAACCGGGATGACTAAAGAAGCAATAGTTTCACCTGCTTGCATCGAGAATATCCACAAATCGAGGCCTGTGTGCGGCCCAGCAGAACTGAGTTTGGACACCCCTGCGGTAGATGCTTTAAAAATCATTCAAAAAAATAATTATCATTTTTTATATTGATCATGAATTGACGTTTTTTTGTTATTTCATGTATATTCCTTGTCGTCCTCACAAGAAACTGCACGGATAATGAGACTTGACTGTCACACGGATAATATTTTAGTTCTAGGTGTATGTACTCACTATTTATTGTTCAGAGTGATGGTCAAGTGGTAGAATTATTTACCTCTGATGATAATAGGTTGTGAGTTTAAATCCTATTTCCCATTTTTTCCTTTGTTTACATCAATATGTTGTTTTGGTTCACATAATTATTTCGAAATGCATTGACATTCACAATTCTTTCATATTTACCCCTTTACAGTTTATGACACTTATCTGTTTTATACTGTAACCTAAAAATTATTTAAATTCTGTGAGCTAACATTGAAGTTTGCAAATCTTATCCTCTAATCAAATTTTGTGATCTACCTGCAAAGATTCATATGACTTTTTAATTAGAAACTATATGACCAGTGATTACTGACTACCAAATTATCCATGGAATAATGTTATCTTCAGTGTAAGCCATCTGCAGAACAATAAAGTAGGCATGCTCAGATCCTGTGAGAATATCCAGGCTTTTATTTTTACAGATAGCCTGCACTGAAGACAATGGGCACAAATTATTCTGTAATCTGCAATTATTGGTAATGATTGCTAATTACAAGAGTGAGAAGTTTTTTGTTTGCGGGTGGGTCAAAAAGGCTGAAATGGCACACTTCAGTGTTAGTTTAGAAAAATGCATTTTAATACCATTTAATTGGTGATATATTTATTATGTTTAGTTTTATGTTATACCATTTGTGGAACCTACACTATGTTGCTTAAAAAAATACTTTATACCCTAAATACCATGGAGAAGGAGTGATTCAGTCCACACACATCGAGGAAAAAATGGTACTACACGATCCAGTGGCTATATTATACAATGCAAATTTGGCTGCAGTTAACTCAGTGAATATTATCAATACCGTGTTATACAATTGTTTTCTCAGTTTTTGTGTGGAAGGATTGAGATGTCAACCTATATGCTTAACACAAGAAGTAAATGAACATGATTTGTTCTTTTAAGCTTTCAATACAATAACTTACATTTATTATGTCACAACCTCTGCTTCAATTGAGCTCGCCCAGAACTTGGTTCTGACCCACCCAGTGGTACATGATGGTTTTTGTTGTTAACCCTGATAGCAGAGATAGAACCAGACCGTTATTGGACCCCAAGGATTAATACAGGAACTATAAACTATTATTTAAGCAGATGTAGCAGTTCTAATCCCAATGATCAGGATTATACATTCTCTCAAGAATGCGCACACACGTGATTATGTATGATCACACTGAGAACTGTTTATTAGTCAAAAATCCAACATTTTTATCCATATCCGGTCACACCCCTTAGCAAACCTTCCCTTAAGCCAAGTCCCGTTCTCTTAGCCATAAGGCCTAACTGTCAATCAAGTGGTATAAGCCTTTCTAACGACCCCAGATACATTGGAGCCTGGGACAGTAATTAACAAATGACTTCTTTGTTTTGGGAGACTGGGGCTAGCTGGTTAATTAAGGAGAATGTGTGTCTAGTGGCCTTTGTAACTATATCCTGGCCCCCCATTGAGATGAAAGCACCCTTGTGGTCGGAGATGGCAAGCCTGTGTGACCAGCTCTTACATTTTTAATGACCAGATGTCTAAAGAAAAAGAGGCACATAAGTAGGTGTGTTCTACAGGTCTGATCATCTGCTCAGAGAGCAACATCTTTTAACCATGAGAAATATACTGTAGTATATCAGTCTGGTCTCACTTCAAAGAGTGACCCAGCCCTGAAATACCAGGCAATTCTACCATGAACAGGAGAAACGGCAAACCCCAGGCGTATGTTTCGCCTCTGTGGGCTTCATCAGTGAGGTGCAGCTGCACTCCCTAAGGCTCAGTGAGCAAGGGGGTCCACGTCTGGGTGCCTCTAGGGGACCAATAACGGCTAATTAAATCTGCTTTTTCCCCACTTACTGAAATTCCCGACTCCTAGAAGTCTCACCACGGTCTCTTAGACCCCTAGCTTTTCTGAGCCCTGTACCCCAGAACTCGGACTTCTTTCCCCGAGGATGTGGGTCATGGTCTTTATTGTTTTCCTGGGGGGAACCGAATCCCAGGATACCAAACACACTAGGGCCACTAACCGTAAGTTCCTCTAGTAACGACCATATCACAAAGTTAAAATTACACATGTTGTCTATGCAAAAATAATTATTATAAACCCATACATCCTGGGGGTACCGCAATAAGGAGCACCCTGCTCACAGAGAAATAACAGTCCAGATAAAGTCTATATATCCATTTGAACAGTCCATATATCCATTGGAGGTGCAGTGTTTGGTTGAATCAACCCCAAGAGACCCCAGTGGCCCCTGCCCATGACAATGTACTTTAAAGGGACCCTGTATTAACATATTTTCAGGGCTGTTCTTTAAAGAACTGTAATTAATAATGGTATGCAATGATATATTAATCTTGGCCATTCTCATTGTTTTATGAAGACGTTCTCTTATTTGTTATTTCTCAACTTCCAGGGCCTGTTCCTGCTTGAAGGGCAGGTAATCAGTCGGGTGCCTATATTATAAAAGTACAAAGCAATTTGTTGAGTTGCATCGAGCTAATCTCACCCTCTAGCATGTCCACTTCGTTGACAAGAAACATATACGGATAGGGCAATGTATTGTAAGACGGCAATAGAGATGGCTAGCGCTTCATACAGTATTTTTATTTATTTAGTTTTTCACTTTACTTAAACATTTTTGCTCAACATGTTTACTAACATAATAAAAATGGCAGCATAGAGCACCCATATTAGCAGTTGATGTTGAAATCCCTTTTTATCTGGCTTAAAGGACCTTGGGAGATGTGTTTTTTTTTTTTTTTTGTTATAAAATAGTGACATCTATCGTAATTCGATTGTAGAGCTTACCTGATAACGCAGACTAGCAGAAACAAAAGTTATTGTTCCCACATACATATAGTGGTTGAAGGGCCTCTTAGTTCAGCACAACTTGGACCACATCACAGTAAAGATCTCCAAAAGGCATGTTGAAATACTTTTTGAAACACATGCATTTTTCCCTGAGAAAAATATGTAATAGATTTCTCACTTGTTTTTCCATTACTGCAGCCAATCACGTTGCATGGTTGTGTGTCCCATTCAAGTCAAGACTGCTTACAATTCAAGATTGAAGGGAAGTAGTCTTGTAATTTTTATAATTTCTTATGGCAGAAAATTCAGCTTTCTGCTCTCTTGCCTCTCTACAACTTTAACAATACAGACCAGTGCTCTGCTGCTCGGTGCTGTCCGTGTAGCGATCAAAAGAAAAAAATGAACCCATAAAAAAATCTATATGATGCTTGACTTACCTAAACAGGTCTTTTATGGGTTAACTGGTCATTGCAGTCCTTAGTCCAGGGAAAACTGCTATCAATCACGGTCTTCACCGCACGCTTGGATATCTGTTATAACTCATGCAGCAGCCAGTAGGCAGGACAGTATGTAAACAGTGGCTTAAAACTTTAGATTTTGTATGTTATTAGTGTAATTTAAAAATATATATAATTGAATGTATAGATACCATAAATATATAACTATAAATAGTGTATGCATTTCTTTATATAATCACCTTATCCAGTCATATTACAATGGCTCTCCCTGGTTGCAGCAGCACTTACAGGCACTATGCTATATAATTCTTGGCTTTCATAACAATCGATGTGCCAGTAATAAATATGGCCACCATACCCATGCAATATCACTGCCAGAAACAAATATGGCTGCTGTAACTACACTACACGCAAACATTAGAGAGAAATAACTAAATCACAGGAGTCTGCGAGGGCTAAAATCAGATTTATTCTTGGTAAAAAAAAAGTACCGTATTTATCGGCGTATAACACGCACCTCATTTTAAGAAGGAAATTTCAGGGGAAAAAAAATAAATTTCAAATAAAGAGCTTTGAAGCAAAATCCTCAACCTCCCTCCTCATCCTCAACCCCCTCCTCAACCTCCCTCCTCATCCTCAACCCCCTCCTCAACCTCCCTCCTCATCCTCCCTCATCAACCCCCCCATCCTCAACCCCCCCATCCTCAACCCCCCCTCCTCAACCCCCCCTCCTCATCCTCAACCCCACTCCTCATCCTCAACCCCCCCTCCTCATTCTCAACCCCCCCTCCTCATGGGGGGGTTGAGGAGGGGGTTTGAGGATGGGGTGAGGAGGGGGTTTGAGGATGGGGGGGTTGAGGGGGTTTGAGGATGGGGGGGTTGAGGGGGTTTGAGGATGGGGGGGTTGAGGGGGTTTGAGGATGGGGGGGTTGAGGGGGTTTGAGGATGGGGGGGTTGAGGATGGGGGGGCTGAGGGGGGTTGAGGATGAGGAGGGGGTTTGAGGATGGGGTTTTAGGAGGGAGGTTGAGGATGGGGGGGTTGAGGATGGGGGGTTGAGGATGCAGAGGGGGGGTTTGAGGATGCGGAGGGGGGTTTGAGGGGGTTTGAGGATGCGGAGGGGGGTTTGAGGGGGTTTGAGGATGCGGAGGGGGGGTTGAGGATGCGGAGCGGGGAGGGAATATCGGTGTATAACACGCAGCTATCATTTGCCCCCTATTTTCAGGGAGAAAAAGTGCGTGTTATACGCCGATAAATACGGTATTAACTTTAATTGAATAGAAAAAACATATTGTAAATAGAAATATGAGAAACATTCATTAAATATGAACAGTTTCAATTATCCGTTTCTCTTTAATGTCCAGTTTCAATGATGTCATAATGTAACAGGGTGATCAAGAGAGCGTCCATATTATCATACACGCTGGGGCATCTCTTCGAAAATAGGGTACAAATATGGCAAAATGGCAGACCTAGAAAACACTGTTCAAAATATATTCAACTTATCAGGTTTTGCTTTAGTTAAATTAGTAACTACTTCAGCCACAAGAAAACAAGGTAAGCAGAATGGTGTCGTTCAGTCGTGTCTGACTCTCCTTGACCTCATGGACCATAACACACCATGCTGATCCACTTGGTTTTCATGGCAGAGATACTGGAGTGGGTTGTCCTTTCCTTCTCCAGTGGTGCACAGCATACAGCTCCTGGTATTCCTAGGTGGTCTTCCATCCAAGTACTGACCAGGCCCAACCATACGTGGCTTCAGGGTGGTGTGACCTCTTGGTTCCCTAACTGGAACTGAATCCAGGTTACAGTGGTGAAAGCACCAAATCGTAATCACTGGACCACCAGGGAACCCTCTAAGTAGAATTAGGTTCCCAAATAAGTAAAAAAAAAAAAAAAAAAACACACACAAACAATAAATCTCCTTTTTTATTTATTTATTTTTTGTTAGACTTATCCAAAATTGCATGCAGATTGTATGTATCATGAATTTAAAAGGATATTTTTATACACTACAACATGTCATGGAAAGAAATATTGAAAACATTTGGTTTAAACTGAACTAAAACTGATAGGAAATGTTTCTTTGCTTAGGATAATTGTATCTGTGACTCATACAGTGGCTGACATGGGCTAGCCCCCAAAGCCTAGCAGTTTATTTGGCTCCAGGACCTTTAAAACAGAAAATAAACTGAAATATTGTCAAATACTCTTTCACTTGCAACAATAAAAAATATATATATTTTCCTTTACAAACAAGCCCGCTGCAATGCTCCTGTTTAAAATGCTGCTACTGGTGAAAAACGATAAAGGCCACCTTGGCTTAGTTGGAATAATTTACTAATTGGTCCCTGTACATTTTATGGCACTACCACCAGATAATCCCCCGCTGTCAAGATTTATATTCTAGGGGGAAACAATCATTTTTGAAGCAAATAATACAGTGTTAACGCAAGACCTCACTGCAAAAAAAGGCATTTATTTAAATAAAGTGCATTGCAAAGTTGTTTATCTTACAATAGACTCCAGTATATAGTAAAGTGTTGGATCAGTGTAGTAATCTTTCTGATGCAGTCTTATATACTTCCTGGGGCTATTTGTACAATAATAAAAGGACATTGTGATCAAATTTTATTCTGTACAATATTTAGACTAAAGTTAATAACAGACAAAACTACAAAATACTACAATCTTTATCTTTTTAAATACAGTAGGGGTTTATGTTCTTTTCTGATCTTTATGCTACTTTCTCAGAAGGTATCTTCTTGTAAACTAAGCTTTCCATTAAACATAAAACCAGTTGGCAGCTTTAGCTGCCACATTCCTGTTGTGCAAATAGGAACTTCCCCTATATTCAAAGTCTCACCTCAGGAAAGTGATCAATCAAAACTAAAATAGTATATAATAATTGTTTATAAAAGGCTGTTTTTTTTGTAATACATTTTCCCTGTTTTTGTGTGTAGTTTTGCAGAAGAGTGTATTTTAAATAAAAGTCTGCAGTAGTTGTCCTTACACGCACACACGTGTGTGTGTGTGTGTGTATATATATATATATATATATATATATACTTGTGTGTATGTCTAAATATATACACATGCATGCTATCCACAAGCTGACTATGTAAGCTTATGTAAAATTAACAGACTAAATGGCCTCTGAGGAAGCCGCTACAGCAATGATCGTCAGGTATTTCAGATAAATGATTTATAGTATGTTATGTTACTATAGATACTACTTGTTAATCTTCTGAGGTTCCTGAAAGGGTACTGGGAAGGAGAAATATATATATATATTCTTTTGTAATTTCTTTTGTAATTTACCTAAAATTCTTCTTTTCTTTTTATATTTGGTCTTCCAGGACACCAAGCATTGTCTCACTGTGAATCTCACCACTCTCCGCGTTTGGTGCTACACCTGCAGTAAAGAAGTTTTCTTGGACCGGAAGCTGAGCTCTCAGTCCCCTGTTGCAAAGTCTCAGGACAGTAATACCCAGGTGCAGACACATCTCCTTGAAAGTGCTACTTGTTTGCCTTGTTTCTGTGGTTGTCTTGTAAGCAAGTATAGTATGCCTTGTATATGTTAAATTCCGATTCACTCTGTAAAATTAGTACATTTAATTTTTGCAAACATAGTATTAAAGGGCTACTGGTAATTATTATTGTTTATTTATAATGCACCAACATATTCCGTAGCGCTGATTATGTTCAACAACTTGAACAACCTATGTTTCCTTAAGGACACCACATGCTAACCCTAAGTCTTCAAAATGGAATGCTATGCCTAATTATTCCTATGTGGTTTGTAGTGTTTGGTTTTAAACTTAAAACAATACAACCATACCATCAGTGATAATGATCAATTATTGGCAGTAATCATCAATTTGAAATAGATAATAAACAGTGCTTATTGGGTGGACCTCAAAGGGTTATTAGCCAATTTGCACACTTCCATATGCATTTACAATCACATATAATAGTTGTCTAACTGCTAGACGTCACGCTTTCCGTGGTGCGTACGAGTTAGGCGGCGCTCATCGCTTGCGAGCCTTGTGAAGCGTGACAAGCCGTTAACGCGTAGCACTTAGGCGATGAGTGCCTAGGGCGCTTATCGTTGTGAGCCTCACGAAGCAAGGCGATCTGTTAAGGCAATTAAACTCTCGGCACAAAGGCAATGAGCGCTGAAGGCACTTGCGCGAGGCGATAAGTGAAGGCAATGAAACACGCAACTTAGCCACCAAACACTTAGTAAACGCGCAATTGCATTAGCCTCCAGGCTCTTGACAAACGCAGGACTTAGAAGAAAAAAAATGACAAGACGTGGAACTTTGAGAAAAAAAAATACGAGATAGCAAAAATATGAGGTTAACGGCCGAACTGCGAAAATCCCAAAAACACAAAGAAAATATAAATAAATACAACAAAAACATCACCCACAGCGCGGGGGAACAGCCAGGACGTCTGGAAGTGAGGTGGAATGCTAATTTAAGGGGATTTCGACGACTTTCACCACCCAAAAATCGCCTAAGCGAGAAAAAATGGGCGCAGAAAAAATTGAAAACGAGGCTATACGACCTCGGATCACGGAAAACACTGCCAAACGCGTAGCACTTTCACACAGGAACGAACAAACTACATTAATAGCATTACGAATTTACAATGGCGCTTTACACAGCAAACCAACGGATTTCCTTCGCGCACACAAACAATTTCGAATGCACAGTTGGGACATTCATTACACTTTCTCATCAGAGCACCAACACTTAAACTGTACATTGTATGGTGCTGGAATATATAAACAGATTGTTAGCTCTTCGTTAATTACAAAGAGGTAAAGTATATTTATTCAAGAACTAATTAATTCATTATTGATTAATTAATATAGATAAATATATATCTCTCTTTATAATAAGTGTTGAAGGTGCTCAGAGGAGCAAAAGTAGACAAGAGGAGGGGCTTGCCATGAGCGCCGAATTTTATTGCCCCTTCATTTTTTGACAGGCAAGTCACTAGTAAAAATTATTTTTAATAGCGTTGACTTGAAGTCTTTGTTGCTACGTTCAGTTTTAAATGATACAGTATTTGGAACCGCTGCTGTTTGCCTCATTTTATTTTAAGTTGCCTTTTAACAATGCATCCTTTGTAAAATTCTGCTCATGGGAATTTAAAATTAAGGAAATACATTCATGTGTGCATCTGAATGTCTGAAATAGAGCGTCTTGAAGGAACATGCAATTTCAGTATTTTATTATTAGATTCCAAAACCATGATTGCAAGGCGCTGGTTACAGCTCGCTCCAGCAGTTTACACTAATAATAATGGTACAGACTGGATATGCACAAATCGGCTAATCTGCCCATTTTAGATTATGGAGCTAATCCTTGTGAGTGATGGCTGTTGGCTCACACAAGGCTTCCTGTAGGTACTGGCATAGTCTTTATTTAATTTAATATATACATCAATTAACTTTTATATTAATTTGATAGGGACTCTGTTACTCTAAATCAAGTTTTAATTTACTTTTAAAGAGCATGAAGAGCTGGCTATACATTGCATTGTTTTTTTTAAGTGGTTAATTCCTGAGAAATTCAGTATGGTTTGTACTATGTTGTTGGTACTGCTTAACGGATTTGATGTTCAAATTAGAACCACTGTCTGCCTCTGTGGAGGCCAAACCAGTGCCCACCAATATTATGCAGTTGGATCCCTTTCCCAGCCCTTACACGAACACTGAGTTACAAATTACCATACTGAGTTGCACATTAGCATAAAGGAGTCTCAGAAACAATGCTGCATATATTAAGGGTTATTTTCTGTAAATAAAAATGGCTAGTACATTGTATATCCTGTTTTCAGTGCACTTTATGAATAAACCAACTTCCTGTTGGGTTGTGTCCAATTATGGCACATCCAATTAGTATTCTGAATTATAACCAATTGAACATATAAACAAACATATACAATGTGTACACATACATTAATCAGTTTGGTATATAATTACTACTATTAAATCCACAACATCCTAATCCACACAGGTGACAGTCGTTATTGGCCGGGGTTCTCTTCCCTGTGTCCCTGCAAATGCTAAAAAGTCTGGAATTATAAAAACCTTGGAAAATTGTCACTTTACTCATGTAACGTCCCTCGAGAAGGGATGATGAAACTCACCTCGGCGGGTGGAAAGGCTGCATTCGGGCTCTTGGCTAGGGCCCAAGTGTCCTTTTTGGGCAAGGGGCGATTCTTAGCATTCCACCCACGACTTAGCGGGGAGCATGAAACAAATCCCAAAATAACCATTTAAACACTTAGGCCCTCATTCAAGTGCAATGCGGCCAATTGAATAGGGCTCTAAATAAGCACATAACATATTTTTTTTAAAGAAGTTTTTAGTTAGTAAACATCTATCCAAAAGCAAGGTTTTCACTAACTAAAAACTTACTTTAAAAAAATATGTTATGTGCTTATTTATAGCCCTATTTAATTGGCCAAATCGCAATTGAATGAGGCCCTTAGATTGAAGTCAGCAAAATGTCTTGTAATTTCTGAAAGTTGGAAATCAGCGTTAACACCCTCCAAACCCAGGCTAAATTAGCATCAGATTTAAACTGATTTGTTTTGGCCAATCAGGTTAGCTGAAACTTTTTTTTAAATTAACTCTGGGTTCCTGTTTTTGCTGCAAAGCAGCCTGGGATATGTAGTGTATCACTGATATGTGCTATGTATTGCTGCTGACATACAAGGAGATTGGCTGAGCAAGCAACAGCAGATAAATAGTGGGTTAATATTGCTCCCCTGATGCTACATGCTGATTGGGTGGGATCAGATGCCTGTGTAGACACCCCCTGGAGATGTCAACATAATCATTAGAGTGATTTTTAGATATTAATAAAAATAAAATCTTTTTTTGAGATGTGCTGCATACACATAAGGTAAGGGACACAGTCACCTGAACATCCACTTTTTCATCTTAAAGAGCATGATAAAGTGACTATAAGTTTATACTTTATTCATGTATGCTGATGTGAGACTCATTATACTAATTTGTTGTTCAGAGGGCTTGATAAGGGTAAAAAAGAGGATCTAACTGCATTTTAACACTGGTGGTATTGTTTTGTCAACCACAGAGGCAGATAAGCAAAAGATGATGCTAATTAGCACATAAAAGCAGCTATTTCAGATGGTGCTTATTTGCATATTATTGCAGTTCAGATAATGCTACATATTTCTGGTTCACTTTAGAAAAAATAGCAAATTCAACATTTAGCCAGCTTTCTTAATTTTTAGGAATAACTTAAAAAGGGACTTGATTTTGGGGTGACAGAGACCTTTTAACTTTCTGTAAATATAGAAGAACCAAGAGTTTGGAGCATGTGCTTATGGTGCAAAAGTAGCTCCAGTGTCTTCCATCCCATCCAGAATTAGGTATAATTGGATAATGGTGCACCTTCTTAAAAGGCCACCTGTAGTTTAAAAAAATTAATGTTTGAGACATATATAACAAACTAAGAATGTAAGCACATGAGGAGCCATGAATATAAATAATATTTAGAGAAACTCTTAGGTGTAGTCATTGCTGCTTGTCGCTGGGAACGTCCATATTGTACCTCTAGAGCTCTGCTTATTGGCCTGGAGTCTTATGGTTGGTTCTTTTGTGAGTTACACTTCCATTTAATCCTATTGTTGTGTTCCACAACTTTGAATGTAGATTATATACGTACCTATATTCAGATCTATTAAAAGGCTACCACAAAGTCCACGCCAACAGACTAATTCTGTCAAGTGTTAAAAAGCATATGGCTGCCACCATTAAAGCAAGATCGAATAAAATGGCTAAAATAAAGAGATTAATACATTTTTTAAATTTCTAAAAATATTTGGCTTATTATCAAGTCCAGATCTTTAAAAGAGCATTCTATAAATGACACATCGGTAGCCCTTTAACAAGGGATGTTTTATATAAAAATATATATATATTGTGAATAAAACCAGATTTTACTAGGTATATAATATACATGTGTATTTACTTTTCTGTATATTATTTTATTGAGAAGTGCTTTTAAGCTCTGTTTTTACTTAATTAAATCAAACAAATAGTCCATGTATGGGTCTGCCCTCTGCAGAGTATACAGACACAAACTCTGTAGTGTTGAAACCTTCCATATCCCTTTAACTAATATTAGTTTATATATGAAATATACAACATTACTGATTAATACTTCAGGTTATTTGTGTGCATGAATGGATATACTCCTATCATGTTCTCTGCATATTTTATATATTAATATCTAATTTTTTCACACTGAATATATTTGCATGATTTTATATATATAATAAAATTATAGCAAATAAACAGTAACTTTGTGTTCACATTCTGATTGTCTAAAACAAGTAGAAAAACGTGTTTCCTGCTCAGAATTCTGAGAAATACAGTTATCACACTGCATTCTGGGAACCTGGGTAGGGACATGCAAATGTATATATTTGTAGCTATAAGTAAAGGACAAATGTAGTTTTTACTGTTATATTTCACATTTACGTTAAATAATTCTTTACTGCAGGCTTCCATTTACTTTATTTTAGCTAATTCTTTCTCGTGGGTGTGGTGTCCTTGTAAACTGAAAAGCTCTTCATTAGCCCCTGTGAAAGCACTGGCAGCTGTAGCTGCCATTTTTCCATTGTACATTTAAAAAGTCTGTATGTAAAGATTCCTCCCACCTCAGGAAGTAGATCTTCAGAAACCAAAATGGTAGATTGCTTATGAAATGTAATAAAGTACCTTGCCTGTTTCCGTATGCAGGTTTTCATAACGGTAAATGTTTAATATAGTACTAAAGTGACCATTTACAATAAAAGCCCTATTAGTCATTTAATAGAACATTGTAGAAACACTTTCAGAAAAGTCCAGTGTCCAAATCTTCAAGGTTGTCGCATGTCCTAAGCTAGTTTTTGTGTGACTCGCCATTAATATCTGTTATTCATAACCATGCTGTATACAAGGTCGTTTGGGAAGCCTTATGGCCTTTATTTTACAATCCAAGAGAGGAAAACAACATTAGCTTTGCAAAGCAGGGCTATTAATGCATAAACCACATCATTAGATAGGAGGTGCGCGAGTGAGGACAGTGATGTCCACTGAATGTAATCATTGGGCAGCTTTGCAATGACAGGTATCATAAATCCTCTACAGTTCAACTTTTGGTATTTCATAAATCTCTTTAATATACAGCCCAAAAATATATGGAATAAATAGCTGTGAGAACACTTCCCCTCGAAGACTTAGGGTGACTTTCTTTTGAAGCCGTGCTTCTGAATTTGCAGAATGATTTTAGAATTGCTGCATTGTTTACTTGTGGGTATGGGCAGCTTCAGATCAAGGTAAATCGGAGCTTTGAGAGTGAGCACCTATCCACTATTTGCACTGTTCTGAAGCTAAGCAGTGCTTCCCACCCGGCAATTAAACACGGATCTATCCTGTTATGGTGTCGGGACAGGTCCATCTCTGCAGTCCGTCGCTGCAGTGCGTCCTCCAACTGCTAGATGGCGCTGTCGATAATTTGGAGCATGGCCTATATGTGAGAGAAGTTCTAAGCTTATGTAAGCCTCACCCTAACCCCAAAAGTTTTCCTTGTCTCTATGATATGGCACCGGAATATCAGCAGCACCATCTAGCGGATGCTCACCGCCACTGCTGCTGCCGCCTTGTGCTGCGCTACCATAAGATTATGACATCATCTAGGAGCATCTAGAATGGAACCAGCAGGGACATTGATAATATATTACATCTAAAGCAGGGGGTGTCCAAGTTCGGTCCTGCTGGGCCGCACACACACCTGGATTTGATGATATCCCTGCTGCACCCAGGTAAGACTATTGCTTCTTCAGTCATCCTGATTGACTCACCTGTGCAAAGAAAGGAAATCCTCAAATCTAGGCCTGTGTGCGGCCCAGCAGGACCGAACTTGGGCACCCCTGATCTAAAAGGAAAGAAATGAGCAATAAAAACAAACATATTTAATCCTTTTTGGAGGGCACATGTGAATATACAATTTTTAATTCATACTGAAAATAACTTTTAATGCAGTTTCCATCTTAATTTACCTTAAAACAGAGATATTTGCTGTAAAACGTATCACATGTCTTCATTTAAATGACATAAATATATTTCTTCTTCACAAAAAGGATTCAAAAATGACTTCAAGCCTTACACTAAAAATCCCTGCAACAGTTGTATATGAGAATCTGGATATTGAGGTGGAAGAAGAGGATGAGCTGAAGACAAGAGGTAACATGTTAAGGCTGATCAGTAAGTATATGTAATCCTTACACAGACTGTGTTTTAGAGATTAATATCAGTTCTCAGAGCTCACTGGGGTAAATTTACACAAAGTCCTACAAAATTCCACCAATTTATACAAAATGAGGAGCTAGGTGAGAGCAAGAAGGTGGTAAGGGACATTCCTAAGTGTAGTGTTTCTCTGAATTAGTTCCTTTTAATTAATTTCCATAAAATGGTTTTCAAGAATCCCACAATCCTACTTGAAACTCAAACATGCCTCTGAGATCCTATAGCATCTTTCCAGGACCTTACATTCATCTCAGTCACCTTAAACCCACAACCCCAGCTTATGTATGACTTCTTCCTGTACATCCGTATATTTTGGGGTACTTTTTCTTTTGACACCCATAATGATTGCACAGAACACAGTTTGGGGAAACATTAAATGCAGCTAGGATGACCTAGGTCATTATTTTCCTTCTTATATATTTTTGTCCATTGTGATGTTCATTTAGTTAACTGGTCACCTACATAACATGGTCTACAAAATAATGATCTTTCTAGAAATCACCAAAATGCATTGTCTGTATCAAAATTACATTTCCCAAAAAATTATCTTTTACTGTGTTTTGAATATGGCTGGTTTGACTATATTTCTAATTGATATATTATTTTTATGGATCTAGGTCCATACAATAACAAAATATAGTTTGGTACGGTATTAGCTGTGGAAAAAGAAGAAACTGTAGCGTAGATATAATTTTTAATGACAATCCATTTGCCCATTAAAAGCTGTGTGTGTGTGTGTGTATATATATATATATATATATATATATATATATATATATATATATATATATATATAATGTGTATTGTTGTGGTTTTTGGCAATTAATATGGTGATATTATTAATATCAATAATCTTTATTAATATTAATTAAAAAATAAATATTTTACATATTTGCCAATTGCGACTAATTCAGAATTCTTACTACTCAATATATTTTTAAGAGCATTGGCCTCATGAAATAAACAGAACTGTATTATGTGAGAATATATTTATTATAAATGAATATAGATAATAATTCAGTATATTTTAATATAACAAGTTAGTTTAAACAATTGTAACAGATATATCAAGGTACAACAATTATAAAGTGTTAGTTATCACATTGTCCACATAATCATATATGACATGTACAATATGCTTACTATAATTAATATGGTAATTTATAACATTGGAGATAGTTTTGATTATTTTGGTATGTTTGCAAACATCTCTATTAAGATATCATACCATTTTAATATATGGTTTTATAGTCGAATTATAGTATCTCCAATTCAAAAGAGAAAACGTTTTTCATTACAATTAATTATCAGATAATTTAGATTTGTATAAAAAGCTGATATTATTTATAAAATTAATTTGCAAATGATATGTCGAACTTTAATTCACATATTATATGGTATATTGCATATTTCAGATCAATATTGATATAGCAATCTATTTTATATTATATTAACAAAATATTTCCATGAAAAATAAATAACATTTAAAGAAATATTATCATACCTGGTTTTTGTACTTGATTTAATCGTATGACTCAGCCCAATGAAGGTCTTGATCTTTTCTGAGAGTACAGAAGTTCTTGGTATGTAAGTGTATACATTCTTTTGTTAGTGAGCTGTGGAAGTTTCTTTGGTAAAATGCATTTTTAATTATTTATGAGTTTTGGGAAAAATCCCAATAATATCTGTTGGAATGTTTTTCTTAAGAATTTATTAAAGTCTCTCCCTGGGGTGCGTCTGTCTAGGCGTATGTGTTTGTTAAGAGTTGTCTGTCCTTTTTCCCTAGATGTTCTCGGTCCAATGTTCTCCCTTAGATCAGAGAGCTTCCTCTAATTATACCCAAAACTTAATTTGCTTATCAGAAATTCTAATCAAGCTAATGTATGTGGCAACCAATCAGAAATCCTAATGATGTCACAAAATATTTAACTCTTAATAGGATGTATTCTTTTCTAGAGACTTGTTAAGCATCAATTAATTATTTAAAACACCAGAGGGTGCTCTTGAACCTACAAACAACAAAAATTATAATTATATTAATTGAATAAACTTTGAACTTATCGGTTGTAAATAAAACAATAAAGAAGACATGGTTAGCATGTTAGTGATAAGGAGTGTCAGTTATGTATACCAAGAAACAAATTTATGTACTAGAAAACAGACCTAAAGTCTACTAAAAGATGGGAATTTAGGAGTATTTAGATAAAATAAACCTGATCCCTCCAATTAGTGGGAAGAATTTCTTAGGTAATGTCTGTTACAAAACAAAGAAGCATTAGAAATTCCATTTCAGTGAGAAACTGAAAAACACATATTTACATAGATATTTTCCAAAATGGAAATGCGTGCGTGTGTGTGAGGTAGCCATGAATGTCCAGTAATCCAGATGAATAATCAGAGTATTGCAGTATATAGTGATACCTTTATTATTGGACAGACATATTCATAGGTTTTATGACGAGCTTTCCTCTCTTTGTCGAGTCATACTGAAGTGAAGTAGATGTGAATGTCCAGTAATCTAGATGAATTCTGAGTATTGCAATATATAGTGATACCTTTTTTTATTGGCCAAATCTTTTATTTATAAAGATGAGCTTTCGAGAGGTTTGACTTCTGTTTATTAAGTCTGAAGTAATACTGTATACAAAATGTGTATGTGTGTGAGATATATATATATATATATATATATATATATATATATATATATATATCCATTGTAAAGTATCACTAATAAGGAAAAGATCTATTTAGGGCGATTTAAGATATTAGATTTATAGTTTAATACATGTTAATATAGAGAACGCGGGGCAATCTTTTCTATCTTTTTCAGCTAATACATATGTCTATTCTCTTTTAACAGGTCTCACTGGATTAAAAAACATTGGCAATACATGCTACATGAACGCAGCTCTACAGGCTCTGTCCAACTGGTAAGTGAGGCAGAATATATAAATGTTTCATTCAACCTTTGACGCTGCAAGAAAAGTAGTTGCATCGAGTTTAATGGGAGCCCTGTTGGCACAATTATATACCGTAGGTGTATGAATTGTTACTATTTTATTTTTATTTCCATTTAATATCCTCTCAATCTCTTCCACCTCTGAGTGTATCCCTGTGAATATCCATATAGTATTATTATTATGTTTCTTGTGTAGGACTAGTAAAAGTATTTTTAATTTATAAATAAAGTAAAATGGACACAGTGAATACATAAAAACAAATTATAAGGTGCACGTAAAGTAATATATAAAACTATTCATACAAATAATTAAAGGACCGATGTAGTTTGTGAAAACACTTCATGTTTGTAAAATATTTAACAATCAAATAACATTAACAGCAAGTCATATAAGCAATTTGTAAAAGAAAATCTTACCTTCATTGGACCCATTTTGGGCTTACATATTGACCCACTTCAGCTCTGATTTCTGGTTAACTGTATTTTAGAAGCATTTGAGTTAGACAAAGACCATAATTTGAGTCTTCAAGAAAATAGATTCTTCTTTTTGTTCAACAATTATTATTATCCCAAGGTATAATATTTTCATTTTATTACAAATATGATCACCAAAGTTGGTCATTAAAACAGATAAATTCCCATTAGGATTGCTATTATGCACAAGAAACTTAAAAAACTACAGATTAAAAAAAAAAAAACTAATAGAAAACCCAATGACGTTTGATATTCAACCACTTATTATTTCTATGTGTTATTGGGCTTAATATCCACAATTTAATTCAGCTAAAGTGTAGTGTTTGAATTATGCAATTATCAATTTCTTACTCTTATAGTGCTTTGTTATTACTTTTTAGTTGTAACAATTATTGCTGTTTATGTTGATTCTGTGTTGATTTTCACACTTTATTTTGACACTGTCTATTGCAGCATTTAGCTACTTAGTATCTTAAAATGTATCTTGTTTTAAAGGGATATGTAAGTGAGCTGGATTATGAGTGCATCTGATAGAGGAGAATTAGTAGTGTATGAAAACATTTTTGTGGATGATTAAAATACCAAAATAAGCATTTAAACACTTACCTTGACGTTAGCAAAATATCTTTTCATTTCTGTCAGTTGAAACTTAGGGTTAACACCCTCCAAACCCTGGCTAAACTGGTACAATTTGAAAAAAAAGTGTTTTGGCCAATCAGGAGGAAGTAAAGACTGAAACATTTGTACCACAATCTGGTAGTTGCTGTCTGTTTTTTTCTCTCTCTCTCTCTCTACCTGTCTAATATCAGCTGTGACCCCAGCAACCATCATTTCATTTAGAGGTCACACACTGTACCCTGCAGGGTACACTTTATGTAAGCTTCCTAGGGGTGTGCACATATCAGTATCTTAACATATAAATATGTAAGTACATTCAACTTTTCGATATAATACATACTTTTCTACTAATCAGTAGCTGTTTATTAGGAAACATGTGAAACCCAGGAAACTTACATATCCCTTTAAGGACTTTATATTTTGGTCCTTTTTTTAGTCTTTATTTCTCCTCCGTGTTGTATTTTACTTTGTTGTTTTCAACTTGAGTACATTTTTCTTTTGTTATATTCTCAAGTTTTCTTTGCAGTGCTTTATATTTTATTTAACTCTTTCTGTCACAGTATGATATATAGCAATATATGGACCATTGTTTATCGGATCATGATGCTTTATAATAGTTCCTGTTAATAACAGTACTTTTACACAGGACAAGGCACTACAATTATTATGGGCGTTTGATATTTTTTTCACTTGTCAGTGGTGGAATATCAAATGTCATTTGGTTTTATATTAGTTTTTAATTTCTTGTTTTTAAAGTTTCTTGTTCATAATAGCAATCCTAAAAGGGTATATCTGTTTTGATGACCAACTTTGGTGATCGTATTTGTAATATTTTTGTTACATCGTTCACAAACAAGTGCAGTTTGCCTTGAACTACGATTATTCTTTAATCGTATGAAAATTATTGCAGTTTGAAGGAATAATATTCTATGATAGTTGTAAGATAACAATGCATTTCTCCTTTGTCTCTATGCTTTCTTCTCTCCAGTCCTCCTCTTACTCATTACTTCCTTGACTGTGGTGGTCTGGTGCGTACGGACAAGAAGCCAGCTCTCTGTAAAAGCTACCAGAAACTGATGACAGAAATCTGGCACAAGAACAGGTATGTGCTGACGTCTCAAAATAAAGAACAGGATGTGCCAAAATGTAAGTGTGTGTACATAGGTAAGAAGATTGAGCATTAACAGTCCAATTATGCAAATACAAAAACTACAGAGGTTAAAAAATAATTGGTGTGCTTGATTGCAGATGTTTATTCAATTAATGTTATTTAATTTAATAAAAAAAAGAAATAAAATTCTGATGTATGATATATATGTATTTAACTTTTTTGTTCTCCAGACCAGGCTCGGTTATACCTACTAATTTGTTCCAAGGAATAAAGTCCGTCAATCCAGCATTTCGAGGTTATTCTCAGCAAGTAAGTATTTTCTGTTAAAAATAATCTTGAAGCAATAGATATCGAGTTTTAATTTAAAGGTACATGGAACCAATCAGTGGCAATATTCTGCATTTTGCATATGCAGTTATTTACTGTTATCTCTTACTTATTTATCAGGAGAGTGAGTCATAATAAATTAACAAGCTTTTCTTTAGTGCTATTGAAGGCACTTGCAGTTTACATATCACATTCATGTTGTGCTGGTAGATGCTTATTTTCCATTTTAAAGTCTCATCTCACCATAGGAATTTGATCAACAGAAACCAAAATGGTACATTGCACAGCATCAAAAGGCTCATCACCCAACATATATAACATCAGTCTAGTAGCTGCCACCTCTGTGGGTGCAAGCCAGGCTTATCACCCAACATATATAACATCAGTCCAATAGCTGCCACCTCTGTCGGTGCAAATCAGGCTAATCATCCAACATATATAACATCAGTCCAATAGCTGCCACCTCTGTCGGTGCAAGCCAGGCTTATCACCCAACATATATAACATCAGTCCAATAGCTGCCACCTCTGTGGGTGAAAGCCAGGCTTATCACCCAACATATATAACATCAGTCCAATAGCTGTCACCTCTGTGGGTGCACGCCAGGCTTATCACCCAACATATATAACATCAGTCCAATAGCTGCCACCTCTGTGGGTGCAAATCAGGCTCATCACCCAACATATATATAACATCAGTCCAGTAGCTCCCATCTCTGTGGGTGCAAATCAGGCTCATCACCCAACATATATATAACATCAATCCAGTAGCTCCCACCTCTGTGTGCAAATCAGGCTAATCATCCAACATATATATAACATCAGTCCAATAGCTGCCACCTCTGTGGGTGCAAATCAGGCTAATCACCCAACATATATAACATCAGTCCAGTAGCTGCCACCTCTGTGGGTGCAAATCAGGCTAATCATCCAACATATATATAACATCAGTCCAGTAGCTGCCACCTCTGTGGGTGCAAGCCAGGCTTATCACCCAACTTATACAACATCAATCCAGTAGCTGCCACCTCTGTGGGTGCAAATCAGGCTCATCACCCAACATATATATAACATCAGTCCAGTAGCTGCCACCTCTGTGGGTGCAAATCAGGCTCATCACCCAACATATATATAACATCAGTCCAGTAGCTGCCACCTCTGTGGGTGCAAATCAGGCTCATCACCCAACATATATAACATCAGTCCAGTAGCTGCCACCTCTGTGGGTGCAAATCAGGCTCATCACCCAACATATATAACATCAGTCCAGTAGCTGCCACCTCTGTGGGTGCAAATCAGGCTCATCACCCAACATATATATAACATCAGTCCAGTAGCTCCCATCTCTGTGGGTGCAAATCAGGCTCATCACCCAACATATATATATAACATCAGTCCAGTAGCTCCCACCTCTGTGGGTGCAAATCAGGCTAATCACCCAACATATATATAACATCAGTCCAGTAGCTCCCACCTCTGTGGGTGCAAATCAGACTCATCACCTAACATGGAAATGTGTGTGTTCTGTTTTATATTTTTAATTAATTTTCTTCACATAGAGCTTATTTACAAATATTCTAACTTTAATATATTGATCATAATAATATAGTACTTACCTGTTATGGCGGGGATTGGGGTTTCATTATTACAAGGGAGCTTTAAGAGTGACACCTCTGCATTTGCTTAGTAATAGTCAGTCACTAAAATAACTGCAGGTCCTGCTCCTCCAGAAGAATAAATGCCCCCTCCAACATATACCAGTAGAGGCATCACAATTATTATTGTTTTCTTTCTTATTGATTGTTAAAAAAGGTAAAGCCATTAAGTATTACACAGATGCAATCTAAGATCTAAACAGGTGCTCTTTTTTGTAGGATGCTCAGGAGTTCCTGCGTTGTCTGATGGATGTTTTACATGAAGAACTTAAAGAACAAATTGTAGAGATGGAGGACGACACTCACCATGGTATTTTAGAAGATAACTTGGAGGAGGAAAAGAACCAGTCAGACAATGATTTCCAGTCGTGCGAATCATCTTCTAGCATCGATAATACGGATACGGAAAGCCGCAAGTTCTCAGAAGAGCTAACAGAATCCACAATGCTGATCCAGGAAGAGCAGAAGGATACGGAGCCCTCTAAAGCGTGGCAGAAAGATAATATGTTCTGCAATAATCATAATCAGAACAACTGCCTGCAGGATCTGGAGAAAAATATTGATAGTGCAACAGAAAATGAGTTTAACAGCCAGGGGACTGTCAAGGTGCAGATCCAGAGCAGGATATCAGGTGATTATATGGATAGGAATAATATGATAATTAGATCAACGTGTCAGTTTAACAATATTTTTTACTTAAGTTATTAAAGCTGTAGAAATTAATTTATAAAATTGCCATCTATACCCATACTTAAGGGACAACCGTACAATGGAAAAACATGTTTTTGTTTGACAACGTTGAGTCTGACTAATAGAACATGATTAGAAATTAAAAAAGTCATAAAGTTAATTTTTAAATAGAAAAAATATTAATGCCTCTGCTGGACCCTGGATGAATCCCATAGTCCGTAGGTGGAAGTTGCATTTACATTTCTGTAGTGCTATTGTTGAATTTCCTGAAGCAAGAAGTCTGCTACTGTGCCAGTGAATGTATGAACAGTAAAATTAATTTATGGAGTCATACTCGTCAGCCATGATATCTACAGATGTATATATCTGTATATATGGTCTTTGCATTTCCTGTTCGTTTCAGTGAAGTTTATAGGACCACTATAGTGCATTTATAAGTATGTATGTTTGTCAGTTTTCCTTTCAAGCAGAGCTGCTTCTCTCCACCTCCATGGCCAGCTCCATCACATCATGGTGTGGGGGCAATGACATAATATTCCTGCCTGCTTCCAAGGCCCACTACTGAGTGTGCAGTTTTTATCTGCCCTCTTCCACTGCAGTCAAATCTGGAGGCATTTTTATTTAGGTCAGACTCCTGAGCAGATCCTCTCCTATACCTTGGGCACCTAATAGTGGGTAAGGAGGAGCAACTCTACTTGTCTCTGAACCACTGCAGTTCAAATGTAACTTTAAAAAAGCTACACTGATTTATTTTCCAGATACTGCTTGTATTGCTATGTATTTACTAAATAAGCAAATAAAATGAGTATAGTTCATGGTAAAAATCTGAGGTTTTCAAAAGTTAGTTGATGCAAGATCAAGTCTCAAGCCAGATAATGTTCACCATAAAGCCTTTAGGTACCATCCTCACTTTAGACAGACAATATAAACACAAATGTATAATCTGTATGCTGCCCTGTTCGGAGTGCATTCATTGTTCAGTGGACATGATTCTTGTATATGACTAGTAAACAGAAAATCCAGAAGAAATAAAAATATTCTAATTCAACTACATTTGTTACTTTTTCACATTTATTGAATAACTTTATTCTTATGTGTTCTACAAGTATGTTGTGGATACAAATTAATCTTTCTTTAAATGTTTCTGAAACGTTATATAGGCTATCATTCAAAAAGAAACGCATGTTGTGTTGCAGATTATGCCACGGAAGTGAACATGAACGATCTTTCGTCTTCACAAATGCCGTTGTTAAATGAAAGCTTGAATACGCAACTGTCGAGCAGTCCGCCAAAATCTGGAGTGGTTTGGGCTAATCATAAAAAAGGTGATGTTAAAAGGATTTTTTTTTTTTACTATATATAGTAAACTCTTTCATATGCTTGAAAGTTAAACAGAAATAGAAGTACATTTATTTAAGGCCACAGTGGTGGGTGGGGGATAAACATGAAGAGCTCAGTGTCCGTGATAAAAACTCAAGTTAAAATGTCACTTTCCACAAACATGGAGGAGTAACTGGTAAACTTTGCAAATGTAATAACTTTTACATACTTCATTTCAGATGTGCCCTTTAATTTAAAAGAAACAAGTTTAGGTGGAACATGCTCTAAAACCATTAACTTTTTTCCAACAGAGAACGGTTTCTTTTTTTTTCTTATAATTGATACCTTTCATTACCAAATAATTATATCTGCTTTTGTGGCTGATGTAAGTAGTTGTCATCTACAAACTACTAAAATCTCCCTGGAATACAAAGCAATCCCAGAGGTTTGTCAGACAACAGACATTATTTAGAATACGTGTAAGCAAATTGTAATTTAATTAATGTGAGTGTTGTATATGGTTTATAAATCAAACTTCATTTGTATGTAGCTTTCCATTGTAATTTGTCTTTAGTGATACTGTAGTTATTTATATTTGTTATATATATATATATATATATATATATATTTATTTATTTATATTGTTTTGTTTCTTCGTTTTTGCTAGTGTTCACTATTCCATGTCTTTGAATTTGAATCCTCTCTCCAAATTTTTTTTACAAAAGGAGGCTTTGATGCCTTTTTTTAGTGCCCTAACGTATTAATAATTTGGGATATGATTAATCTATGAATTACTGTTATGCTAAGAGAGTAGATTTTAAGTGATTTAAAACTGTAGCATTACCCAGTATATATTATGAGTACCATTTAGTGCGGTTTTATAAATACTGAATCTCCTTTCTTATATTATGTTTCTGTAGTTCCATCATCATGCCCTCCGAAAAAGAAAAAGCAGAAGAAGTATCGGAGTGTGATATCGGATATTTTTGATGGCACCATTCTAAGCTCAGTGCAGTGCTTGACATGTGATAGGGTAAGTCCTTCATTTTCCTCAATGACCACCTTATAGGGACATATCAGTTATTGCAGAATTGAAAAGTACACATATAAACTGATTGCATATGGTTGTTGTGCAAGTGTTAAACAAGCGAGCTTGATAATTAGATACTGCCACAACAAAAATAGAGGTGCTCAAACAGAGAATGAGCTAACCTTAATAGGTTAATTCGAGGTACATGATAATCCACTCTGAGAGCAACCTCTTTTCATCTCCCTTGTGTCCTTCACAGGGAGAAATATCCTGTTGTATATCAGTCTGGTCCCACTCACTAGAGTGGTCCAGCCCTGAAATACCAGGCAATTCTACCCTGAACAGGAGAAACGTCAACATCCAGACATATGATTCTGCCTCTGTGGGCCTCGTCAGTGAGGTGTAGCTGTATTCCTTAAGGCACAGTGAGCAAGCAGTCTATGTCTGGAAGTCCCCTATCACCCTTAGGGAGACTAGGCCCTAAAGGTCATTTGCATCCGCAACAACACAAATAGACGTACTCGATCAGAACCAACTAATGTTAATTGGTTAGTTCTATGGATATGATAACCCAACACTGAGAGCCTCCTATTTTAGCTCACTTGAGCCCTTCACAAGCTACACCTCACTGATGAGGCCCGAGAGAGGCCAAAATGTATGTCTGGGGTTTGCTGTTTCTCTTGTTCAGGGTAGAATTGCCTGGTATTTGGGGGCTGGATCACTCTAGTGAGTGGGACCAGACTGATATACTACAGGATATTTCTCCCTGTGAAGGGCACAAATGAGCTAAAAGGTTACTTTCTTAGCAGGTGCACACAGTAGGGTGAATACTTTTGCAAGGCACTGTACATTCTCTTCCTCTATAACTATGTTTTTTATCTTGGTATAAATATATATAACAACACAGACTTGAAATCTAATTTTTTTTCACTCATTTTTACTGACTCACTATAAAGAAACTGTATAAAACCTTAGATTGCTTTACCTACTTGGAAATTCTCCTCACCATGCACTTACATGGAAGGTTTCTGGATTTCACTAGTAATATAATACACTTGTGTATCCATTTACATTTATGTACTTTGTTTTGTCTTTAAAAACCTGTTTGAGTCTTCCCTCTAGTTATGCAGCTTATGAATACACTGGCTAATTTGAAACACTGCACTTCACACTGTCAATGACCCCCCTCAAGGAGCTTGTTGCAGAATATTGCCACTGACTGCTTTCTGTGTGCAACCAATGTACTTCAAAGTACAGTGTCTTCATGGGCTGCAGAGGGGAAAGCTAGTTAGGAACTATTTGTAAGTTTTTAGGTACAAAAAATAGTGCTTTTAACAACTCTATCTTTAACAAATCATTATCTTGTGCCATGGTGGCACAGTAAGTCTTGTCACAGCACCCTCTCACTTGGTAACCTGTGCTTGTATAGTGGTATTTGGTGCCTTAGTCTTAATAGTAAAACACCTAGCTCCTATTATAAGGGCAATACATTGGATGTTTGAAAGGAAGCAGGCCTTTTTCCTTTTGAAACAAGTAACTTGAGACATACAACTTTTCTTGCGTCATTCAGTCGTTTCTGACTCTCTGTGACCTCATGGATCGGAACACACCAGGCAATCTTTGGTCATGCTGATCAACATGGTATTTCTGGCAGAGATACTGAAGTGGGTTGCCAGTTCCTTCTCCAGTGGGCCACAGCATGCATCTCCTGGTATTCCTAGGTGGTACTGACAGGCCTAACCATGCTCAGCTTCAGGGTGGTGTGACCTCTTAGTTCCTTGATTAGGAATCAAACCCAGGTCTCAGTGGTGAAAGCACAGAATCATAACCACTGGACCACCACCGAGTTAATCATACAGTAGGGATTAATTTGATTTAATATATGCTTTGCAAAAAAATCTAATTAAACAAAATATATATATCATTTTGAAATAATCATTTGAACTTTAGTGTTTCAGCCCACATCTGTTATGACTGTCATAACTCACTATTAAGTGTGCTTTGAGTCGAACAGGATCAGAGCTTTTAGACTTTTCCTGTTTCAGGTGCGCACCAAGACTTTCTTCAATTTCTTCAATTCTTGTTTTAAGGTTAGGCTTAGGGGTTAGGGTAGTGTCAGATGATAATCTTTACATATGAAAGCAAATTGAATACAGTCTCAGCCCACCACTCTTGCGCCACCTAGTGGCTGCTGCACGTCACTCCTGACAGGGATAAAATAGGAAAGATCCAAAGATTTTATATGCCCCCTTCCCTGTAGGAACCACTGCAGGCAAACCAGTATGATTTTTTTGTACAGCCTCAGGGGCTAAGCCCACATTGGAGAGTGAGGTGCGCTACTTGAAGATAACAAGTAAGAATTTTAGACTTTAGTTGTTATGTTAAAACACAGTCTTTTAAATTCATTATACTTTATCTTTAGAACACCAGCAGAATTTGTAGGTCTAGGGATACAATAAACAATAGAAGGCAGATGAGACAAGACTGTATTTGTATATACGTATTGGTACAAGGGGACCTTACAGTCTAAGAGGTAATAGGGGACTTAGATGTGAGGTAAAGGCACTGCCGGGTGGGTTAATGTTCTTGCATAATGAGGGCGTAGTATATAAACCACAAAAGATAACCTTTAATGAGTTTGTGGATGATTTAGCTTAGTAACGGTTTTCAGAGAACATTTGAATATTTAAAGGTGAGGAGAGAGTCTTAAATAGCGAAGTACGGAGTCTCATAGAATGGGCTGATCTTGAGAAGTCCTGTAGGTGAGCACGTGAGGAGGTTAATGTGAAAGGCGCAGATATTGTGCAGAATTGCTAGGGAGGGATTATTACATGCTTTTAGCTACTGCTGTTATAAGTATAATCTAAGACTATCTGAATAAGAAAGTAATCATATTGCCGCTTGCTTTTCCATCTCTTCTTTTTTTCTAATTTTTCTTGTATGTGTTGTGTGGAAAACATGATTTAATTGCAGAATTGTGCTGTATTCATGTCTTGAATTTTACTTAAATATTTGGCTGCCAATCTATATTCCTAACCAGATATATATTTTTTTTTATTCAGATCTCTGTAACACTGGAAACATTTCAAGATCTGTCCTTACCTATCCCAGGTAAGGAAGATCTTGCTAAGCTTCACTCTTCAAGCCACCAGACGTCCTTGGTCAAGGCAGGATCATGTGGAGAAGCGTACGCTCCCCAAGGATGGGTAGCATTTTTTCTTGAATACTTTAAAAGGTAATGGAGTGTATTCCTATGTATTATAGATCTACACTAAATCCAATTCTCAATGATTGAATCCAAGATGCATTTTATTGGTTGCTTCAGTGTTTGGTTTCTTTTTTAGCTGGTTTTGGGGACCAACGGTGACCTTACAGGATTGCCTTGCTGCCTTTTTTGCCAGAGATGAACTAAAAGGTAAGTTATGTTATAGTGCAATCCAACACTTAAAAAATCTTGTGCTAGAGACTGTGATATCTTTTATTGATAATGATGTAAAATTAAAATGTATATTACAATGTCCAGTGGCACCCTTACCTTTGTGTGCAGGAGAATTGCGCGCCGACAGCATCACGCTGTTAAAAAATCAGTGACCAATTCACGCCATTAGCAGAGCGCAAGGTATATCCTAACGGCCCTGAATCCCTATAACCCTAACCCTAAGACACCTAAGCCTAACCCTAACACTTATAAGCCCACCTTACCTTCAGTCCGGCGCGCAGCTGTTGGTGCGCGCATTTGTCCGCCTGCTTTTGATGGCGTGCTTTTGACAGAAGCGCAAAGGTCCCGTCACAATATACAGGATTTTAATGTTATTGTTTTATAAGCACCAAATCCCTACACAGCATAATACATTTCATAATTTGTGGTAGTTGCAGTTTCTGTTAGCAGTCAGACAACTAATATGGACGACTATGACGCCTTACTCCCGCGAGCTCAGAATTGTATGGTAATAGATTGGATACAAGTTCATGATGGTGCAATGTGGGACAAAGGTTCAGAAAGTCATAAAAGTCTGCATGCAAACATGTTTACGAATAGAAAAAATGTTTTTTACAAGGAGTAATTAAGACATGTAAATTAAAATATACATTAAACATTTACTAAACGTTATGAATTAACCTAAAACTTCTACAATGTACAATTATTCCATTTCACAGGAAGCACTTTGCAGATGGAGTTCTGATTTACTCTCTGTATTGTAATGAATTTCGGCTTCTCCCTTCTAGTAATCAAGCAAATTGTGTTAATAATTTTAATAATGAACCGCACATTACCATGCAGAGACATCAGTGTGCATCACAAGTTTTTTTTTTTTTTATTAAAAATCCTAATACCATTTATAACCTGTCACTGAAATGATGCTACTAAAAGAAAAAAAAATCCAATAACTAAACATTTTTATTTCTAAAGGCATTTTTTCATATTTTAAGCATTAAAAACAATGTCTGCATCTTATTTATGTGTCATGCTTCAGTAGAGCATGTTGTTATGTATTTTCACAATCTATTATAAAATTAGATCTCTCGTGTAATATATTTAATTCCTTCATAAGCCAAAGATAAAATTCAGAGACACTCCCCAGCGTGGGATTGGAAGTCATCTAGTCACATAAATATTAATTTTCAGAAAATATTTTTTTTTAATATAATGCATATAAAACCAGTAATTATATCATTTGGATGTTTGCAGGTGATAACATGTACAGCTGTGAAAAGTGCAAAAAGTAAGTGAACATATCTTAATCCACCTATATTTCACTGTCTGGTACTGTGTACATTATCCTGTGTTATTCAAGCCTAAACATTGCTGGTCATCTATTTGCTGGATTAAAGAAAATCAACCTTTTTACACTGATATGTCGAGATAACCTGATGAAGCTTACATTTGTCTTCTAGTAATATCCCAACCTGTTATATCTGTGCAATTCCATACAAATAGTATATTTTTTATTTTGCATTAATTAGTTACAGGTATATCTGCACAACATTTTCAATCTACACGGAGATTTAAATCTCATTTTAACGAGTGTGGTAGAAAATGTGACTGTGAGAGAGTGTTCATTCTTTGCTAATCCGGTAGTAAATCATGTTAAAGGCATATTTAAAGGTATATCTAAGTTTCCCTGTTTTTTCTTCTCTTATATCGGGGACACACATTACATGGAGTCATTACTATACACTTACATATTTATTTTATTTAATAATAAAACTTGTTTTCCACCCTCCAGAACTGCTTACATAGGCACTGTGAACCTCCCAATAGAAACACTGCATTTTGGTAAAGGTTTAACCCTATACTAACCGTCAAGCCAGCAGCAGCTCAATACAAAGATCTACAGAGCAGTATCTGACTCCTCCTACTTCCTTCTACAGGAGATTACACATCCCATGCTTCCTTCTTGCACAAACTGCCATCATTGATTGTTACATTGTATTAAAATGTAATAGCTGTCAGTGATTGGCCAAAATAAATGTTGAAGTTTAGCATCAAAAGCATAATTAATTTTTACCAATCAGAGGCAGATGCAGCAGTTTCTGCAGCAAAGCATCATGGGATTTGTGGGCTTAGTTCCCAAAACACACCTTAGTCTCCTCCCTTGAATGATGCAACTCACCAGTACTGCTGTTGCTTTTTGCATTGTTTCTGCTGTTTGATTTAAGGTTAGTATAGGGTTAAAAAAACATACCTAAATGCAGTGTTTCTATTGGTTACTACTTGGAGCCTATGTAAGCAGCTCTGGGTTGTGGAAAACATTTTGTTCAAATAAAATAAATCTATATGTGTATAAAGGTCTTAATTATGATATAAATTACAATTTTACAATTGGTTATTAATAAAAGAAAATGTTATTGTTCTGTTATGACCTTAAAAGTTATGTTTAAGTAGAAAATACCTTTCAAGATCCCCCTGCCTGGCCAGGTCGCTTATCTCAACGTTGTTGTTTTTTTTCATGCATTTAAAAGGCCAGGTTTTAAGCATTAGAAATGTTTTTATATGAAAAAAATTTTTAAGCAAGACCTGTTAAAACTTTATTGAAGCTAACGGGAAAAGGGAGAGCGTAGATCTCATTGGCTGACAAATGGGCAAGCCCCCAAGAGCAGTTAAAGCTCTGACACTTTAATTTAAAAAATAAAAAGTACTTTGGTATGTTATCAAATACTGTTACCTCTTTCTGATGCACCAAAGAAAAAAACAATATTTCAGTTTCCATTTAAATGGGGGAGAATAACAAGTAGCACATGCCCAGAATTAATTGATAACCCAATATTATAAAGCAAGCAAGATGCTTGGGTCTTGGAAAGTATTTTCCACCTACAAATATAAAAATTCAAGGATAATATTTTAAAACTAATTTATATATTGTTTTAATAACAATAAACCATGGGCCCTATTCCCTGAAACAATAATAGCGATTGCCATAGTGGCACAAAAAATCCTACCAAGCTATGCTAATCCCCCATCCTTAAAACATTGAGAGATAACTGCTAAGAGTGAACTTTACGACACAGACGAAAAGCAATGCAAAAATCCCCATTGATTTTTGCACTGCACAATTTCGAGTTACTCCCTGACACTGACACCCAAACCCTATGCTAATGAGATTTTACAGATTACCCTACGTAAATGCAAAAATCAGAAGAAAGACTTACGTGTGCCAAAGACCACTCACAACCCTTGCTGAGTCCCCCAGAAGCATTTAATGTGGCAGTATAGCACAAAAAGCACTGCAAAATGTCAACGTTATTTGACACTTACCAATCCGATATCAGGCTATGTGTAATAAAAAAATATATGTTAGTATTAAATATGTTTTATGATACAAAATCCAGTACTGATGGGGTTAATACAGATCACAAAATCACGTTGCCTAGGAACAAACACTCTAATGCATTGTCTATAAACATAACATATTTTACACCTCCCCTCCCCTGTGTCTTTCCCCCTCCCCTGTGTCTTTCCCCCTCCCCTGTGTCTTTCCCCCTCCCCTGTGTCTTTCCCCCTCCCCTGTGTCTTTCCCCCTCCCCTGTGTCTTTCCCCCTCCCCTGTGTCTTTCCCCCTCCCCTGTGTCTCTCCCCCTCCCCTGTGTCTCTCCCCCTCCCCTGTGTCTCTCCCCCTCCCCTGTGTCTCTCCCCCTCCCCTGTGTCTCTCCCCCTCCCCTGTGTCTCACCCCCTCCCCTGTGTCTCACCCCCTCCCCTGTGTCTCACCCCCTCCCCTGTGTCTCACCCCCTCCCCTGTGTCTCACCCCCTCCCCTGTGTCTCTCCCCCTCCCCTGTGTCTCTCCCCCTCCCCTGTGTCTCTCCCCCTCCCCTGTGTCTCTCCCCCTCCCCTGTGTCTCTCCCCCTCCCCTGTGTCTCTCCCCCTCCCCTGTGTCTCTCCCCCTCCCCTGTGTCTCTCCCCCTCCCCTGTGTCTCTCCCCCTCCCCTGTGTCTCTCCCCCTCCCCTGTGTCTCTCCCCCTCCCCTGTGTCTCTCCCCCTCCCCTGTGTCTCTCCCCCTCCCCTGTGTCTCTCCCCCTCCCCTGTGTCTCTCCCCCTCCCCTGTGTCTCTCCCCCTCCCCTGTGTCTCTCCCCCTCCCCTGTGTCTCTCCCCCTCCCCTGTGTCTCTCCCCCTCCCCTGTGTCTCTCCCCCTCCCCTGTGTCTCTCCCCCTCCCCTGTGTCTCTCCCCCTCCCCTGTGTCTCTCCCCCTCCCCTGTGTCTCTCCCCCTCCCCTGTGTCTCTCCCCCTCCCCTGTGTCTCTCCCCCTCCCCTGTGTCTCTCCCCCTCCCCTGTGTCTCTCCCCCTCCCCTGTGTCTCTCCCCCTCCCCTGTGTCTCTCCCCCTCCCCTGTGTCTCTCCCCCTCCCCTGTGTCTCTCCCCCTCCCCTGTGTCTCTCCCCCTCCCCTGTGTCTCTCCCCCTCCCCTGTGTCTCTCCCCCTCCCCTGTGTCTCTCCCCCTCCCCTGTGTCTCTCCCCCTCCCCTGTGTCTCTCCCCCTCCCCTGTGTCTCTCCCCCTCCCCTGTGTCTCTCCCCCTCCCCTGTGTCTCTCCCCCTCCCCTGTGTCTCTCCCCCTCCCCTGTGTCTCTCCCCCTCCCCTGTGTCTCTCCCCCTCCCCTGTGTCTCTCCCCCGCCTGCCCCGTGTCTCTCCCCCGCCTGCCCCGTGTCTCTCCCCCGCCTGCCCCGTGTCTCTCCCCTGCCTGCCCCGTGTCTCTCCCCTGCCTGCCCCGTGTCTCTCCCCTGCCTGCCCCGTGTCTCTCCCCTGCCTGCCCCGTGTCTCTCCCCTGCCTGCCCCGTGTCTCTCCCCTGCCTGCCCCGTGTCTCTCCCCTGCCTGCCCCGTGTCTCTCCCCTGCCTGCCCCGTGTCTCTCCCCTGCCTGCCCCGTGTCTCTCCCCTGCCTGCCCCGTGTCTCTCCCCTGCCTGCCCTGTGTCTCTCCCCTGCCTGCCCTGTGTCTCTCCCCTGCCTGCCCTGTGTCTCTCCCCTGCCTGCCCTGTGTCTCTCCCCTGCCTGCCCTGTGTCTCTCCCCTGCCTGCCCTGTGTCTCTCCCCTGCCTGCCCTGTGTCTCTCCCCTGCCTGCCCTGTGTCTCTCCCCTGCCTGCCCTGTGTCTCTCCCCTGCCTGCCCTGTGTCTCTCCCCTGCCTGCCCTGTGTCTCTCCCCTGCCTGCCCTGTGTCTCTCCCCTGCCTGCCCTGTGTCTCTCCCCTGCCTGCCCTGTGTCTCTTCCCCTGCCCTGTGTCTCTTCCCCTGCCCTGTGTCTCTTCCCCTGCCCTGTGTCTCTTCCCCTGCCCTGTGTCTCTTCCCCTGCCCTGTGTCTCTTCCCCTGCCCTGTGTCTCTTCCCCTGCCCTGTGTCTCTCCCCCTGCCCTGTGTCTCTCCCCCTGCCCTGTGTCTCTCCCCCTGCCCTGTGTCTCTCCCCCTGCCCTGTGTCTCTCCCCCTGCCCTGTGTCTCTCCCCCTGCCCTGTGTCTCTCCCCCTGCCCTGTGTCTCTCCCCCTGCCCTGTGTCTCTTCCCCTGCCCTGTGTCTCTCCCCCTGCCCTGTGTCTCTCCCCCTGCCCTGTGTCTCTCCCCCTGCCCTGTGTCTCTCCCCCTGCCCTGTGTCTCTCCCCCTGCCCTGTGTCTCTCCCCCTGCCCTGTGTCTCTCCCCCTGCCCTGTGTCTCTCCCCCTGCCCTGTGTCTCTCCCCCTGCCCTGTGTCTCTCCCCCTCTCCCCCTGCCCTGTGTCTCTCCCCCTCTCCCCCTGCCCTGTGTCTCTCCCCCTCTCCCCCTGCCCTGTGTCTCTCCCCCTCTCCCCCTGCCCTGTGTCTCTCCCCCTCTCCCCCTGCCCTGTGTCTCTCCCCCTCTCCCCCTGCCCTGTGTCTCTCCCCCTCCACCGTGTCTCTTCCCCTCTCCCCCTGCCCTGTGTCTCTCCCCCTCCACCGTGTCTCTCCCCCTCCACCGTGTCTCTCCCCCTCCACCGTGTCTCTCCCCCTCCACCGTGTCTCTCCCCCTCCACCGTGTCTCTCCCCCTCCACCGTGTCTCTCCCCCTCCACCGTGTCTCTCCCCCCTCCACCGTGTCTCTCCCCCCTCCACCGTGTCTCTCCCCCCTCCACCGTGTCTCTCCCCCCTCCACCGTGTCTCTCCCCCCTCCACCGTGTCTCTCCCCCCTCCACCGTGTCTCTCCCCCCTCCACCGTGTCTCTCCCCCCTCCACCGTGTCTCTCCCCCCTCCCCCGTGTCTCTCCCCCCTCCCCCGTGTCTCTATTCCCTCCCCCCCCCCCCCCGCCCCTGTGTCTTTCTCCCCTCCTCTCCTTCCTCCCCAGCGCACAATGCGCATTTTGCTCCTAGGACCGTCTTATCCGTAAAGCTTGGTCTGGCTGCTCCTTGCATAGAAGTGTGTTGTGTCTAAGGCTGGATTTATGGAATGCCCTAATCTGGGGGAGCAAAAGATTTACATTTGTGTAGAACTTGGGGAAACAAGCTCCCTTAGCCAATTTACAGCAGTGCCCTAACTTAGAGCGCCTGATTTCCATAGGGATCCATGTCTCTCTTAATATATATTTGCAATTGAAGGTGCACACCCTGTTTTATTAGTTAAAGGTAGGGCCATTTATTTAAGACCAGTCCATGCTTGTTCAGTGTCGTTGGTAGTTTATATAGCAGAGTGGAGTGTTTTTGACATGCATTTGTTCTTGCAGAGTACATTTCACATGTTTTTTTTTTTTTTTGTTTTCTTAGGTTAAGAAATGGTGTCAAGTTCTGTAAAGTACAGAAATTTCCTGAGGTATGTTTACATTTCATCTCAAAATTATTTTTCAATTAAAGGAATATTTATCTATGTATTTTTTTAAGAATAATTTGGCAGCCAATAGCTTGAAAATGAAAAATAAACATTTGTTTCTGCAGATACTGTGTATCCATCTGAAGCGATTTAGACACGAGCTAATGTTCTCCACTAAAATCGGTACCCACGTATCTTTCCCCCTGGAGGGTCTGGATCTCCAGCAGTTCCTGGCTAAAGACAGCCCGGGTCAGGTTGTGACCTACGACCTCTTGTCTGTGATCTGTCACCATGGAACTGCAAGTAGTGAGTAAACTTTTGAGTCTAAGTATAATTAAGTAGGAAAAGACAGATTTAGATTTTAGTTAAAAAAAAAAAAAATGGATGCCTCTTTAGGACTCTGGAGGGATCCATGATACTCTGGTGGAAGTTGTGTATGAGAGGGGTACTTACATTTCTATCGAGCTAAGACTGCATCCTTTGATGCAGCATCCTGATTCTGCCAATGAGCACTAATATAGGTGTATTAGTCATACTTGTCTGCCTCTGAAATCTACACATTTATGTATGGCCTGTTAGTTCCAATTAAGTTTAAACAGGTTATACTTAATATATTTCATGCAAAACACAACTTTGGTAATGTTTAAAGCTGCTCTTTTAAATGCATAATAAAGAATTGCGTTTCATGTCCCTTTCCTTTCTTGTTTTTCCTCTTGCGTTAGGTGGTCATTACATAGCCTACTGCCGCAACAACCTGAATAATCTCTGGTATGAATTTGATGACCAAAGTGTCACAGAGGTGACTGAATCCACTGTACAGAATGCTGAAGCATATGTGCTTTTCTATAGGTAAGCAATGTAAATGACATATGTCAGTTTCAGGCATTGATCAAGAGCGATTGATAAGAATATACGTAGACTTTCCTATAAAGGAATATGTAAGTTTCCTGGGTTTCAAATGTTTTCTTATAAACAGCTACTGATTAGTAGAAAAATATGTATTATATTGAAAAGATGAATGTACTTACATATTTCTATGCTCGATACTGATATCTGGATGTGCACACCCCTAGGAAGCTTACATAAAGTGTACCCTGCAGGGTACCATGTTTGACCTCTAAAGTAAATGATGGTTGCTGGGGTTACAACTGAAATTGTCCATAAGGAGACAGGCAGATAGAAAAAAGAGACCGCAACTGCCAGATTGTGATACAAATGTTTCAGTCTTTACTTCCTCCTGATTAGCCCAAAAAAAATTGCAAATTGTATATCAGTTTAGCCTGGGTTTGGAGGTTGTTAACCCTAAATTTCAACTGACAGAAATTAAAAGATATTTTGCTAATTTGAAGGTAAGTGTTTAAAAGGTTATTTTAATATCTTTTCATGCAAAAAATGTTTTCATTCACTTCTAACTCTATCAGATGCACTCATAATCCAGCTCACTTACATATCCTGTTAAGTGAAATGTGTTTCTTTCTTAATTTGTTAACTATCTGCACTTGAATGTCATTTCATTGTTTTATTACTATCATCATTCATTTATAAAGCCTCAATATACTCTGTAGTACATATATGTGATGCAGTGAGTACATAAGACAAACACGAGATATGTTTTCATACTTGTACAGAAGGAGACATGGGCTCTGTTTTCTTAAGAGCTTACATGCTAATAGGGTAAGAGTATTATAGGCAAAAGGGGAGGGTGTCTCTCTTTGGTGGTCCGTGTGGCAACAAGATCCAAGTTTTGGAGTTGTTCATGACCTTATTTGATTGGCTGATATTAGGAACAACATGTTGGGGGATGAGTTTACAGTATTTGGAAATGTGAAGAGTAGGGGTCTGACAGAGGGGGGTATTACATTGCACAGGTAGGGATAGCACGACAAACATCCTGGAGTGTGAGCAAGCAATGATGGGTGAAGAGAGACATATATCATGTGGTAGGATACTTATGGGAAAATCTGGAGATTCGATCTAAGCTCATGTGTACATTCTCATTCCTCAAACATGATCTCTTGAATCCTATCATTTTGTTAGTTAAGGAATTTGTAATACAGGAAGGAGCACATCATAGCCATGCAGTGCAGATCTGTTTGCTCTGCCTACGTTTTTCATCCATATTTGAAATTGAGCTACTGCTGAATTAACCAAATTAAATTAAATGACATTAAATGACATATTTACCAATAGTATGTGAAACAATTGAATTAATGTCTAAAGCACAGATATATTTAAAGTTAAAGCCATATCTAAGTTCCCTGGATTATGAATGAATGTGATAAAGGAGAATCAGTAGTGTATTTTATTTTTTTATGTTTTATACAAATAATTTCCAAACAATCTACCAATGCGGTGTGTGTATATGTATATGTGTATATATATATATATATATAATTTTAATGTCTTATAGCACATACCCCCCCCCCCCCCTTCTATTGGTGTTTTTGTAATCTGCATGCTATGCTGAAATGTATTGCTCTTTTTATTTTACTCTGCAGTGTTCTTGTCTACAACCTGATCTATAGATTTACTGACCTATCAGGACATTATCATTTTTTCTTCTCTTTCTGTTTACTGTTTTTAGTTCATACTTGTATCAGTATCACTTTTTGTCTTGATAAAGAGAGGCATTATCTCTCGAAAGCTTGTCTCTATTATGAATACGTTTGTCCAATAAAAAAGGTATCACTATTCACTGCAATACTCTGATTATTCAACTGGATTACTGGACATTCACGGCTACCTCACTCTTCTCTATATATATATTTATATATATATATATATATATATATATATATCATTTATATATATTTAATTTCCAGTAATAGCTTGTCGAATTAACAAAACAAATGACAGTTCATAATAAAAAATAAAAAAAACATCTTGATCATGAAAGAAAGAGGTGGGAGAATGAGACACAGTGGAGGCAGAGGTGGGGAAAGAGACACAGGGGAGGGAGAGGTGGGAAAAGAGACACAGGGGAGGGAGAGGTGGGGAAAGAGACACAGGGGAGGGAGAGGTGGGGAAAGAGACACAGGGGAGGGAGAGGTGGGGAAAGAGACACAGGGGGGGGGGAGACATAGGAAAGTCACAGGGGAGTGGGGGAAAGTCACAGGGGAGGGAGAGGAAAGAGACAGAGGGTTGGAATGGGGGAGGAAAGAGACAGAGGGTTGGAATGGGGGAGGAAAGAGACAGAGGGTTGGAATGGGGGAGGAAAGAGACAGAGGGGTGGAATGGGGGAGGAAAGAGACAGAGGGGTGGAAATGGGGGGAGGAAAGAGACAGAGGGGTGGAATGGGGGAGGAAAGAGACAGAGGGGTGGAATGGGGGAGGAAAGAGACAGAGGGGTGGAATGGGGGAGGAAAGAGACAGAGGGGTGGAATGGGGGAGGAAAGAGACAGAGGGGTGGAATGGGGGAGGAAAGAGACAGAGGGGTGGAATGGGGGAGGAAAGAGACAGAGGGGTGGAATGGGGGAGGAAAGAGACAGAGGGGTGGAATGGGGGAGGAAAGAGACAGAGGGGTGGAATGGGGGAGGAAAGAGACAGAGGGGTGGAATGGGGGAGGAAAGAGACAGAGGGTGGAATGGGGGAGAAAAGAGACAGAGGGGAGGGAGAGGGGAAAAGAGACAGAGGGGAGGGAGAGGGGAAAAGAGACAGAGGGGAGGGAGAGGGGAAAAGAGACAGAGGGGAGGGAGAGGGGAAAAGAGACAGAGGGGAGGGAGAGGGGAAAAGAGACAGAGGGGAGGGAGAGGGGAAAAGAGACACAGGGGAGGGAGAGGGGAAAAGAGACAGAGGGGAGGGAGAGGGGAAAAGAGACAGAGGGGAGGGAGAGGGGAAAAGAGACAGAGGGGAGGGAGAGGGGAAAAGAGACAGAGGGGAGGGTGAGGGGAAAAGAGACAGAGGGGAGGGTGAGGGGAAAAGAGACAGAGGGGAGGGAGAGGGGAAAAGAGACAGAGGGGAGGGAGAGGGGGGAGAAACATGGGAAAGTCACAGGGGAGGGAGAGGAAAGAGACAGAGGGGTGGAATGGGGGAGGAGAGAGACAGAGGGGTGGAATGGGGGAGGAGAGAGACAGAGGGGTGGAATGGGGGAGGAGAGGGGGAGGAGAGAGACAGAGGGGTGGAATGGGGGGAAGAGAGAGACAGAGGGGTGGAATGGGGGGAGGAGAGAGACAGAGGGGTGGAATGGGGGGAGGAGAGAGACAGAGGGGTGGAATGGGGGGAGGAGAGAGACAGAGGGGTGGAATGGGGGGAGGAGAGAGACAGAGGGGTGGAATGGGGGGAGGAGAGAGACAGAGGGGTGGAATGGGGGGAGGAGAGAGACAGAGGGGTGGAATGGGGGAGGAGAGAGACAGAGGGGTGGAATGGGGGAGGAATCCAGCAGGAAGTGTAAAAGACACAACTTGACATCCTTCAGACATATTTTGTGTCTTGTAACATAAACATTTTATCTAAAAAATGCTTTTATGGCCAGTACTTACATACTGTGCCTTGCAAAAGTATTCACCCCCTTGGCATTTTTTGTGTGTTGTTGCCTCACAACCTGGTATTAACATAGATTGTTTGAGGATTTACATCATTTAATTTACAGAACATGCCCATAACTTTGAAGATGTTTTTTTTTAATGTATTGTGTAGCAAACAATAAGGACAAAATAATGAAAAAGTCAATGTGCATAACTATTCACCCTCCTAAAGTCAATACTTTGTAGAGCCACCTTTTGCGGCAATTACATAAGTCTCTATGAGCTTGCCACATCTTACCAGTGGGATTATTGCCCATTCCTCCTAGCAAAACTGCTTCAGCGCCTTCAACTTGGATGGTTTGCGCTTGTGAACAGCACAGATTTTCTATTGGATTGAGGTCTGGGCTTTGACTCGGCCATTCCAACACATTTACATGTTTCCCCTTAAACCACTCAAGTGTTGCTTTAGCAGTGTGTTTGGGGTCATTGTCCTGCTGGAAGGTGAACCTCCATCCTAGCCTCAAATCACGCACAGAGTGGTACAGGTTTTGCTCAAGAATATCCCTGTATTTAGCACCATCCATCTTTCCCTCAACTCTGACCAGTTTCCCAGTCCCGGCAGCTGAAAAACATCCCCACAGCATGATGCTGCCACCACCATGTTTCACTGTGGGGATGGTGTTCATTGGGTCATGTGATGTGTTGGGTTTGCACCAGACATAGCGTTTTCTTTGATGGCTGAAAAGTTCAATTTTAGTCTCATAAGACCAGAGCATCTTCCTCCATACATTTTGGGAGTCTCCCACATGCCTTTTCACAAACTCCAAACGTGCCATTTTGTTTTTTGCTGAAAGTAATGCCTTTCTTCTGGCCACTCTGCCATAAAGTCCAACTCTATGGAGCGTGCAGCTTATTGTCGTCCTATGTACAGATACTCCAGTCTCTGCTGTGGAACTCTGCAGCTCCTCCAGGGTTACCTTAGGTCTCTGTATTGCCTCTCTAATGCCCTCCTTGCCCGGTCTGTGAGTTTTGGTGGGCGGCTGTCTCTTGGCAGGTTTGCTGTTGTGCCACCTTCTTTCCATTTGGTTATGATAGATTTGATAGTACTCCTGGTCAGGATCATCAAATATTTGGATTTTTTTTATAACCTAAGCCTGACTTGTACTTCTCAACAACATTGTCCCTTACTTGTTTGGAGAGTTCCTTGGTCTTCATGGCAGTGTTTGGTTAGAGGTGCCTCTTGCTAAGGTGTTGCAGCCTCTGGGCCTTTCAAAAAAGGTGTGTATATGTAATGACAGATTATGTGACACTTAGACTGCACACAGGTAGACATCATTTCAGAAATTATATGACATCTGAAGGTAATTGGTTGCACCAGAGATTTTTATGGGCTTCACAACAAAGGGGGTGAATACATACGCACATGCCAATTTTCTGTTTTCTATTTCTAAAAAATAGTTTTATGTATATATTTTTCGCATTATACTTCATCAACTCAGACTATTGTGTTCTGATCCATCACATAAAATTCAGATTAACAAAACATTGAACTTAAGGCTGTAATGTAACAAAATAGGTAAAAAGTCAAGGGGGAAGGGGTCAATACTTTTGTAAGGCACTTTTAGTAACCTCAAAGTTAGGTATGATAACACCCGCGAATGCACAATACAACGATTTGTTAACTCCTCCCTCCATTTTAGACCACCATAGCTACGGATCAGATCCGGGTTACATACCCGGGATCTAAATGGATGGTATTGTCCTGGTCTAAGTGGACACTCAGGACCAGAAACTTAGTTCTGGCCTAATCCCCTTCCACCAAAAATCCACACTAAAAGGGCTACATAGACCCACTAGTGTTGCCTTGGAGAATTCTGGGACTCGTGGGACTCTGTATCTCTGGGTGCTCAATTAGGCCCCCAATATAATAAAGACCTTAAAACCACAAACAGCTCTCACCACACAAATTTGGAACACAGAGTGTAGTAAACAATGAGAAATCAATAGTCCGTCAATCAATAATCACACCAAGTAAGATATAGAATATCAAACGCGTTTCGTCCACTTCATTGGTCTTTCTGAATGATAGAGTACTAACCAGTAGTGATGAAATATTACATATAGCTTTCCTGGATCCTAGACAACAGTATATTGTTTACATGCTGTGTATATCTGCATGTTACTACAAGCAGCATTTTTAAAGTGAAATATTTGTTTTCCTTGTCTGATAGGAAGAGCAGCGAAGATGCTCAGAAAGAAAGGAGGAGAGTGTCCAGTCTACTGAATATAATGGAGCCCAGTCTCCTGCAGTTCTACATTTCCAGACAATGGCTAAATAAGTTTAAGACATTTGCAGAGCCGGGTCCAATTTCAAATAATGATTTCCTGTGTTTGCACGGAGGTAAGTAAAGCAATCACTTTATTGCTCAAAGAGCTAGATCTTTTAATTAGGCATATCTCATTAATAAAATTCATATTCAAGGGTTAACAACAAGCAACATTCAATAATAAACTTACTTTCAAGGTTCAGACTCAACTGCTGCTGATATCCACCCAGTGTAAGGTCAGTGGTGGATGCAAAATTTTTAGACACAATGTGTACCACCAGCAAAATTCTCTCCTTTGGTTTTGATACTTGTTGTTTTAAAGATTTCTGCTGACAACAAGCTTCTACCTGATTGGGCAGCCTATCCATGATTGTTTATTTTTTTATCTTATCTGATTGTTCATAAAGACCTTCACTTAATGACCTTACAAACACTGGAGGCAGATACTCATTTTAGTTATATTACTTTAATATAGTAATATTGCTATTGTAAACATGATCCATGCATAAATATAGTATAAATCTCCTCTTGTTTGGATTTTACAGTGATTCTTTACCTGCTGTCTGCAAGTATTTACAGTTAATCTCATACATAATATGTAGAGCAAATATATTTACTTACCCTTTAATATATCAGAGGAGCCTGAAACGCAATACAACTGATCTCTCTACCGCTGAAAGGTTCAGTTCTGCATTTAAAATGTATACAAATTTAAAGGCATACTTAAATTTTCTGGCTTATGAATGCATCTGATAGAGGAAAATTAATAGTGTATGCAAAGATTTTTTGCATAAAAAACAAACAAACATTTAAACACATTGAAGTCAGCAAAATGTATTGTAATTTCTGACAGTTGCAAATTAGTGTCAACACCCTCCAATCCCAGGCTAAATTAGCATCAAATTTAAAATGATTTGTTTTTTGCCTTTCAGCTTAGCTGAAACTTTTGAATTAACTATGGATTGCTGTTTGTGCTGCAAAGCAGCCTGGGATATGTAGTGTATCACTGGTATATACTTTGTATTGCTGCTGACACACAGACAGGAAGCTGCAAAGCGTTTGTCTGAGCAAGCAACAGCATGTAAATAGCGGATTAACATTTCTGATCCCCTGATGCTGCATGCTGATTGGGGGATCAGATGCCTGTGTAGACACCCCCTGAAGGTGTCAACATAATCATTAAAATGGATTTTTAGTTATTAATAAGAATACAATGTTTTAATAGATGTGCTGCATACATATAGGCTGTTTTTTGCATAAGGATTGCAGAAATGTATTAATCCATGAAACTTGGATATGCCTTTAAAACCTTACTTTGATAATTATATTTTACACTTTGCAATTCTGCAGACTGCATTGGGTCTGACAACAGTGGTGGCAAATTATAATAAAACCTTTCCTATATAGAAACATGGAGAGAGTCCTTGAACTATTTGACGCACAGTTGAAACCAGCCTTAGAAGTCAGAAATGTGGCTCTTCCATTGATAACATCTGGAAACTACTTTATTAGCTCATTCAAATATTTTTACAGTCGTCACACAAAGCCTGTTTTAGGAATCTAGTCAGTCCCAGTTCAGCAAACTGTGAAGCGTTGACCTTTTATATCATTGTTTACTTGCCTTTATTTCCCTCTAACGAGTTCATTCTCTAAACTAAGGAGTGGCCCATCTTACCACACTATGCTAAAACTCCCATGTTATAAATCGTGTCATCCAAGCCAATCGGTCACACCAGAAACATAGCATTTGGGGTTATTATAACATTATTTTTGCAGCAAGGGGATCAAAAGTGATTAGATTTAATTAAATGTCGAGGCCACATGATTAATTAATCCAATACAAGTACATACAGGAAATGAAAGCAGCATAAAATCAAAGTGCTTATATCCTCCCGGATAGCATAAGGAATTAGATTGATCTGGAAGAAATAGCAAATCGCTGCAAGACATTGTTTCTGTTGCTGTTTATTTAGCCCTTCACTTACATTTTGGTTTTTGTGCAGAAATGTAGTAAATTATTATATTTCATTAAACACCATATTTTTGCAAATTGTATGGAGCAAAAATTTATTGTGGGGATGCCGATAGCTCAATACTGGTTTGTGAAATCACGCTTATACGAGTCTCCAGCCAATAAACATTGTTGTATTGGCACTTTTTTGTCTGAAATTTTAGCAGCTACCTGCTAGACAAACACAAAAGTGCCAACACAATAATGTTTATTGGCTGGAGACTCGTATAACCGTAATTTCACATGACAAGATTTTACTGTTGGGAAAGCCTATAAATCATTGTTTGTTCTTTTATGGTAATCAATTGTTCTTAAAAGGACTCCAGGCAAATATATATTTTTTTAGTTTTATATAAATGTTTTAATTAGATTAAATAATAAACATTATTCTCCTATACGTCATTTTAATATACAATTACACTTCACATTTGAAAAGCCCCCAGTTTATCACCTGGTGGAGCCTCCCAACTTTTTTCTCTCCCTAATGACAGCTGCCATGTTGAAAAGCTATGACCTAAAGCCACGCTGTCTACATAATTGCATAAAAATTGAGGATGAAAAAAAGACTTTTAGTCCATCAAGTTCAACCTTTTAAGATCTCCTCTGATTGATCCAGAGGAAGGCAAACAGAAAAAAAAAAAAACCAAGGGATTCTTTGCCAGTTGTCTGAAAAGTGAAAAAATGTAATTCCTCCTTGGTGATCGGTTTCCTCCCTGGATCAATATTCCCTCTCTAATTAACCAGAATAACCCTGAATGCCCACTTTTATTTAAAAATATATCCAATCCCTTTTTAAAGTTATCTATTGAATCTGCTGTCACCACCGCCGTTGGTAGAGAATTCCACAGATTAACCACCCTTACTGTGAAGAACCTGTTTCTTTAAGGTGGAATCTTTTTAATTCTGACCTCAAAGGATGTCCTCTTGTCAGTTGAAAACCTCTTGGCACAAAAAGCTCCCTGACAAATTTTTATTCTGACTCTGGATGTATTTATATAGGGTAATTATATCCCCTTTTTTCTAGAGAACATACGTTTGATTTGGTTAGTCTTTCTTCATAACTTAGACCCTCCATTGCCCTTTATTAGTTGCATAGTGGCAGAATTATATTATTGGTTACGGTAGTGTAGCCCCATTATGATGCAGTGTCCCAACCAGTGTCCCATTTTAGCCAGTCTAATAGCCCTTTTGCAAGCCTTAGTGATTTCCTTGTATTCCCGTAAAGCAGTCTCTGTCCCCTCTTGTTTGTATAATGTAAATGCATGTTTTTTACTCCTTATCTTGATCTTTAAATCATTGTTAAGCCACGGTGGATGTAATTTACTCCTTTAACTTTTATTTCCACATGGTATATTCTGATGTGTGTATATATTTAGTAAGGATTTAAATGTTGTCCATTTATGTTCAATATTTTTACCTGCCAGTTCTTTGACCCAGTCTTTACGTTGCATTGATGCCCCTGCTGACCATTAAAATCTGCTCTTTTAAAATTGAGAGTTTTTGTTTGCCCCTTATAGTTTTGTTTTTCTAATTCAATCTCAAATGAGACTGTGTTGTGATCACTGTTTCCCAAAGGTTGCCCTATTTACCCGTACTACTGGTCTCATTCATTCAGTTTATTTAGGGGCAGGTATAAATTCCTTATTAGAACTTGCTTAGCTGCATTTCCAATGCATTTCCTCACTTTCAATTATATTTGGGGGTTTAGCATACTCCTCTCAATTTTCTTTTAGAATTTGCTGCTCCGCTATTTAACTCTACCTACAAACATTCAACATTACCGCTAGTTCCACCATATATATCTATCCTGACTACAGGCTTAAATTCAGGCTTAACATACAGACAAATCCCTCCTCCTCTTTTATCATTGCCCCTATCTTTCCTCAATAGGTTATAACCATCTACATTAACAGTCCAGTTAACGAGTCATCCCACCATGTTTCAGTAATGCATATTAAATCCCATTTATCATTAACTGCTAATAATTCTAACTCTCCCATTTTACCTGGCAAGCTTTTGGCATTAGCAAGCATACACTTTGTTATGAGTCTGTAGTTCTGGAGTGTGTGCCACTATACTTGAATTATTGAGCAGTACCTCCCTATTGACTATACTACCCCCCCCCCCCCCATTTCCTCCCACATGACTAGTTAATTAATTCCTTACCCCGTTACACTTACTACCCCATTTTGTCTATCTAGTCCCTCCCCCCCCCACCTATTAGTTTAAAAACTCTTCCAGTTATTCTACAATCCTTTCCCCTAGCACAGCAGCTCCCTCTTCATTAAGGTGCAAACCATCCCTGCTATAGAGATTGTACCCAAGTGGGAGGTCAGCCCAGTGCTCTAATAAACCAAATCCCCTTAGTGCACCACTTTTTTTAGCCACGCATTAAACTCCCTAAGCTCCATCTGTTTCCCTGGTTTGGCACGTGGCACAGGTAGTATCTTGGAAAATACTACCTTGGAGGTCCTTGCTTAAAGCTTATTCCCTAGTTCTCTAAAATCATTCTTTAGGACACTCCATCTTCCACTAACTTTTTCATTGGTACCAATGTGTACCAAGACCGCTGGTTCATTTTCAGCCCCTCCGAATAATTTATCTACTCGATCCACAACATGCTGAACCCGAGCATCCGGGAGACAGCAAACTGTTTGATTGCTGGCATCTGGGTGACAAATCATCCTTCCTAACATCCTAATAAGAGTCCCCTACCACCAAAACCTTTCTTTTGCTCTGCCTATGCTGCCCTCCCACTCCTCCAATAGAACTGTTCTCCCGGCTGTTAGAGGGAACAGCTCTACCTGGCATTGCTATTCCTGAATGGACATCCCCAACAGTTTCACTCAATCTGGCAAATCTGTTGGTGTGTGCCAACTCAGAACTGGCCTGCCTCCTCCTACTGTTCCCCCTTGTTTCCCTTTGTAACTGTAACCAAGCTACCTCCCTTGACATCCTCACTAGCCCCATCTCCACTCTCCATGCTAGGCCCAGCTAAACTATGCTCCGTGAGCACCAACTCCCTTTGCAGTGGAGCAATATCACGAAGTGCTACAATTCTCCTCTCCAGTTCTCCAATTTTGAGCTTCAAGATAGGCAACACACTCACACCTGTCACAGAGTAATGGACCCTGGATCAGTTGTTCCAGTAATACATAAATGTGGCAGAATGTACACGGAGTGAGGTTGCCACTGAACTGACTCATCATTACAAGTGACAAAAAATCAGTGGGGAAAAAAATACAAAGATGTGACCCTTTTCTTTGAACTACCTCCTGCAAACAGTCACATACATGGCCCAAACTTATATGCAAGTTCCCCTCTCACCTGTACCAAATCCAATTAAGTTGCTAAATTTGCAGACATATTGTTTACTACTAACACAATCTTCTCCAATGGCTGAAGATTTGTTGTAATCAAGATTTCTCTTGGGAATTAGTTTAGTTGTTTATTTTCTAATCAATTCTGATTGTTCTTAAACCCTCTTAGACCTGAGTCTCAATCCCGCCCTCTCCTTCCCACCAAGATCCTCCAATCTTGTAAACAACTGAAGCTGAATTCAGAGCACAGTTAACTGTATCTGCTTATTTGCTGCACATAAATAGTGGCAGAGTATAGTGAAAAGCTCTCTGCCCTGTGCCACAGTTTGAAATAGAAAGGAGGAGCTGCAGCCTAAATATTATTATTATCTTTATTTGTAACTCGTCAACATATACCGTAGGGCTGTACAGGAGTTAAGTACATGGCAAATCAAAATTTACACATTGTAAAGATATCTGCAAAAAAAAAGTGGTCATAGGTTTGCTTGCAATCGCCATTGCAGGGAAGTAAACAGGAAAAGAAGGTTATTAGCACAACAGAAAATTACTTCTATCAAGAATGCATATCCGCTCATTCCCCTGGCACCTTATAGGAGGATAGCATCATATCTGCTGAAATCTAAAACCCTGACTGAAATTCAAAAGTTAAATTGATTTTTTTTCTACAAATGCTAATTTTAATGACAAGCAGTAAATAGATGAAAACCTCGCCCAAACCCTTTATATTGAAAGTTTGCAAGTTTTTTCAATCTTGTGTCGATGCTTTGGGAACAAGCTTTATGTACTTTGATTTTAAGCTCAATGACAGGACCCTCCATTATTTTGCAATTTGTTGAAATTGTATTAGACTTGCACATAACCCTGTATTGTGCTACTGAATATGTTGGTGCATTACAAAAAGGATGATAATAATAATACAACATGAAACCCTATTGTATGAGCATTACAGTGGTCTTTTAAGTTATAACCGCCAGAACATTAAAGTGGACATTTAAACCTCTAAGTTAATCATGTACAAAAACGATTATTTAAGAAATAAGTATTTTGTTGGTTTAGTAGAATTAATAGAAATCTCTGTTTGAATCCTAGGTGTTCCACCACATAAGGCTGGCCTTATTGAAGACCTTGTTGTGATGCTACCTCAGAACATATGGGATTATTTATACAGCAGGTATGCTCCTTGTTCATTCAGCATTGTTGTCTATCGAGCCAAAGTTTCACATTTCACTTATGAAGTTCAAAATACACAGTGTTAAATGAACCATCTTGTGATTAGTTTCCATAGGGTGTGGGTGATGTCTTGTTCTCCTGCAGGCTAATACAGGTGATAATCTCAAAATGAATAATGGTACGTGCTTCTCACTGCACTCAGATTACATACTGAATGCCCTCAGGGCAAGTGCATGAGCATCCCGCTGCAGTGCGATTTTTATGTACAAAACAGCAATTAATGCGAAGACAAAGACTTAAGGTAGCGCTATGGAGATTTCGGTTTGGTGTCATTTGAAACTGTAGGTAATAACTTGTACAGGTGGTCTCAGATTTACGGAAAATATACATTCCTGAGAACGTCTTTAGGTCGGATTTGTATGTAACTCCGATCCCTAATAAATAATAATAACAACGGTACTATAATGGCTCTTATGTAGTAATAATAATTCATTGTTATACTATACTGTAACAATATAATACCCCTGTACTGTAATAATAAGTTAAATAAATTATTGTGCTCTTTATTTTAATTCAAACAGAACATTAAAAAAAAAATCATATAAAAAGCATTGGGAGAACGTTCTTAAAAGCATATCTAAGTGATCTGTATTATGAATGCATCTGATAGAGGAGAATATCTCAAAATAAACATTTAAATACTTACATTGAGTCAGCCAAATCTCTTGTAATTTCTGACAGTTGCAAATTAGGGTTAACACCCTCCAAACTTAGGCTAAATTAGCATCAAATGTAAAATGATTTGTTTTGGTCAATCAGGTTGGCTGAAACTTTTGAATTAACTCTGGGTTCCTTTTTGTGCTGCAAAGCAGCCTGGGATATGTAGTGTATCACTGATATGTGCTGCTGACATAGACAGGAAGTTGCAAGGAGATTGGCTAAGCAAGCAACAGCAGGTAAATAGTGGGTTTATATTCCTATCCTGATGCTGCATTCTGATTAGGGGAGGGGGGGATCAATGGACTATGTAGACACCCCTTGGAGGTGTCAACATAATCATTAGAGGGATTTTTAGATATTAATAAAAATAAAATGTTTTATGAGATGTGCTGCATACACATAGGCTGCTTTTGTCTAAGGATGGCAGAAATGTATTAATTCATGAAACTTGGATATGCCTTTAAGTACGGGTCATCAAACTCGGGACCGCTGGTACCATACTTTATTCACTGGATCTTATTTTTAAAAAAATGCATTTTCTTACAACAAAATTACATTGAAACTTCTAACTTTTTACCTGCCTTTCTGATGTGCCTTCTGAGGTCACTGTTAATTGTAGATCATTGCCAACAATCTCGGATTACCCCCAGGTCCTCTGAATCTGTAGGCTTCAGTGTAAAGCAATGTAGAAAGAAAATTGTTCATGCTCAGAGTCCAGAATAATATATGTAATAAACCTAAATATTCACAATTAACAATGAGCTCCATTTGCAAGATATGTCTTTTTGCTTGGTGGTTGTATTAGAAATGCTGATTGACGGGTAGATTATTATACAATATTCAGAATCTCCACGGTGCCCCTTTAAAGGGCCACAGTAGCCTCACATTTTCTATCTTGCATTTAATAAAGGATATTTTATAGATTACAAAAATACTTTTTCATGAAAAATAAATTATCTGAAAATCAACAATAAAGCAAATCTCAAATAAATCAAGAGCAGAGAGTTTGATTTTTCATATTCTGACTTGTGAACTCAAACTGTCTTGGGAGAGAGTTGTATGTGATGCTCTACAGTGTGTTTGCTTAGCTAATTAATCACATAATTTATATTAGGGCATTCATTTGTGTATAACTTGGACTGTCCATAATGTCTATAATTAAGATGCCAGGTTTTACCCTCTTTACTTTTTTCCCGCGGCTAAGATTTGGAGGTGGTCCAGCTGTCAATCATCTGTATGTTTGCCATACCTGCCAAACAGAATTAGAGAAGATTGAGAAGAGACGGAAAATGGAGCTGGAAACCTTCATCCGGGTAAATTAATTTCTCTATCTCCAATATGGATCATATTCTGTAGCGCTGAACACTACATCCTTCAATAAATACATTTATTATATGGTTAAGAAGGTCATTGGGTTGTTAGTCAGTAACCTGGTCCCAGTTTGATTGGTTCACAAACTACAGTTCATTTTAACCCTTTAAGTTGCAAATGTAGACTAAAGAAGAATGTGACTAATCCCAATTAATATTTATTAAAGGACCAGTGAAAGTTAAATTGTCCTTTCAGCCTAATACTAAGTACATAACGGTTACAGAAACAGCATTGTATTAAACTATTTTTCTTAAAAACTTGCTTTAAAACTATGTAGCAAGCAATGGTCAAGACGTTTCTTACCAAACCTTTTGTACTCAGCATTTGAATAAAGATTGGAGGTGTGGGAGCTGCGTCTGCTGAGGCCAATAATCAAACTAGTACAAAAAGGCAAAAAAAACACTAGCTTATCGATGGAAGCAAACGTTGTTTGTAATTGCCTAATAGGATGTGTAGAGCTAGAAGCCGATACATTGCTTGCTTCAGGTTTTTAAGGTAGTTTCTAAGGAGAAAAATCTATCTGATGCTGATGTATTTTAAATATTCAGTGATTCTTTAAGAATAGCTGTTACTGCTTTGCAGCACTTGAAGATAGTTTTGGATTTGTCTTAAAGGATATGGAGGGTTCCCTGTTTTTAACAATACAATAAACTAATAAACCCACTAAGTGGGTGCATGTCTAAACGATCCAGCATGCACACAGTGGCCCTCATTCAATTACAATTTGGCCGATTGAATAGGGCTCTAAATAAGCACATAACATATATTTTTTAAGAAGTTTTTAGTTAGTAAGCATCTATCCAAAAGCAAGGTTTTCACTAACTTAAAATGTATTTTAAAAAAAATATGCTATGTGCTTATATAGAGCCCTATTCAATTGGCCAAATCACAATTGAATGAGGCCCAGTGTCTCTGTAGAGCTAGATGTACTCACCAATCAGATATTGTTTCCCGGCATCATTTAAGAACATGATGTTGAGAGAGTCTGTGATTGGCTAGTAAATATAGTACCAATAGAAACACTGTGTGTATGAGTAGATGAGTAGCTGGGGGCAGATCTTTGTTGGGACTATTTGGAAGTTTTGTTGAGAACAGAGCTTTTAAACACTTGTTAATAATATGATGTTTAAATATGTAAAGAAACACTTAGTTTAGATTAATATTAATAACTGGACCCTTCCATACACACACCTTCATGTGCCAAAACAGCATCTAGGGATTCTGGGTGGTGTTATGCTAATGAGGCATAGATAGGTTGGAGGCACAATTTATGAGCATGTTACTACACATAACCCTTACCACTGTTGTAAAAGCCATTCACAGAGTAATTATATGGGGAAAATTGTTTCTTGACCTGCTTCGGGGCATGTAGATGTAGTCGGAAAGGCTTTTTCTTTCTGTTCAATCCATTAAATAATTGTAGAAACCTAGATCTGGGCCGCAGACAAGAACAATTCCTCCAGTCCAAGTTTAATTAATTCTCAAGATAGTCAGATGTACTTCAGCAGTACTAAACAAATCATAAATCTGGATATATTCAAACTATTGAAAGCAAAACTACCGCGTATATATATATATATATATATATATATATATATATATATATATATATATATATATATATATATATATATATATAAACATAGGGGGATACTACTGAGAGTCATTTCCATATTATTGGATTGTCTGTAACACTTAGAGAGCTGCAAGCGCTGAAGTGCTGTGTTGCATTAGGTAAATACACAAAGTGCTTCCATGCTCTCAGCCACTAATACGTTCTCAGAATTTATTCTCTACAAATAGACACGATCAGCGAGATGTGATATGGGGGGAGGACATGTTGTTTGCTTCAGTCAGTTACTTGATTTGCACGTTTCCCTTTTTCTCTCTCAAGCTAAACAAAGCCTTCCAGGAAGAGGACTCTCCGGCTGTTATTTACTGCATCAGCATGCAATGGTTCAGAGAGTGGGAAGGTTTTGTCAAGGGTAAAGACAACGGTACGTGTGTTGTGATAGGATCAGAGAAGTTTGTAACGACTGTTATTGTAATCTTATTATCCATGATAAGTATCACTGTTCTGTAATGCAGACATACTTAATGTCCGGTTATTCTGTTTATTATAGATACCCCTGGGGCCATTGACAATTCAAAAATAGCGGTCACTAAATGTGGGCACATAACTCTGAAACAAGGTAAGCAGCTAAGGCAACAGAGAAGACTTTCTTTACAACAATATGCAATGCATTAGATATGTGTTATCTCTTTATTCAGCATAATCTCAAGATACTTCACGACATTCCATGTGTGTATAAATGATCTTATTATATTTTATTGCACTTTCTCTCGCCCACCCCCCCTCCCTCGACCACCCCCCCTCCCTCGCCCACCCCCCCTCCCTCGACCACCCCCCCCTCCCTCGACCACCCCCCCTCCCTCTCCCACCCCCCCTCCCTCTCTCACCCCCCCTCCCTCTCTCACCCCCCCTCCCTCTCCCACCCCCCCTCCCTCTCTCACCCCCCCCCTCCCTCTCTCACCCCCCCCCTCCCTCTCTCACCCCCCCTCCCTCTCTCACCCCCCCCTCCCTCTCTCACCGCCTCCTCCCTCTCTCACCCCCCCTCCCTCTCTCACCCCCCCTCCCTCTCTCACCCCCCCCTCCCTCTCTCACCCCCCCCTCCCTCTCTCTCCCCCCCTCCCTCTCTCACCCCCCCTCCCTCTCTCACCCCCCCCTCCCTCTCTCACCCCCCCCTCCCTCTCTCACCCCCCCCTCCCTCTCTCACCCCGCCTCCCTCTCACCCCGCCTCCCTCTCACCCCGCCTCACTCTCTCACCCCGCCTCCCTCTCTCACCCCGCCTCCCTCTCTCACCCCGCCTCCCTCTCTCACCCCGCCTCCCTCTCTCACCCCGCCTCCCTCTCTCACCCCGCCTCCCTCTCTCACCCCGCCTCCCTCTCTCACCCCGCCTCCCTCTCTCACCCCGCCTCCCTCTCTCACCCCCCCCTCCCTCTCTCACCCCCCCTCCCTCTCTCACCCCCCCCTCCTTCTCTCACCCCCCCTCCTTCTCTCACCCCCCCCTCCTTCTCTCACCCCCCCCCCCTCCTTCTCTCACCCCCCCTCCTTCTCTCACCCCCCCTCCTTCTCTCACCCCCCCTCCCTCTATCACCCCCCCTCCCTCTCTCACCCCCCCCCCTCCCTCTCTCTCCCCCCCCTCCCTCTCTCACCCCCCCTCCCTCTCTCACCCCCCCTCCCTCTCTCACCCCCCCCCTCCCTCTCTCACCCCCCCTCCCTCTGTCACCCCCCCCCTCTCTCTCTCACCCCTCCCTCTCTCTCTCACCCCTCCCTCTCTCTCTCACCCCTCCCTCTCTTTAAACACACACAACTATTTTAGTGATGGAGGGATCACTTATAATGTGCAAGTAAGTAGCGTTCAAGTAACACGGCCATAAGCTTGCATGTACGGTTATATGTCAGAAAACACCTTTTCAGTTGAAGATACAAAGAAATTCCATGTTTTCATTTGTACTGCCAGTGAAAGATTTAAATTAGTAACATATTTTAGAAATATTTTGCAATGCTAAGATTTGTTGAACATAATTTTTGCTATTTTTCAAAGAATATGTTTATTTTTAGTAGATTCAGCTTATGTCTGAGAGATTCCCTGTTTGTGTTCCCCACACTTCCTGCTGCATTGGAGTCTGAGCTGGGTTGTTCTGCTAATTTAATTATCTATTCTAAGGTGGAAGGAGGTTGACATTTGATATCTTCATCTCCCCTCCACATTTTGTAGAAAGCAGTCACAAGTAAACTTGCAAGACCTTCTCTGTTCTTGCTTTTTCATGCTTTGAAAAGGAGGTATTTTTCTTAGTGCCCATTCTGGATCGCTACCTTGTCATGGTGAAGGCGCTTGTGTACCTTAGTTAAGCTGTGCGCTATACCATGTAGGATTACTCAAAATGGGCAGATCATAGCAGAGAGGTCAGACAAATCGCAGTCCACTGGAGAAGGAACTGGCAACCGGCTCCAGTATCTTTGCCGGGAAAACCTTATGGATAAGCACAACTAGAGACATAATGATGTGCCCATAGGCTCATGGAGAGTCACTATTAAACAACTGAACAAATTCTTACAGCAGCTTCAATGCACTTGCAGATAGTCCCAAAAAGAGGACCTTTCTATGAAAATGCCAATATATCCTTGATTTACATATCTACTAATTTGTTGTGTGTTTCACAGCCGTGAAACTTTTCTTGAACTACGCCGGCACTTTAAAGGTCTATTTTGATTTCCAAATAAAAATGATAGTTTCAGGGAAAAAGTGCAGCCTTTACATTTTGCAAATTTTATATGCAATAATTCTGTGCTGCAGGCCTTCATTTTATTTTCTTGCCTGTTCCTGTGGATGTCTCCTTGTAAATGAGCGAGCTTCCCATTAATGCTACTGGCAGCATATTATCTTTATTTATATCGCGCCAAGATATTCCGTAGCGCTGGGAAGTTGAGCTACTGAAAACAAAATAGCAGATTGCTCCGCAGCATAGATCCTTATAAAAAGTAATAAATTAGATACTGTTATTTACATCCTAAAAACATGTCGCACATTTTCAAATGTAGTTCTTCAAAATAGTATTTTTTAAATTATGAACACAGTGGTCCTTTTAATGTCATGGCCGCGGCAAGACAAAAACTGTACAGATAATGAAGAGACACTATTCAATTACCAAATTTCCTCATAATCCCTTAGTGATCACAATGTACTCGACAAAATAGATTCTGGATCTTTCCTTTATGACGGCGCTGGCAGTTGCAGCAAGGAGCTGCTAGGTGGCGCTGCCGAAATTGTGCACAGTTTGCAAGCGCTGCTCCGATCATATACTATTTCCAAACCTTAACCCTTACCCTAACCCTAATGCTATGTTATTGGCAGCAAAATTTTGGCAGCGCCATCTAGCGGAAGCTCACTGCTACTGCTGCTGCCTTTGCTGGCGCAGTCATGAAGGAAAGGGCCTAAATTGTCCTATTGCTTTATTTTGCCTTCCTTCATAATTGTGATTTGCAGGTCTACGCACGTTATATTCATTAGCCAAAGAGAGCCGGCCGCAAGCTTAATAACACGTCTGTAGTTCCATTTTCGGATCTCTGAGCCGCCCTTGTATAGATTTGTGCGTTTGATATTCAAGTGGAGAAGAGATTCATCTGCCTGAATAGAAATACGGAGGAAAAAACAAGATGTACTCTGTATCTCTGATAAGGCATAGCCCTGAATACAAAGCATCTGCATCCTCTCTCCAAAAATGCAGCTTCAAATTCCTGATCATATAAAGCCAGCAGGAAATGTCTCTGCTGCTCAACGGCTTTTATAAAGGGTCACCTTGTACTGCTTAAAATAGATACTTTAAAGGAGCGTAAAATCCCATATTTGACTTAATATTTTATAAAATAAAAATAAAATAACTATAGCCATTATATAAATTACATTATTTTTGCATAAAGGGCCACTGTAATGCCCTAATATGAGAATCTTGTTTTACTTGTGTTTTGGTCCTAAATAAAATGTACGTTTTGATCATTTTATAATAGCTATATTGCATATTAAATTCATTCTCGGAGGTTAAAGTTCCAGTTGACCTGGTTGCCACCTCACTGATAAGTTGATTAAAGGGATATGTACGTTTCCTGGATAATGAATGCATCTGATAGAGGAGAATTAATAGTATATAAAACATTTTTTATCAGTATGAAGGGACTTGATGCACAATTACAATTGCTCAGTTTCTCAGAAATATTTGTCCCTTATAAATCGGTCAAAATGGGATCGTTACAGATCGATGGTAAAATCACTGTAAAGTATGCTACTTCATTATAATGTATTAATTAAATTATGGAGCCTTCGGTATGACTGTAGGAGTGTATGGAGTCTTTTTTTATCTTGTGTTTTTTTTTTTTTCTTTCTCTTTTTTCTTAAAAATATATACGCAATGTATAGCACTTTCTGAATTGATATGGATTTGTATTTACGAATTATGTGTGTGTATTTTTCACTTTTCTAAATAAAAAATAAAAAAATAAAAAATAGTATATAAAAAAAAATGTTTGCATGAAAAAATACCAAAATAAACATGTAAACACTTACCCTGAAGTTAGCAAAATCTATTGTAATTTCTGACGGTTTAAAATGAAGGTTAACAACCCTTCCAATTTGTTTTGGCCTACCCGGTTAGATGAAAGATTTGAGACATAGCACTAGGTTAGTTGCTATGGCAACACTACACAGCAGGTAAATAGTGGGTTAATATTGTTTCCCAGATGCTGCATGCTGATTGGGTGGGGATCAGGAAGTTGTGTAGACACCCCCTGTGAAGGGGATGATTGGGGACGAGAGGCGCAAACATATTGTGTTTCTTAAATACAAATTATTATTATAAAACTAGAATATTGCCCGTCAAAAAATGACGGCAATGAAATTGTAAGTGAGCTAAGGGTGTCTGGTGTATATAATGTGGCTGATGTAGCGTCGTTCGTTTTCTATGTCGTGCGAGTTTTTCGGAATATTCGTTTTCTATGTCGTGCGAGTTTTTCGGAATATTCGTTTTCTATGTCGTGCGAGTTTTTCGGAATATTCGTTTTCTATGTCGTGTGAGTTTTTCGGAATATCCGTAGCTGTTTGGTGTTTTGCGTGTTTAGGGACCTTTAGCCTCGTTTTCGTTTTGTTCGGCGGCCATTTTTTCTCTCGCATAGAGAATTTTTTAGTGTCTAAACTGCTTTAATTTAGTTTTCGAGGTCCTGGATGCTCGCTCTTCCTGTAAGTAAGCTTTTTATGTATTTGTTGTGTGTATTTGTTGGCTTTTTGATGTTTTCATGTGCGCGTGTTGCGGCCATTTTTTGCGAGGTCGTAATGTGTCGTAACGTGTCTCGTATTTTGTTTGCGTTACAACGTAAAGTTTGCAAGGGTCGCAGTTGCTGGCAAGGAGCGCCTTCAACTGCTCGTATGCTCAAAACTATTATAGTGATAGTGACATACATTTTAAGAAAATTAAAAAAAAAAAAAAATCACTTTTTTGTACTATTATTGATAGAGCAGCTCTGATTAATTCCATAAGCTTTTAATATGACCACTTATCCAAAACATATATTGCTGAAGATTGTGCTGTCCCAGAATCCTTTTAAATCCTCTCTCTATTTGTTTCAGGAGCTGATTCTGGGCAAATCTCTGAGGAAACCTGGAATTTCCTTCAGTCCATCTATGGCGGGGGTCCTGAGATCCCCCTGAGACAAAATGTTGCACTAACCGAACCAGAAGGGGGCCAGTCAGAAGAGAAGATCGACGTGGAAACTCGGAATGTATAAACTATCAACACTACCGTCAAGAACATGAATATACCCTATTTTTTTTATTTTTTTTTCCTGTACAAATCATTCCTTAGGATAGATTGTTAGAGCGCCCCTGGGCATTATTTTGGCTGTGACTGAAATGGTGTCCTATTTATGTTTTCTAAGAGAGAGAAAGGACAGGAGTACACTGAGAGTTTTATTTCAGATCACCTGTATAAATGTACCGAGATATTTTTGTTTGGAAGCAGGTTAACATTATGTAAATGTAATGAGTATTTGCTCTGCATGTGACAGATAATGTATTTGTACGACCCTACAGCAATGCCTTGGTTAATGAGTGTAAACGTGTGTTGTAAATTATTGATTTTTGGTTGTACGTGCAAGATTTAATTAATGAAATGAACATTCCTTAACCCCTTACAGGCACTTCCTCCTCCCTCGCCAGCTGGGGGGTGAAGCATTCCCCGTTAAAGCCAAGTTCAGCTTATTTTTTTGTGAAGGAGTATGTGTAGACACTGATCTTTTAAATTAGTGTAAATTTTGTAAAAATATTCCGAGTGAAGCTCAAGGAAAAGGACTTTTAAATATAATTATTGAAAGTTGAGTAGAAAAATTGAGACGGGGCAAAGTGAATAACATGCGTACCGTTCCGTAGTTCTATTGACCATTTTAAATAGTATTTTTGTATAAACTAATGAACGTGGCTAGTAGATAACAAATTGAGAAGCAGAGATGCAAAATTGTAGATAATAAAGGTATACTGTCATGTCCGCCACACAGGATATATTTGTGTATATATATATATTTGCTTAGCTTTTTAATAATTTTTGTAAGGATGCTTGGTTTTTACCGGACAGTCTCAAGAGGCTGGGTTTTTGTACACGCACAATGGACCTGCCTCTTGTGTGATTTGAAGCAGTTTATTATGCTAACTACGGCTTAACTTTAATTTTTAGCAAGAGTGTACCGCGTGGTTCTCAATTAATAGGTTCTTTATGTATATAAAGGGTCAGGGCTACCCCTGTACTATCTTTAAATGACCATACTAAAGACCTGCGTTTGCATTGTGTGGATGAGGGTAAGACACTTGGTCCTTTCCCTCTTCGAATTCACCAAAAATTCGCTAGCAGTGCCGCCCACCAACTGCTAGATGGCGCTGCCGATTCTTCAGTACCCATACCATAGAGTTAGGGTTAGGTAAACTGTTGGGGTGAGGGTTAGGGTAACCGGACCTATCCTGCTATAGTCGCGCCTGCGTGTCCGTGCCCTGCGCCACAGTGTTGAAGTGCAGGCAAATAACTATTCCATCCTCCGACGTGTCGCATCTTGACGGCTTTGGGCGCGCTTCTCATAGCTCAAGGCCTCTTCTGTCGGCACACCTTATGCGGCACGTCGGAGGGGGGAATACGTTTTTTGCCTGCACTATCCCCTGTTCACTAATGGTCATGCGCGCATGACTATAAAAGGAAAAGACCGGGTAACCTTCTAAGGTTACAACTTGTATGAAATATCGGCAGCGCTGCAAAATATCCACAGCGCCATCTAACTCCTACTTGCTGTCAGTGCTGGCGAATTTACAACAGGATAGATCCAAACACTCTCTTAACCAAAAACGAAAAAGCCACAACTTAAAAACAACAGCTTGCAAAAAAAAACAACAAATAATTACCTGTGTTTAAGATATGATAGTATCCCTTTAACTTCCGAAAAGTGACTCAGGAATCGTGCAGTTTGTGTTTTCTGGTTTTTGCACTTCCGGTGCATGCTACAAGGAGCACTGCGAGGAATCTCCCCCAAATCCTCTTGCGTTTTTGTATTGAATGCCTGTTTTAATGACATAATATTTTAATGAACAAAAGTATCGTTTTAGCTCGCATGGATGGCATGTCCGAAAAATAATGAAATGCCCAATGCCATTATTTTAATCATATTAAAATGATAAATCGATGATTTCACACATTCACTTTTGAGTTACTTAAGGACAATTTGAAATAAGTACACTTGATAATGGGCAAACAGACTAAATAAAAAAAAAACACGTAAAATATTTAACTTTTATATACAATTAATGTAGGGTTCTATTTTCTGTACCGAGATATCTCCATCCGATGCATTTCATAGACGGGTGCGTTGTTGAGTTTTCCATTAGTCTTATTGAAAGCACTTTGAGCCACATTTCCATTGTAATAAATGGAAGCTTCCACTGCCATCATGGTATTCTTCCACCATTTTTTTTTCTTTTTCTAAAAGTAGTTTGCCCATTATCAAGTGTAGGTCTTTAAATATCTGCCCTGCAGTGGTCATTTAAAGGAACTGATTCTCCCTAAAATGTAGTTGTTTTAAACTATTCTAAAAAAAAAATATTAAAAACTATACTATACATTGTTCTAGTCATATTTTTTTATAAAGTAAAATATTTTTGGGATCTCAACGCCATTATGCCAATATTAATCTTTTGTGGTAACAAGACCTGCAGACTTTTCTTCTAGACCAATGGTTCTTAAAACTCTCCTCAAGACCCACCAGACAGGCTGTGATTTTGGTTTCACACTGTTTGAATACAGATGATGCAATTAAAGTCTGTTAAACACTAATTGTTCTTCCTGCGTTAAACCAAAATCACGGCCTATCTGGTGGGCCTTAAGGAGAGGTTTAAGAACCGCTGGTCTAGACCCCACTACTACAGTTTAGTAGATTTATTTTGCACGGCGAGGGTGTATATCACAAAAGACTTGTGTATGCACAGTTTGTAATGATTGTCTTATTGTCTTAAAGGGATATGTAAGTTTGCTGGATTATGACTGCATCTGATAGAGGGGAATAAGTAGTGTATGCAAAATTTTGTGTATGATAAAAAATCCTGACATAAACATTTAAACACTTACATTGAAGTCAGCAAAATGTCTTATAATTTCTGACAGTTGGAAATCAGGGTGAACACCCTCCAAACCCAGGCTAAATTAGCATCACATTTAATGATTTGTTTTCAGGTTAGCTAAAACATTTGATTTAAACTCTGGGTTCCTGTTCGTGCTGCAAAGCAGCCTGGGATATGTAGTGTATCACTTATATGTGCTATGTATTGCTGATGGCACACAGACCGGAAGCTGCAAGGAGATTGGCTGAGCAAACTGCATGTAAATAGTGGGTTAATATTGCTCCTCTGATGCTGCATGCTGATTGGGGGGGTGGGGTGGCAGATGCCTGTGTAGACACCCCCTGGAGGTGTCAACACAATCATTAGAGGGATTTTTAGATATTAATAAATAAAATGTTTTATGAGATATGCTGCATACACATAAGCTGCTCTTTGCCTAAGGATTGCAGAAATGTATTAATCCAGCTCACTTAGATATGCCTTTAAGGCTACAGAGAGCCTTTAAATTGCCATACTTTAAAAGTATATACTTGATTGGTTATTATACCTGAAGGTCCGTGGCTCTCTATTAAAGCACCAATGCAATGCCCTAGTAAGAGGAGCTAGTTACTATAATTATACATTGATCATTAATACGATTCAAATTCCTATTATATTCCAATATTGAATGTTACATTAATGTTCATAGATTAAAGTATCAGACTCCAGTTGAGTGTTTGCTTCCCCCCTGAAAAGGTCATTAAGGTTAGAGTGGGGGCAATAGCTCATAGACTGGTCTAAAGAAATTTAAGAACAATCAAATATAAGAGAATAATTAATGATTCATAGACTGACTTGGGGTTTCCAAGTACACTAGTGTCCAGCTGATTGAGATAATTGTGTGGGAATGCTTTGTGTCTGAAAATTTAGCAGCTGTCTGCTAGACAGCACCTCCTACCCACATTATACTTTATAGTAGGTGGACACCAACAGCAACTGAATCTAAACTTTGAAAGTAAATGTAATATTGTTTTTGTTTAATTATTGAACATGGGTTCTATTAATGATCAATACTTAATTAAAACCTCCGGCTCCTGTTGGTACGGCACTACAGTGGCCATTTATAGATTTTCTTTCATGGATCTTCTTTGGCGATAGTGGGAGGTGTATGTTGGATGCCTCCCACCTTCTGAAAGTGATCTGCAAGCACAATTCATACATCAGGAACGTCATCCTATCACAGCTAAGTAAATTAGACATTTCAGACCAAACAATCATTTTATTTTTGGGAATTAGAGGTTTTTTTTTACCGCTATCTTTTTGAAATTTATTAAAAGGACATGGAACACCCCAGCATGTTGTGTATGTAACAGAGCCAGCTCAGGACATTATAAAGTGTTGTAAAGGTTACAAAAAAAACGTTATTATGCTTTAATTGTCAGAATATCTCTGTGGCAGCCTCATATTGTAGTGTCAGGACAGCCAGAGCAGGACTCATGTACTGGATGTGCTTTAATACCTTATTTATGTGTACAATTCAATGGGGTGGTTATACAGCCTGTGATTGGTTGTATATTAAAGGAACACTATCACCCCAACAGAAAGTTGGTTTCATCTTAAAAAGCTTATTCACTGTACTGTCATTTTTCAGTAAATCATTCCTGAGAAAAAAGAGCATTTTCTTGTGGCAAGCATTTTGCTCAGTATGCACTTAAGAGCTTAGAATACCTAATTAGGGTGGGGGGATTATAACCAAATGACAATGTTGGGGGTCATTGTTTTGAGCACAGCAAAGATAGACAAGCAGACTAAAACTCTAATTAGCGCATCAATTTTTATTCAGCTCATTTCCATACAGCAACGCAGCACAAATGATGCTGAATTTCTCAGGAATGATCCGCTGAAAAAATGGCTAATACAAAGAATAGCTAATTTTCAATGCTCTTTCAGAATAACCTAAAAGGCAACTTTATTTGGGCGCGACGGAGTCCCTTTAAAAGTTTAAAATGACTGTTAAAATATAATTTTGATGAAGAATGAATTAAGCTATTAATCTGTTTCTTAAACTGTTAAATGGCTTTGTTTACTTCCTTAGATCAGGAAGGGGGTAATTGATAATAAAGGTCTCAGAGCGCAGGGAGGTGGGGGAGAGGAGGCAGATAGGGAGAGGGGGGAATGAAAGAAGAGGAAGAGAGACAGAGGGCTCAGAGAGAGAGAGCACACAGACCTAGAGAGGCTCACATAGGGAGGAAGAGAGAGAGAAGAGGCAGACAGAGGGGGGGGGAGAGAAAGGAGAGGGGGGTGAGAAGGCGGGGGGGGGGAGAAGGGAGAGAGACAGAGGCCCGGAGAGGGGGGAAAGAAAGGAGAGGGAGAGAGACAGAGGGCCCGGAGAGGGGGGAAAGAAAGGAGAGGGAGAGAGACAGAGCGCCCAGAGGGGGGGGGGGGGGGGGGGGGGAGAAAGGAGAGGGAGAGAGACAGAGGGCCCGGAGAGGGGGGAAAGAAAGGAGAGGGAGAGAGACAGAGGGCCCGGAGAGGGGGGAAAGAAAGGAGAGGGAGAGAGACAGAGGGCCCGGAGAGGGGGGAAAGAAAGGAGAGGGAGAGAGTGCACAGACCTAGAGAGGCTCACAGAGGGAGAGAGAGGGGGGAAAGAAGGGAGAGGGGGGGGGACGAAAGGAGAGGGAGAGAGACAGAGGGCCCAGCGAGAGAGTGCACAGACAGAGAGAGGCTCACAGAGAGAGGCAGAGAGAGCGAGGAGGCAGACAGAGCGGAAGGGGGAAAGAAAGGAGAGGGAGAGAGATAGAGACAACAGACAATTGAACATAACATGACAGACATTTATGACAGGCAAGTTACTAGTTTGTTAATAAAATGATGTTTAGATATGCAAACAAACACTTAAGTAGTTTATTTTAATATTACAAACGGAAAATCCCATATACCTTAAACATTAAACACCATATTGATTTATTTTATACTTCCTAAAAACATTTTGCTCATTGCAACGTTAGGTTCTTTATAAGAGGATATTATAGATATGAGTGCAGTGGTTTCTTTAAGCTGTGATGCAGGCTGCCAAAGAGATCAGAGAAGTCATTCTCCATCACAGCTTAAAGGGAAACCAGTGCGCTCTTCAGTCTAAAATTGGTGCTTTTGATATGTTTTTATATGACTGATTTTACACTTATTTCAGAGGATCTAGCTCAGATGTAGGAGCATTAGGTTGTATTGTAGGTGCATAGAGCTTAGCCCCAAAACTTCCTGTCCTGTGTTTAAAGGAGTGTGATTTATACATTACCTAATGGAAAATAAATGTACCATATGCCTTTATCATACCAGTACTAAGTTTAGATGGAATGCAAAAAATGATTTATGGAGAACCCTTTAATGATGTATTTTTGTCTGATTTACATTAAACCCAATGGAACAAAAGCACAATATGTCACAGTTCACACATCCATAAGTCTCACTGTTTCCTGTAACATTTCAGGACAGAAGAGGAGAACATACCCAAACACCTTTTTTTTTTTTTTTTACAATATAGATCAATTATTTCTCATACTAAAAAACAAACTTTTTTTCAGATGTTTAAAACATGTTCTATTAAATGCATTAGAGCATGGTCAGACCTGGAGGGCTACACACAGGCCTGCATTTGAGGATTTCCTTCTTTTGCTCACAAGAATACAGAAGAAGCTTTTGACTCGCCTGTGCTCAGTATCCAGGCCATATGTGTGTGGCCCTCCAGGACCAAACTTGCCCACCCCTGCAATAGACTCTATGGCCATTTAATTAGGTCAAGATTGAACGTGTTTGACTTTGACAGCCCAGATTATTGTGATATAAATATGGCTGGTTGGAGCAATAATATTGCTACCATAATCTAAATTATGATAAAAACAAAAAACTGCCAATCATTGTATTTTTTCTCCAATAGACTTAATTATACGTTTTTATGCACATTAATTGACCGGAATATTGAGTTTGCAAACGTTGATATTGCTTTCTATACATGAGCATCATTACAAATCTTATTAATTACTTGTAAAATGAATAATTCCTAATAAATGTGTTGCAGAGACCAAATTAGAAGTCATATTTAAAGCTGAGGAGTTGGGAAGAGAATGTGAGAAATATGTCTTTGTGTCTTGATTCCAATATGAAAAACCTGATAATTGCTAAGGTACAGAAAAGTGGCATTTTGCTGTTTTATTGTCATTTTATGATCTTGTGTTGCAGTACTTTAATCTTGTATCTACACATCTTTCTTTTAACAAATTAAGTCATTTTTTGTGTTATTTTTTTATACTGATAATGACATTGCTGTGAACCTCTAGGAGGATGTGATGCCACGGCCCTTCATGCAGATTAATTAGAGGATCTTCCGTCAGTTTTATTCTATATAGTTACCGTAATTGATTACCAAAACTTTGGATCTAGTCTGTTTCGTGGCTGCATCCCCGGGCTGCGAGCAAAGAACTATTTCCACCTCCGATGTGGCGCAACTCGAACGGCAACTCGACAGCGAGGCCATCGATATGTTTACCAATGTACTCGTGTTCCCCAGGGATTCGGGCATGCCTCTTCTGTCGGCGCTCCTTATGAGCCAGATCGGAGGTGGAAATAGTTATCTGCCTGCAATATATTTTTGTGGCGCAGCGCTCGACCCCACTGTTCTGACGGGATGCGGCCCCGAAATCGAAAAGGACCAAAACTTGATAATGGGCAACATTTTATAGAAACTAAAAATGATATGCATAGCCTTGAAATTATTCTTTGCTGCAGGCTTCCATTATCTTTACTGGGCTGCTTCTTGCAGCTGTTGTAGCGTGCAGCAGCCACCAGGTAGCGTAACGGTGCCACACTTCTTAAATGTTTTTTTGGTTTAGAGTTTATGGTTAGGGCAGATGATATAATAATGTCACTATTATACTATGTAAAGCAGGTCTGTCCCGGTGGGTCACACACAGGTCTGGATTTGAGGATATCCCTGCGGCATCCAGATGAGATTTTTGCTTCTTCAGCCATGCTGATTGACTCACCTGTGCACTGAAAGGAAATAATCAAATCCAGGCCTGTGTGCGACACACCAGGACTGAACTTGGACATCCCTGATGTAAAGCTTATTATAAGCCACTGTCCTATAACCCAAGTTCGGTCCTGCTGGGCCGCACACAGGCCTGGAATTGAGGATTTCCTTTTTGTGCACAGGTGAGTCAATCATCATGACTGAAGAAGTTATTCACTCGCCTGCATGCCGCGGGAATATACTCAAATCCAGGCATGTGTGCGACCCAACAGGACCGAACTTGGACACCTGTGCCGTAAGTCAAGCCATCACTCTAACAGCAAATGTATAAACTAATGTGCTTTTCCATTCCCCCTAATTAAAGCACTAGCAGTTTTATCTGCCCTATTCCTATTATTATGCAGGTAGACACTTTTTCATAGGCAGAGTCTGTTCCCACCTCAGGATATAGATCAGTAGATACTAAAATGGGAGCTTCCACTGCAGCATATCTGCATATAATGACAAGAATAACGTTGTACTTTTTTACATTAAAAAATATATATATTTTGCCTGTTTTCATATATAGTAATTCAAAAGAATATTTTTCTTTTCAAATATGTGATACGGAGAGTCTTGAATCTGCCCTGGTACTAGGTAAAATATCAACAACTTACATTTTGAAGAGCTATAAAGAATAGATTGGAACATTATCACTTAAAGGTATATTTCATTTTCATGCCTTATGAATGCATCTGATAGAGGAGAATCAGTAGGGTATGCAAACATGTTTGCTTGAAAAAAATCCCAAAATAAACAAATAATTGTCTTCACTTTTCAGTCGCTTGAATTTGAGGAGGCCTGCACCTTGAAAACATTATCTAAATTAGCATAAAGTTCATAATTAATTTTGGCCAATCACAGGCAGCCATAACATTGTTTCAGTATCTAGGATGTCAAAGCATCATGTGTAGTCTTGTTTTTTCCCCCTGCACAAGGTAGAAAGGAGGAGTTAGACATCGCTGTGTGGATCTCTGCACTGTGCTGCTGTTGGTTTGAAGGTTAATTTTTTTTACCCGAATGCAGTGTTTCTATTGGTAGGTACCAAGTGCCTATGTAAGCAGCTCTGGGGGTGTGGAAACCAAATTCTTGTTTTTAAATAAAATAAATCTGTATGTGTATATCAGACACACACATTACATGGAGTCATTCTATAGACATACAGATCTATTTTATTTTTTTTAAAAAATGGTTTCCACACCCCTAACCATGCATAGATAGGCACCTGGTACCAACCAATAGAAACACTGCATTCAAGTACATTTTTTTTATACCTATACTAAACTCTGAACCTGCTTAAGTCGCATCATTCGAGGGAGGAGCAAGGAACATAAGACTACATCGACTTCCCATCCTTGCTACAATGTTGTAACTACCTCTGATTGGCCAAAATGAATTAAGAATTTTATGCTAAATTAGCTAGGGTTTTAGGTGTGTTCCTTATCAAAATCAACTGAAGAAAGATTGTTATTGTTTGCATACACTTCAGCTCCTCCTCTATCAGATGCTTCGTAATCCAGGGAACTTGTTTATACCTTTTAAATGCACGATAGAAAATGTGGGTGTTGCATATCTTTTTAATTCCATCTTTTTGGTTCATGCCAGATTGCTGATTTAAACGGTGTGACGTAATTCAACTTGTCCTTGAATCGGTGACTAAGCTACTGCTGTTGCACAAATGCAAGTAACTGAATGGCTAGATATGATTGTGCGCATGTTGTGAATGTTTGTTTTTAATTATTTAATTGCTTATTGTAAATCTTCAATAAAGCGAACAAGTAAAATGAGTTGTCTGGGTGGTTTTTGTAAGGTACTGGGACGAGGTTCTTATTACAGCATTGAAGATGTACCTGAATATAATAACTATAAGGCTCACCTAATTTGTATCTCTGCCTTGTCGTGGTGAAGGGGCTTGTGTGCTACAATGAAGCTGTGAGCTATGTCATGTAGGGTCACCCTAGATGGGCAGGTCATAGCAGAGAGCTCAGACAAATTGCGGCCCACTGGAGAATGAACGTGGCAGCCCACTTCAGTATCTTTGCCAGGAATACTATATTGATGAGCCCAACTAGAAGCACAGATCGATGTGCCTGCCGTGCTACGTCCATATGGTCACCGAGAGTCAGAAATGACTGAACAACAACAAAAAACGACCTTATAGAGTATTAAATTCAACCGCCAGTTGAGCTCTCTGTCTTCACCCTGGTAAGGTCCTCAAGGGGAAATGGAGAGAGAGGTCTAACGCGTGGGTGGGCAAGTTCAGGCCTAGAGGACCACACTCAGACCTGGATTTGCGGATCAGGATCAAATTGCAGCGTACAGGCGAGACTATAGCTTCTTCAGTCATTCTGTGCACAGAAAGGAAATCATTAAATCCTGGTCTGTGTGGCTGTCCAGAACCATACTCATCCACCCCTGGTCTAAAAGAAACAAATCAATCAAAATAAAGGGCAATCTGCTTAGATAAGAGTTCAAATGACAATCCATTCAGCCACCCTCAAGTCTCCACCCAATGGAAAGCATTGTCTTGATATCATTTTGTGCCTGAAAACTTGACACTGTCAGATAGGTAAAGCAGCCTCCCCTTTTGCTATTATAGTAGACGAAAAGCAGCAGCAGCAACCAAATCTGATTATTGAAATCTGATTATTTTCAACTGACAAGAGGACATCCCTTGAGGTTAGAAGGAAAAAGATTCCACCTTAAAGAAAGAAAAGGGTTCTTCACAGTAAGGGTGGTTAATCTGTGGAATTCTCTACCAGAGGTGGTGGTGACAGCGGATTCGATAGATAACTTTAAAAGGGGACTGGATTTATTTCTAATTAAAAAGGGAATTCAGGGTTATCATGGATAATTAGAGAGGCAGTATTGATCCAGGGAGAAGTCCGGTAGCCGGTGTCTGGGATCAGAAGGGAATTGATTTTTTTTTTTTTATACAACTAATTAATTAATAGTTAATCCGAATATTGCAGATCAGAGGAGATCTTAAAAGGTTGAACTTGATGGACTGAAAGTCTCTTTTCAACCTTAAATACTATGGCCCTCATTCAATTGCGATTTGGCCAATTGAATAGGGCTCTAAATAAGCACATAACATATATTTTTTAAAGAAGTTTTTGGTTAGTGAAAACCTTGCTTTTGGATAGATGCTTACTAACTAAAAACTTCTTTAAAAAATATATGTTATGTGCTTATTTAGACCCCTATTCAATTGGCCAAATTGCAATTGAATGAGGGCCTATGTAACTATGAATGTAAGTTAAATATTGTTTTTTTAGATAATTAAATGTGAATATTATAATGAATGAGTGATGCCTAATTACATATGTATCTCATGTTATGGCATTACAGGAGATCGTTTTTATTATGTTACATTGGTAATAAATTCAGCGTTTTGGGGTCTACAAAATAAATATTTCCTGTCTGTTATCTATAGAAAACATGCAGTCGCCAAATATCATTTCTCAGCAGTCTAAGTCTTTCATGGACATGCCATCTCGGGGCTTGCCCGCCGCAGTACCAGGTAATCCCTACTAATACATGGTCAGGATCCTAGTAATATAGGGCAGGTGTAGGCCGGGAGATCATTGTCCATCAAGTTATACCTTGTTAGATCTCCTCTGATCTGCAAAATGCAGATTAGTTGTTAATTGATCCAGAGGAAGCAGAAAGAAAAACCCATGAAACTTGGCCAATCGTCTCAAAAGGGGAAAAAATGTAACTCCTTCCTGACCCCAGATACTGGCGACCGGACTCCTCCCTGGATCCTCCCTCTCTATTTATCCAGGATAGCCCTTAATGCCCTTTAAAAAAAAAAAAATATATATATATATATATATATATATATATATATATATATATATATACATATATATATACACAATCACCTTTTATAGTTATCTATCGAATCCGCTGTCACCACCTCCTTTCCCCTTACTAGTTTTGTTGCCCTTCTCTGAACTTTTTCCAGCTCTAAAATGTCCTTTTTATGAAGTGGTGCCCAAAATTGTACTCCATATTCCAAATGAGGGCGTACTAGGGATTTGTATAGTGGTAGAATTATATTTGCTTCCCTGGCTTCTATACCCTTCTTAATACATTCTAATATTTGCTTACCTTTGCAGCTACTGCTTAGCATTGAGCGCTGTTACCTAGGTGGTTGTCCACAAGTACTCCCAAATCACTTTCAATATCAGATACCCCTAGATTTGCTCCATGAAGATTATAAATTGCATGGCTATTTTTCCTTGCCAGATGCATAACTTTGCATTTATTCGTATTAAATCTCATCTGTCATTTAGATGCCCATTCCTCTAATTTATGCAAATCCCTTTGGAGGGAAAGCACATCATTATCTGATTTAATTACCTTGCACAACTTAGTGTCATCAGCAAAAATGGATACACTATTTTCCACTCCTACTTCTAAGTTATTAATAAATATGTTAAAAAGGAGAGCACCTAATACTGAACCCTGAGGAACCCCACTTACCACAATAGTCCAATTGAAGTATGTTGCATTTACAACAACCCTTTGTTCCATGCCATTGACCTATAGATTAAAAAATATATCATATTTGCAACCTGTGTTGTGTCACTTTAAGCATAAATGCGACTCTAATAGACTGCAACAAGACTACAGAAATACAAGGTCAGTCAGTAATTGTGGAGGGCGCTTATATTTTTTATTAATTTATTAGAAATGAGGAAAATTCTTAATGTGATAGATATTGCAAATTAACTGTCAATAGAAATACATTTTCTTTTGTAAAAAACAAAACACAAAAAAAACATTGTAATGCCATAACGAGAACTGCAACTGCGACTAACTTGTACCCCTCGATGACCTCATAGGGGTGGAGACAAGCAGCTCAACTGGAGTTGATATTTGAGAACAAGTTTGGTAATTTATATATTTTTATATACACACAATAATATGCTGCCCCTCCCTGTACACACACCATGCAGTATACACACAATAATTTGCTGCCCTCCCTGTACACACGAACACCGTACAGTATATACACACTATCACATATATAGTTGTGTTTGTCATGTTGCGACGTTGGTCATGTAATGTTAAATAATGGCGGCACGCGACTGCGAGGCCTGTGGGACTTTTACGCTGCAATGAGCGCCAGAGGAGCTCATTGCAGGGCTTGCGATGAGCGCCACAGGCGCTCATTGCGAGGCCGGCGGGAGTTAGGCTGCAATGAGCGAGGCCCTAGACATGAGCACAGAAGGGGCTAATGTCGATGGCCGAGATAGCCGGAGAAAAACGTAGAACATTGTTGCTGATCGCGAGGCACGCAGTTTACTCATTTAACGGCCTAAATTGTTTCAAGTGCGTAACTCGAAAGACCCCCAAAAACAGCCAAATAATAATAAAAAAAATAATAACATACTCATACACAGAACAGGGGGAGAGCCAGGAAGCCTGGGATTAAGGTTGCAAACGAATTTGAGCACTATTTGGCGTTTTTCCAATGGCGCTCAGCGCGGAGCTCACAATGAGCCCCAAAGGAGCTCATCGCAAGCCCAATACAGTAGTGGGGAGGAGAGGCTCGCAATGAGCGCCGAAGGTAATCATTACGGAGCATGTGGGTTCACAAGGCCAAAGGCGCACATCGCGAGGCCCGTACAGTACACAGAGGGAGAGGCTCGCGATGAGCGCCGAAAGTGCAGCATTCACAGCCTTAAAATGTTATTCCTGTCATTTTTGAGGGGCAAGTAGCTAGTACACACAATAATGTACCTCCCCTCTCTGTACACACACCATACAGTATATACACAATAATGTGCCTCCCCTCTCTGTACACACACACCATACAGTATATACACACAACAATGTGCTGCCCCTCTCTGTACACACACCATGCAGTATATACACACAATAATGTGCTGCCCCTCTCTGTACACACACCATACAGTATATACACACAATAATGTGCTGCCCCTCTCTGTACACACACCATACAGTATATACACACAATAGTGTGCTGCCCCTCTCTGTACACACATACCCTACAGAATATAAAAACAATAATGTGCTGCCCCACTCTGTACGCACACACCATACAGTATATACACACAATAATGTGCTGCCCCACTCTGTACGCACACACCATACAGTATATACACACAATAATGTGCTGCCCCACTCTGTACACACACCATACAGTATATACACACAGTAATGTGCTGCCCCACTCTGTACATGCACACACACACCATACAGTATATACACACAGTAATGTGCTGCCCCACTCTGTACATGCACACACACACCATACAGTATATACACACAAAAATGTGCTGCCCCTCTCTCTACACACACCATACAGTATATACACACAATAATGTGCTACCCCTGTCTGTACACACACCATGCAGTATATATACACACAAAATTGTGTGCTGCCCCTCTCTGTACACACACACCGTGCAGTATATACACACAATAGTGTGCTGCCCCCCTCTGCATAGACACACCATGTAGTATATATACACACAATTGTGTGCTGCCCCTCTCTGCATAGACACACCATGTAGTATATATACACAAAATAGTGTGCTGACCCTCTCTGCATAGACACACCATGTAGTATATATACACAAAATAGTGTGCTGACCCTCTCTGCATAGACACACCATGTAGTATATATACACAAAATAGTGTGCTGACCCTCTCTGTACAGACACACCATGCAGTAAATATACACAAAATAGTGTGCTGCCCCTCTCTGTACACACACACACACACACACACCATGGAGTATATACACACACAATAATGTGCTACCCGTCTCTGTACACACACACACCATGCAGTATATACACACAATAATGCGCTGTCCCTCTCTGTACACACACACCATACAGTATATACACACAATAATGTGCTGTCCCTCTCTGTACACACACACCATACAGTATATACACACAATAATGTGCTGTCCCTCTCTGTACACACACACCATACAGTATATACACAATAATGTGCTGTCCCTCTCTGTACACACACACCATACAGTATATACACACAATAGTGTGCTGCTCCTCTCTGTACACACACCATATAGTATATACACACAATAGTGTGCTGCTCCTCTCTGTACACACACCATACAGTATATACACACAATAATGTGCTGTCCCTCTCTGTACTCACACCATACAGTATATACTCACAATAATGTGCTAACCCTGTCTATACACGAACCATGCAGTATATATACACACAATAGTGTGCTGCTCCTCTCTGTGCACACACCATACAGTATATACACACAATAATGTGCTGTCCCTCTCTGTACACACACACCATACAGTATATACACACAATAGTGTGCTGCTCCTCTCTGTACACACACCATACAGTATATACACACAATAATGTGCTGCCCCTCTCTGTACACACACCATACAGTATATACACACAATAGTGTGCTGCTCCTCTCTGTACACACACCATACAGTATATACACACAATAATGTGCTGCCCCTCTCTGTACACACACCATACAGTATATACACACAATGTGCTGTCCCTGTCTGTACACACACACCATACAGTATATACACACAATAATGTGCTGTCCCTGTCTGTACACACACACCATACAGTATATACACACAATAGTGTGCTGCTCCTCTCTGTACACACACCATACAGTATATACACACAATAGTGTGCTGCTCCTCTCTGTACACACACCATACAGTATATACACACAATAATGTGCTGCCCCTCTCTGTACACACACCATACAGTATATACACACAATAGTGTGCTGCTCCTCTCTGTACACACACCATACAGTATATACACACAATAATGTGCTGCCCCTCTCTGTACACACACCATACAGTATATACACACAATAGTGTGCTGCTCCTCTCTGTACACACACCATACAGTATATACACACAATAATGTGCTGCCCCTCTCTGTACACACACCATACAGTATATACACACAATGTGCTGTCCCTGTCTGTACACACACACCATACAGTATATACACACAATAATGTGCTGTCCCTGTCTGTACACACACACACACACCATACAGTATATACACACAATAATGTGCTGTCCCTGTCTGTACACACACACACACACACACACACCATACAGTATATACACACAATAATGTGCTGTCCCTGTCTGTACACACACACCATACAGTATATACACACAATAGTGTGCTGTCCCTCTTTGTACACACACCGTACAGTATATACACACAACAATGTGCTGTACCTGTCTGCACACACCCCATACAGTATATACACACAAAATTGTGCTGCCCCTCTCTGTACACACACCATACAGTATATACACACAATAATGTGCTGCCCCTCTCTGTACACACACACACCATACAGTATATACACACACAATAATGTGCTGCTCCTCTCTGTACACACACACCATACAGTATATACACACAATAATGTGCTGCCCCTCTCTGTACACACACACACCATACAGTATATATACACACAATAATGTGCTGCCCCTCTCTGTACACACACCATACAGTATATACACACAATAATGTGCTGCCCCTCTCTGTACACACACCATACAGTATATACACACAATAATGTGCTGCCCCTCTCTGCACACACACCATGCAGTATATACACACAATAATGTGCTGTCCCTCTCTGTACACACACACACCATACAGTATATACAGACAATATTGTGCTGTCCCTGTCTGCATACACAAGCCATACAGTATATACACACAATGTGCTGTCCCTGTCTGCAGACACCTGCATCTATCACTGTTGCTCAGGCCCACGTGCAGTTTCTATCTCCGCCTCTAGGTGTCACCATCTCCTGTAGGCGGAAGCGGGCGCGTGCCTGGAGAAGGCGGAGCTTCCTGTAGGGTGAGCGCGCACGGCGGCCTGACTCCCACAGGAGGAGGAGAAGGGGTAGAGACAACGCGGGGATTTAGTGCCCGGGCCATGCGCCATGAGAGCGGGGAGGAACCGGCGGAGAGCGGGGCAGTGAGAGGTGAGCGGCGGAGCCTCCGGGGCCGTGCGGCCCTCCTCATGTACATACCATACCTGCACCGCCATGTCTGGGGTATCACTGCTTTATACCAGACATGGCCCAGAGCACCAACCCCTGACACCGTCATACTAACCCCATATCTACCGTGTGTTGTGTGGTAACCCGCCCCCTGAGGTGCCCGGTATGGGGGAGCAGCACTCAGATACATGAATGGGGTAGTGATAATAATACACCATGTGATGAAGCACTGCACCCAGTGTGGGTATACCTGCACTGTATCCTGTAATGGTAACACAACCACTGTGTGCAGGAACAAAGGGACTAATACAATGCAAAGAGATAATGCCCATAGTGCTATAATGGCAAGCCCCACTAGTGCACATCCCATAGTGCTATAACGGCAGGTCCCACTAGTGCACATCCCATAGTGCTATAATGGCAAGTCCCACTAGTGCACATCCCATAGTGCTATAATGGCAAGCCCCACTAGTGCACATCCCATAGTGCTATAATGGCAAGCCCCACTAGTGCACATCCCATAGTGCTATAATGGCAAGCCCCACTAGTGCACATCCCATAGTGCTATAATGGCAAGCCCCACTAGTGCACATCCCATAGTGCTATAATGGCAAGTCCCACTAGTGCACATCCCATAGTGCTATAATGGCAAGCCCCACTAGTGCACATCCCATAGTGCTATAATGGCAGGTCCCACCAGTGCACATCCCATAGTGCTATAATGGCAAGTCCCACTAGTGCACGTCCCATAGTGCTATAATGGCAAGTCCCACTAGTGCACGTCCCATAGTGCTATAATGGCAAGTCCCACTAGTGCACATCCCATAGTGCTATAATGGCAAGTCCCACCAGTGCACATCCCATAGTGCTATAATGGCAGCCCCCACTAGTGCACATCCCATAGTGCTATAATGGCAAGACCCACTAGTGCACATCCCATAGTGCTATAATGGCAAGCCCCACTAGTGCACATCCCATAGTGCTATAATGGCAGGTCCCACCAGTGCACATCCCATAGTGCTATAATGGCAAGTCCCACTAGTGCACGTCCCATAGTGCTATAATGGCAAGTCCCACCAGTGCACATCCCATAGTGCTATAATGGCAAGTCCCACCAGTGCACATCCCACAGTGCTATAATGGCAAGTCCCACTAGTGCACATCCCACAGTGCTATAATGGCAAGTCCCACTAGTGCACATCCCATAGTGCTATAATGGCAAGACCCACTAGTGCACGTCCTATAGGGCTATAATGGCAAGACCCACTAGTGCACGTCCTATAGGGCTATAATGGCAAGTCCCACTAGTGCACATCCCACAGTGCTATAATGGCAAGTCCCACTAGTGCACATCCCACAGTGCTATAATGGCAAGACCCACTAGTGCACATCCCATAGTGCTATAATGGCAAGCCCCACTAGTGCACGTCCTATAGGGCTATAATGGCAAGCCCCACTAGTGCACATCCCATAGTGCTATAATGGCAAGTCCCACTAGTGCACATCCCATAGTGCTATAATGGCAAGCCCCACTAGTGCACATCCCATAGTGCTATAATGGCAAGCCCCACCAGTGCACATCCCATAGTGCTATAATGGCAAGTCCCACTAGTGCACATCCTATAGTGCTATAATGGCAGGTCCCACTAGTGCACATCCTATAGTGCTATAATGGCAGGTCCCACTAGTGCACATCCCATAGTGCTATAATGGCAGGTCCCACTAGTGCACATCCCATAGCGCTATAATGGCATGCCCCACTAGTGCACATCCCATAGCGCTATAATGGCATGCCCCACTAGTGCACATCCCATAGCGCTATAATGGCAGGTCCCACTAGTGCACATCCCATAGTGCTATAATGGCAGGCCCCACTAGTGCACATCCAATAGAGCTATAATGGCAAGTCCCACTAGTGCACATCCAATAGAGCTATAATGGCAGGCCCCACTAGTGCACATCCCATAACGCTATAATAGCAGGCCCCACTAGTGCACATCCAATAGCGGCATAATGGCAGGTCCCACTAGTGCACATCCTATAGTGAGATTATTATTATTATCTTTATTTATATCACGCCATCATATTCCGTAGCGCTATACAGGGGTTGAGTACATGGCAAAAACAAAATGAACACCCTATAAAGAAGGGAGGACCCTGTTTTTGATCTTAGAATCAAATGCACATAGAGCTGGTTTCCAAGGCACTGACACAAGATTTAAAAACTCACAAATTTACAACCTAAGGGTTTAGGTGTGATACAAGAGGGTGACAAATGCAAGATAGCAGCTTGAAAGCAATTTAGGATAATGATATGCTCCACTTCCAATAGTGGGGTAATGATATGCCTCACTTGTGCACATCCCATAGTGGTATAATGGTAGGTCCCACTTGTGAACATCCCATAGTGCTATAATGGTAGGCCCGACTAGTGCACATCCCATAGTGGGCTAATGGCAGCCCCCACTAGTGCACATCCCATAGTGGGCTAATGGCAGCCCCCACTAGTGCACATCCCATAGTGGGCTAATGGCAGCCCCCACTAGTGCACATCCCATAGTGAGCTAATGGCAGCCCCCACTAGTGCTCATCCCATAGTGGGCTAATGGCAGCCCCCACTAGTGCACATCCCATAGTGGGCTAATGGCAACCCCCGCTAGTGCACATCCCATAGTGGGCTAATGGCAGCCCCCGCTAGTGCACATCCCATAGTGGGCTAATGGCAGCCCCCGCTAGTGCACATCCCATAGTGGGCTAATGGCAGCCCCCGCTAGTGCACATCCCATAGTGGGCTAATGGCAGCCCCCGCTAGTGCACATCCCATAGTGGGCTAATGGCAGCCCCCGCTAGTGCACATCCCATAGTGGGCTAATGGCAGCCCCCGCTAGTGCACATCCCATAGTGGGCTAATCCTGGTAGCGGCGGGTCCCTCCTGTGCACATCCTGGTAGCGGCGGGTCCCGCCTGTGCACATCCTGGTAGCGGCGGGTCCCGCCTGTGCACATCCTGGGCCCGGGGTAGCGGTGGGTCCCGCCTGTGCACATCCTATCCTAGTGCAGGAGGTGGTGCCCCAGTTTCCACATGCCCCATTAGGGAAATATATGTTATGCATTTAATAATATTACTAGCAAATTGCAAAATGACGAGAATAAAATTGTAAGCCTGTCAATGCTGTTTGCCACACAATGCAAGACTGTGGGCCCTCTGCCCACCTTTGGTGCTCATCGCGAGGTTCAACTTTCCTGCATTGCAATGATCACCTAAGGCGCTCATCGCGAGCCTCTCCTCCCATAGTAGTTTTATAGGCCTCGCGCTTAAGTGTTACTGTGTTTGGTTGTGGTAGTGCCTCGGATGAAGTGTTAGTGCCTCGGATGAAGTGTTAGTGCCTCGGATGAAGTGTTAGTGCCTCGGATGAAGTGTTAGTGCCTCGGATGAAGTGTTAGTGCCTCGGATGAAGTGTTAGTGCCTCGGATGAAGTGTTAGTGCCTCGGATGAAGTGTTAGTGCCTCGGATGAAGTGTTAGTGCCTCGGATGAAGTGTTAGTGCCTCGGATGAAGTGTTAGTGCCTCGGATGAAGTGTTAGTGCCTCGGATGAAGTGTTAGTGCCTCGGATGAAGTGTTAGTGCCTCGGATGAAGTGTTAGTGCCTCGGATGAAGTGTTACTGCTTAGGGCTCGTTATTACATCCTTCAGGCTAGTTTTCCGTCCTACAGCCATTTTTTTTTGTTTAGGCGATTTTCGAAAAAATGTCAAATATACCGCAAATCTTGCAACCTCACCCAAAGGCTTCCTGGCTCTCCCACTGTGCTGTTTGCAAGTGAATTTGAGGCATATTTGTTTTTTTAATGAGGTCTTTTCAGTTCCGTGGTTTGGACGTTCGTCAGATTTTTGCGAGGCGCTCATTGCAGCCTAAGTCCCACGTGCCTTAACTGCTCGACTTGCTTCCCAATGAGCGCATTCCGTGCTCATTGCAGCCTGTCCCGGGTGCTGTAGGCCCTTAACGGCTCGCTTCGGGAGGCTCGCAAGGCGTGGCCAACGGCCCATATATCCACAACTATTATTGTGATCTCCTTCTACACGTGATAATACATTGTTTTTATAATATTTAAAGCTTGTGAATGATATGGTTAGACATTTTTAACCATCTATTCTTGCAAGAGATGGCAACCAATGTATAAAGATTCATTTCTTGTGTAAGAGACTGTATTCATGTTTCCCACATCCCCTTTTTAAGATTTACTACTTGTTTTCCATAGACTCTGCTTGTGTAAGATGATACAGTGACCAGTGCAAATGATGCGTCCCCAAGTTCTCATATTTTTTGGCTACAGAAAGAGACTGAATCCCAATTCTAAAATGATCTGCTTATTTGCATTCATGGTTGGTACTGAAGATGGGATTTCTTTTTTAAATATCATCTGACTGACTCCACACACTTTTTTTTTTTTTAAGGAGTCACTATTTGCTTATGAGACAAGTTATAAATTCACTAGTTGTGCAAAGGATGTTCCCCCAATTTGCCAACGACATTTGCTTTTTGAAGAGATGTTATGGTATTTATTTCCAGATCCACTGCTTGTGCCAGGGATTGTACTTTAGTTTGTGAGATTCTCTGGCAGTGCAAGGAATGATCCTTAGGCAATGCAAAGCAGAGTAGTACACTTACTGTGATTGTGCAATAGATGGTACCCCAGGGTTATACATCCTATGGCTGTGTGCAAGCAAAGTCACACTACTTTCCCTAATTATCTGGTTGTGCAATATATGGTACCCAATCATTTTGCTTCCCGTGACTGTGGAAGGGACTGGGTACTGTAGCTTTTTTGCTTCCCGTGACTGTGGAAGGGACGGGGCTCTGTAGCTTTTTTGCTTCCCGTGACTGTGGAAGGGTCGGGGCCCTGTAGCTTTTTTGCTTCCCGTGACTGTGGAAGGGACAGGGCACTGTAGCTTTTTTGCTTCCCGTGACTGTGGAAGGGACAGGGCACTGTAGCTTTTTTGCTTCCCGTGACTGTGGAAGGGACGGGGCACTGTAGCTTTTTTGCTTCCCGTGGAAGGGCGCTGTAGCTTTTTTGCTTCCCGTGGAAGGGCGCTGTAGCTTTTTTGCTTCCCGTAGAAGGGCGCTGTAGCTTTTTTGCTTCCCGTGGAAGGGGAGGGGCGCTGTAGCTTTTTTGCTTCCCGTGACACTGGAAGGGTGCTGTAGCTTTTTTGCTTCCCGTGACACTGGAAGGGGAGGGGCGCTGTAGCTTTTTTGCTTCCCGTGACACTGGAAAGGGAGGGGCTCTAGCTTTTTTTGCTTCCCGTGACACTGGAAGGGGAGGTGCACTGTAGCTTTTCGTTTCCTTCAGTTGTTTAGCATTTTGTCCTGAATATGTGGTTATAGTTAGTACTGTAATACATTTATTAACACGTGTATATTCCTGGGACCACTGTGATAATAACAAAGGCTGAGTAAATCTTTTGTATCTACATTTATACAGTATATTTATCATTGCTAACTTTCATGATGATTGATATTTGGATGTCAACATTTTGGATGTGGTGAATTGCTAGGAATACTCCAAAAGGCATACATATGTTTCCTGAATTATGAATGCATCTGATAGAGGAGAATCAGTAGTGTATGAAAACATTATTATTATTTTTGCATGAAAAATGCCAAAATGAGCACTTAACTTGAAGTTTGCAAGATGTCTTGTAATGTCTGAGAGTTGAAAATAAGGGTTAACGCCCTCTCCAAACCCAGGCTAAATTAATATTAATTTGAAAAATTGTTTTGGCCAATCGGGAGTAAGCAGAGGCTGAAACATTTGGGGTTGCTGTCTGTGTTGCAAAGCAGCCTGGTATATGTAGTCAGATTCATATGAAAATAAATAGTACTTTCTAACTTGTGCCGATCTGTGCAGCACATTCACAGTAGATTACACCTGCAGTTGTCTGTTCTCCTGCATCACTGCTGCTGGTGTTTGTATTTCCCACGAGGAGACAGGCAGAGAGAAATAAGATGTGACTGGCAGCACTTCCTGTGGCAGTCACAAACTCTACCTAGATGCTGTGCAACCTGTACCCACTGTAATGTAAGCTTCCTTAGAGTGTGCAATTCCAGACAGCAATACCCAGCATATAAATATGTAAGTACATTCAACTTTTCAATATAATACATATTTTTCTACTAATCAGGGGCTGTTTTTTAGTAAACATTTAAAACCCAGGAAACTTCTGCATACCCTTAATTGGGCAGAATTCACAATCTTACATGTCAGCTTTGTGCACTTCAACTAAGGTATTACATGACACTTTTTTTTATTAATCCTGTCTTTGCTTCTCTCTAAAAATGTATTTCCCCTGCATCAACAGCGATTGAATTAATTATGCAGGGCAGATTACCTGGAGCAAGTTTACCTTGAAAAGGCCGGGTTATGGGATCGCAGACATAACTGCCTTTCTACAGAGCTGATGATAGTGATAGTCTACATACTCTTCCCCTTTAATGTTTATGTACTGCAGGCCCCTCTGGGTGAGGGTCAATGCACGGGCTATAAACCCCTCCTAAGAGCTAAAATGGCATTGTATACCCTGGGTCACTACATTGTCGTGGTGAAGGGGCTTATGTACTTCAATTAAGCTGTGATGTAGGTTCACCCAAGATGGGCAGGTTATCTCCGAGGCCCGATAAATTGCAGTCCACTGGGGAAGGAACTGGCAACACACTCCAGTATCTGTTTATCCATAAAGGCTTTCTTGGCAAAAACTGAAAATATATATAGATGTGACTGGTGTGCTGCTGTCCATAGGGTCACGGAAAGTCGGACACAACTGATTTAACATTTATTTGCAAATTAACATTTTATACAAACTTCAAATTTAGTTTATGTTCATTATTTATTACTTACTAGGGACTTGCCTGTCAAAAAATGACGGCAATAAAATTGTAAGGCAGGTAATGCTGTTTGCCACACAATGTAAGACTTTGTTATCGGAGTACATTCGGCGCTCATTGCAAGCCCTGCGCTGAGCGCCTTTGGCGCTCATTGCGAGCCTCTCCCCTCATGTACTTTTGTTCCTCTGAGCACCCTGGGAATTTGTTGTGAGCTCCGCGCTGAGTGCATTTGGCATAGCGAGTCTCTCCTTATCTCTGTTTTTTTTTTTTATATATATATATATATATATATATATATAAATATATTTTTTATAATAATTAAATAATAAATTAATATACTTTACCTATTTGTAATGAATATATCCAGGAATCAATATGCTGAAGAGCTAACAATCTCTGTTGTTTTTCCTGCAGCATACAATGTACATGTGGACTGTTGCTGAGCATAGGCGTAAGTGTCAGCAATGTGCCAAGTGTGTAGTGTAAATAGGCTGCGTGTGCGAGGCCAAACCGTTTGTTTAGTTGTGTAATGCGGTATTAGAGAATTGTAATGTTATTAGTTTCAAGTTAGTGTTGTAAAATGGCGGCGACTGTGTATGTGTTACGCGGGTCTGGAACATTTTGCGTCCTTCCTAATAGTGTATTTTGTACCTCGTACTTCCTGGCTAAAAGTCGTATGTGCTTGGCGGTGTGTTTCGCTTGTTCAGGGTTCGTGTAGCCTCGTTTTCGTTTTTCGGCGGCCATTTTTTCTCTCGCTTAGGCGATTTTGGAGTGGCGAAACTTTGCAAATTCGACTTAAATTCGCGTGCAACCTTACTCTGACATCATCTCTATCAGCGCAAGTAGCGCTTTGCGAGAGCCACAGTTGCAGCGGGCTCGCTTTGCAGTTTTAACATTGCGTTACCAATGTTTTTTGGCAAGCCCGCGCTGCTGAGAACTATATATGTGATAGAGAATAAGCCAGTGGTAATTTGTTGTATTCAGCAAACAGAGGCGGTGTCTGTGTGTAAATGTCCTGCGGGTTTGGAAGTCTGTATAATCTAAATATGTCCAGTGTTTCTATTGGAATGTATTACTGGGGATTTTGCACCCTGCAGTGTAGTGTGTGGTTATTGTAGTATAGTGTTTTTTTCCAAGCATACAGTGTGTATATGGCTAGACATAGGGTGCCCACTTGTGTTGCATTTTCTTGCAAATCTGCTCCTTCCCATCACACCCATAGATGAGTAGCTAGTTGTGTTGCAAAATACTCATTAGCACAGACAGCTGCAGGTGTTGTACAGGTGTGTGCAGTGCTCTGGATTTTAGAGTTAATTTATTGTACTTTGTTTATTCATAAATATGCAGCTCCTGGTTGTGGTGCATTATCTGGCCATGCACTGTATGAGACTGTAGTGGGTAATAGGCAATGTGTCAGTGGGTGATGCCGTGGGAGGGCTGTCACAGGCAGGGATGCACAGAGACCAGTGACGGGGGGCAATAATAGCAGAAGTGCAGAGATTTGGGGAGGTTGCAGTGTGGGGCAGTCAGTGCATCCTGTACAGTAGCTGCTGCCCTCTATCAGTACATGCTGTCTGAATGCAGTGGGTCCCTGTGTGTTTGATTGCTCAGTGTGTACCCACAGCTCTGTATTAATGTGTAGCTGCAGTAGTCTGTGTGTATGTACCAGTGGGTGCATGTAGTGCTGGTTGCTCTGCAGCACTGTACATGGGACACTGTGTCACTGTGAATGCAGTGGTCTCTGCATATCATTGTGCTCTGTAACATTGTGACTGCAGTGATATCTGATCAGTGCAGTAGTCTCCATGTATCTGGTTGCTCAGTGAGTGCTTGCTGTCTCATTAGTGGTCCCTCGGATTTCCCAGTGCAGTGGTCTCTGATTGCTTCCTGTGTATATAGCAGCGCATGCTGTGTATCTGTCAGGTTGCAGTTATCTCTCTGTATCTCATTGCTCTGCCGCACTGTGTACATCAGGTCGCGCGCGCTCTCTCATCTCCCAGGTGCAGGGTTCTGAACACGCCCCTTGTGGGCAGTCCCCGCGCAGCCCCGCCCCATTGCTGTGGGAATGTTGCTGTGTGCCTGCGCCGCCATCTTCCCGCATGGTCTCGCGAGGCGCTCGTGCCTGAATCTCGCGGGATTGTGCCGTGGGGGCGCAGGGAGACATGGCCGGGAATGAGGTGAGAGCGGAGGGGTGGAGATAGTGTGCCGGGGCCGAGGGGACACGTCACGGGGATTATGTGGGGGGGAAGAGGGAGGAGCGTCGGACACGCGTGCCAGTGCTGGGCGGGGAGGAGCACGTGGGTTTTGTTGGGGTTCACGCGTGGGAGGGGTCATGAGTGGGGCGGGGACACTCATGGTACTTGTGGGAGGGAGTTAGGTAGGTGGTGTCATGGTACTGTATAAGAGCCAGTGATGGGAGTGTGGGCCTGGGGTGTGTATCACGTGACTGAGGGATGGGGAGACCCAGGCGTAGGGAGTGGGCGGGGCCTGTGTCAGGTATATAAAGGGACCCTGGGCTGGGAGGGAGCCCAGGACCTATAGCCCAGCACATAATGTCCACGTGATATACATGTAATAGGGATAAGAAGGCTCCTTGTATGGGGTTGTTTTATGTTCTGTTTGGTTGACTTTAAAGGGAGAACATAATAGTTTCTGTCACATATTACAGTACACGTTACATACAAATATACATACATAAATATATGATGTACAGAAGTCCTCACATAGAGCTGATCATATAGTATGCGCACACAGGCTATTATTAATCTAACCATTCCTCTATCTAACACTTTGACTTATAAAATTCTTTATTTTATATGCATGTTTGTAAATTTAGAATGCTAACAAAGATACACGCACGCGCATGTTGTTGCTTTGAGTTAAAACCTTGATATTAAGTACTCATTTCAAAATAACTCTGTTAACACGAGAATGTGAGAACATTTGCCCCTTCTGTGTATTTGAAAATATATGTATGGCAACCTGTAAATCAGTCTGCTAATTTGTAACATGTACAAACAAGTTCAGATAGTCAGCACCAACTTTTATTAGTTTCGCTTGACTTAGTCTGTAGCTGGAAATTTGTAAGTGCCAAGATCCAGTGGTCACGCTGTGTAAACTGTGGATTAATTTGAATTCATGTGTTTTTTTTCCACCGTAGAATAACAGAACAGTTTACTGAAACACAAAATATATCATTTTTAAGCAATTTCCAGATCTAAGGAATCACCATAATAGTGTATGTAACATTTGCGATTTTGGTCTGCAGTTGCGAGCCTCACAAAGCCAAAGGCGCTCATTGCAGCCAACAGCGCCGTCACACATGTGATCCTTGCAAAGCAGCTGCACAGTACGTAGGCGAGCCTCACGGCACGCTTCAAGCGCGTAATTCTAAAAACCCCAAAATAGAAAAACGTACAAAAAATTATAACACACTCACACACCGCACAGGGGAAGACACAGGAAGCAAAATCACCTAAGCAAGGAAAAAATTGTTGGACGTAAAACGCAAAATTTCAGAAATCGGATGAAACTTGCACAACGTTGAAGACAGTAACTCTTACACGAACAACGCTAGTCACGCGGGACTTAGAAAATACACTACACCGAACACACTTACACCTACGCCAGGCCACACAAACATTCAGCACACACACAGAGGAGAAAGGCACAGGGGGGAGAGGCTGGAAAGAGACACATGGCATTCCCAAGCACTAAACTTGCAGGTTAACGAACCCTGCAATGAGCGGCCTGTACAGTAGGCGAGAGGAAAGGCTCGCAATGCAATTTTTGCAAGCCACGCGATAAACGCCAAAGGCACTCTTCGCAGGGATTACGATGAGCACTGCGAGTGGGAGAGGCTTGCAATGAGCGCAGGCGAGAGGAAAGACTTGCAATGAGCGCCAAAGGCTCGCGATGAGTGCCGAAAGTGATCAGTGCTAAGCAGGAATCTTGAAGTACACTGGGGCGAGGCTCGCAATGAGCCCCCATACGGTGCTCAGAGGAGCATCAGCCTCACATTGTGTGGCAAACAGGATTGCCAGCCTTACAATTTTAATCCCGCCATTTTTGACAGGCAAGTAGCTAGTGTGAATATAATAGCGGCTTCTCAGCAGAATCAACTGATTTTACATGTTTGTTTGTTTGGTTGTGAGCTTGTTGTGAGCAATATACTCCATTAATCCTTTCACAACTCTGATGAGAACATCCATACCTTTTTATACTTTGCAATATGTTCTTTTAAATAAAGTACACTTGACAAAGGGAGAAAAGTGCTTTTATGGAGTAAAAAAAAAATACAGCATCTTAATTGGGCATTATTTTATTCAATTTTGCTTTACTTGATAAAAAAATAAGAGAATTTATATTAATGCACTTTTTGATCTAAGTAAGTACAGAAGTGACAACCTAAAACATAACTTATTGGTAAGGATAAAAAGACGATAACATCTCATGAGAGGATTACAGACAATATCCCATTAATAGAAAGGTGGATTTACACGGACTGCATCCAAGTTACAAAGTGACAGCAATTGGTAAAATTCTGTAAACATTAGTGAGTGAAATTATTGGTAAATTATATAGTTCTCTTCTCTAATATAGTGTTAAGGACATTGGGTATCAGTATACAAGGCTTATACATATGGTATAGACCTAGTAACACAAAGATCAACTACAGCTCTACCTGTTTTCTTGTATGTTTTTTTTTTTTTTTTATACAAACATTTTATACAAAACTAGCATTGTCTATCCAGTTTTCCTTTTCTAAGGATGGCACATTCAAAATATTTGTTTGTAAATGTGTTATCATGCAGAAAAAGCAAGAATGGGAAGTTTTTATGTGCGTATTTAAATTACACTCACACACACATATTATATATATATAATACCCTTTTTTATTGGACAAACTTATTCATATACAGCGACAAGCTTTCGAGAGATAATGCCTCTCTTTATCAAGACACTGATACAGTTATATCTGTATTAGTATAGCTTTTTGACTTGATAAAGAGAGGCATTATCTCTCGAAAGCTCCTCGCTACTTTATGAATACGTTTGTCCAATAAAAAAGGTATCACTATTCACTGCAAAACTCTGATTATTCAACTGCATTACTAGACATTCGGCTACCTCCCTCTTTGTCGGCGCTTTATAAATAAACAATTTTATATATATATATATATATATTTATATAAACTTATGTAAACAACAAATGCATGTGTACGCTCATCTGCATGTCTAACACACACACATTTTTCAATGGATTATATTTTATGTTTGAGTTTTTAGATCAGACTGCAAGTAAATAACTTTTGCTATGTCTGAATTAGAAAATTAGCAATTATTACAGTAAACACACAAATTACTGATGTATGTTGATTTGACAGTGACATAAAGTGATAAGATATAATTCAGTTTTATACACAAATGGTTGTTTAGGGAATGTCAGTTAAAGGGACATTGGACATGTTTTTTTTGTGTTCAAGATTGTTCTTTAAACATGACCAAAGTTTAAGCAAAACTTCTTTAAACTTCATTGAAACTAAGGTGCCCTGATCATATGTACATCTGTAGATTTAAGTGGCAGGCAAGTATTAGTCATTCAGCTATATTGCTGCTCATTGGTTGACAAGCTTTGAATACATTTTTTTTCCGACTTTTGAGAGCTCTTCCTGTGAAAAAAAGAAAACAAACAGAGGTACATTATCAAGTACTCTCTTTCAGATGCAACAAAGTAAAAAAAAAAGTCCATTTAATTCACTGGAAAATGTCTTTTATATAAACAGGATCTCACAAGCAAAGACAGTCTCATCAGACAAGAACTAATGCTCGCGGTTAGAAGGTTTGTGCTAAACACCTTATGAAAGCAGCGTTTTGTTAGTGACTGCTCATCCTGTCTGATGAGCTCACTTCACTCTCTGAGAGAGTGATGTTTAAATGGACTTACTGTTGGAAGCGTCCTATATGATGAACATTCAGTATAGATTAACAAAGTAAGTGTAAGAAGCTCTCCCCTCCGAGTCTCCGCTGTGCACATAATTAAACGTACTCTGCCCCCTTTCCTCGCACTCTTACTTAACTCGTTTTTTAGCTACTTCCTCTGCAAGTAATTTGTGGTGTGATGTGGCTCTTTAAACATTGCAATAGTTTCCATTTATTTTGCATGAAAAATAATAGATCTTTCGTCTAGTGCAGCAGTTCCTAACCCCCCCCCCCCCCCAAGACCCGCCAGACAGGCTGTGATTTCGGTTTAACACTGTGAACGCAGGAAGAGCCATTAGCATTCAGCAGATTAATTGAATAAACCAAGATCATGGCCTGTCTGGGCCTTGAGGAGAGGATTGTGAACCCCTGGTCTAGTATACTTTAAAAACAAACTGTATATACATTTCAAGTTGAATATACATTTTGCTTGAATGCAGCAGTCCCTCTAAAGATAACCATGTTGTTATCTCTTGCTATTGGTCTTGTCTTGTTATGGTAGCCGTTAAAGGCCCACTGTAGTCTGGTAGAAACTTCTTGACCTGCTTGTGAAGTACGTAACATGATAACATTATTAGCTAGTGTGCAAAACAGCAATATAAAATCATTTCAGAGATGATATATGTGGATGGCTCAGATTGTGTCACTACTGAAACCATTTTAGACTGCGGCTAGTCTTCATGTAACTTTGTTGGATGGCTTTCTTAGGGGGCCTTGTTTTGCCATTGGCTACTAGTTTCTGGGGGCTATTCGAAGAAGATATTTCGTAACAGAAGTGAATACAGAACATATATCTGCCCACCATTCTTCTTCTTCCTCCCAGGTTTCTATTCCTTTTACAAACTGACAGGACCTATCCTCTTATGGTAGCACAGCCCAAGGCAGCAGCAATGGTGGTGAGCATCTGCTAGATGGCGCTGCCAGACCATAGAGTCAAGGCTTAGGTAAACTGTTAGGGTTAGTTCAAGGGTTAGGCTAACATTTATAAGCTTAGAACTTATCTCACATATCGGCAGCGCTGCAAAATATCGGCAGCGCCATCTAGCCGTTGGAGTCTGCACTGCAGCGGTGGACCTGTCCCGACACCATATCAGGATAGATCCCAAAGACAAAGTCTGTCATCATTTAAGGCTGAAAATATTTATTTTAAATCATGTACAAATATTTTGCCCATTAAAGGTATATACAAGTTTCATGGATTAGGTGTGCATCTGATACAGGAAAATCAGTATTGTATGCACACATTGTTGCATGAAAAAAATCCCAAAATATTTATTAATAAACTTACCGTAGAGTCTGCAAACATTCTTCAGTGTTTTTGATTAGAGAAAGGGGAAAAACAGAGAAATTCCTTATACATTTAAGTCAAGTTCTTCCAAAGAAGAAACTATAAATATTACACTGCGGGGGTCCTTTATGTTTGTACTTGGCTTGCCCTCTTGTATTCTGTGCTCCACTTCCTTCACACTCCTTGAGCATAGCAGTATTGAGATGTGTATGTATATAGCTTCTCCCCTTCTGGATCACAACCATGTCGTGGTGAAGGGGCTTGTGTCCTTTAATGAAGCTGTGATCTATTCCATGTAGGGTCACCCAAGATGGGCAGGTCATAGCAGAAAAGTCAGACAAATCCACTGGAGAAGGAACTGGCAACCCACTCCAGTATCTTTGCCTAGAAAACCATATGGATAAGTACAACCAGATGTGCCTGGCATGCTGTGGTCCATAGGGTCACGGAGAGTAGGAAATGACTGAGCAACAACCTATAGCTTATACCTGTAGAGATTGTATCCCCTTCCTTTTTTATAGGGGCATAGCTTTTAATATACACATTTCTATTTTATAATTGCTGGTCTTTTTTTGGATTTCTGTAACTTTTATACAGTAAAATGTGTTATATCGTACATAGATCTAAGACAAAACATTAGATGTTTCCCACCCAAAAAAGAAGAATGTGTAAGTGTGCTGGAGAATGCTTTGGTGTATAGCGTCCTGCTGGTCTGGTTATTATCACATTCCAGGCATTGTGTTGCTATAATCTTTCCTGGCAGCGCTTGTGTAAGCGGTGAACGTGGATATTTTATGAAAATAATAAATGCATAAAGTTTTAATGTAATTGTGGTACTTGGGGAGTCGTCTCCATTATGTTAGAGGCTAAAATTCTATTATAGATAAGAGATTTCCACCATTTCACTCAAAATTATAGCTGCAGCAGATAAATTAATTATAGTACAGTTTTTCAAATTTAAAAATTTTGCCCCATATACTGCAAGCTACATATTCTTTATTTTTGGGGCACATGGCACATTTTTGTTTCTATTTACCAATAAAGTGGTTTAAAATTCATGGCAGGATGTTTAAACAGACTTAAACAGATTAATGTCGCCCAAAAAAACATAACTGCTATTTAATTATTTTCATAAAATAATCCAGTATACTGGAATGCAGTATTGTCGTGTCAGACTCTCTGATCCTATGGACTGCAGCATGCCAGGCACATCTTTAATCTGGTTGCACTTGTCTATATGGTTTTCTTGGCAAAAACACGCATCCCAGCAGTGACTTCAGGGCTGACATCGGTGCTCTCCTATTGGCTCAGGAAGGCACATAAGATGTGTAATGAGTTAAAAATGACTCCCCTAATGCTGCATGTTGATTGGATGGGGATTGGGAGCCTGTGTATACACCCCTTAAGGGGGTCAACATAATCATTAGAGGGATTTTTAGATATTAATAAAAATATATATATTTTTTTAATGTGCTGCATATAGCAATGATGCTTTTTACCTAAATAATGCAAATATCTAATAACCCAGGACACTTGGATATGCCTTTAATATACACTTGTCCTAAGGTATCCCAGAATTAGAGGCACAGAAAATGTCCCAGTTATTGCATAAGTGAAAATAACAAATATAAGTAAAATTACAATTTATTAAAAATGGAATCAAAGTATAAAATTATTGGGCCGCTATAATTTATGCATCAAACTAAATGTAAAGTTCCTCCCAATCTCTCTAAGGCTGTTAAAGGGATACTGCCATCCAAACAGGAACTTGGTTTGTATAAAAAGAGCATGATAAACTCTTTAGGGGTCCATGATGAATTGGTGAAAGTTGTGTATAGATTTCCAGGAGCTATGGTTGCACGCTTTCAGGTTCGGATGTAACAAACATAAGATAGATTCCCGAATTCATAGACCGAGACTTCAAATAGTCTAATGCTTATACAGCACCTGATATTGTTAGTTTGGTACATACTTCTTGAACTGCAGTGGTCCTTTAATCACTTTTGTAACTGACATCTATGTCTTGATGCAGTTCACTCGTTTCTGTTGGCAGCTACAATGAAAATGTGTTTTATAGAGCCACACCCTGCTGAGGAAGCAGCTGAAATAACTGATACTTATTAAGAAGTGCATATGAAAGTTATTAAATTAGAAGTTTTATATACTTTTAACTTTTCATAAACATTTTGCCCCTTAAGTTTAATTCATGACATATTGTAGGAATGGGACTATAGCGGCCCCTTAAGGTTGTTGTTGTGTTTATGTGAAACATTGTTTATTATGATATCTGTATTTTTATGTGAATCTGAATTTTAGTTGAAACTTTCTATATCATAAATTCCGAAACAGCAATATGTTGTTCCTGAACTCTACCATCAAAGACGCCTCCAGAGTAACAGATTTTTGTTTTTATAGCCTTCCCCTTCATTCCTGTTTTTGAGAGGTGCTTCATTCTCCGAAAATCAGTGCTGCTTAGACGCACAGAACCTCACTGCTTACTGGCAGCATGAGACACTAGTAGTGTGAAACCTGTGAGTGGCTTAAAGGCATATTTAAGTTTCCTGGATTATGAATGTATCTAATGAAGGAGAATCAGTAGTGTATGCAAACATAATTTTTTCCAATAAAAAATACCAAAATAAACATTTACAAACTCACCCTGATGTTTGCTTTTCAATTTGCAAGCTGATGCTTTTGTCAGTTGACTCCCCTGAAAATCCCTGCTAAGATTGGCATAATGTGTTTTTTTTTTTTTCATAGAGTCCCTTTTGAGATCAGAAAATTTGGGTAGTTTTGGGCACTGTTGTGTTTTTTTTTTTTTTGTGTGTTTTTTTTCGGTTTCCATTTTATGATCCTAATGGATTTCTAGTAAAAGTAAGAAAAGTTATGCTTTAGTGTATTTTATATTAGATAGGTATGTTATGTTTTGGAGCAGTGGCCCTTCATCTGGGCACCGGCTAGTTACCTTCCTTGGGAACAACCGCTTATATCCAGAACATTTTTAACAGTTATACTTGTCTATTAATTTTGCACTGATTTCAATAGAGTATATTTTAACTGTTGATAAGTTCCTAAATAATCGATCATTAATGGTGACTGTGAAGATCCCAAAAGGGGGGTCTATTTAGCTACAGACAATCCATGCCTTTGGCCACAGGAATTCTCCTCTAAATAGGCGATCTTCGTTGAAGTAATGGGCTGCTCGGTATCCGGCTAACGGATCCAGGAACATATGCATGTGCTTTAGCTCAGAAAAATAATAAAAGCCGTCCCGTTAAATGAAACACACCATCCATTCCAAGTAACAAACTTTATTTTTTACAGCAATCTCTATCACATTTTTTATGTGGGTGGGAAGACCTATTCAAACTCCCCTCCCTGATCATGATCATCCAGTAAGAGAACGGCAGCCGGGGGGTGGTGGTATGGGCAGACTTGGGTGATTAGAGACCATCAGGGGCGGATGGATATGGGGGCTTGGCTTGTCCTAGGGGAGGTACTTCCCGGTGGAGGGAACCAATTTGCAATAGCGACAAAGGAAAATCAGTACCCTGCCATGGCCACAAGATGTCACGACTGGGCACACGTGACCAGTGATTAGACAAATGGCTGCGCAATTAGAGGGTCTCCTGGCCAGATAACAGACCGTCCCAAGTGATCTTCACAGTGGCTATTGATAGAGGAATGTTTTAAAGTGTTTATCAGCATAAATTGATAGTCTTCTCCTTTCTCTGAGCACCAGTGTAGATAAGTCCTCATGGAAAGGTTGTTGTAATGGTATGCTTTTCTTAGGGTATGCTTATCCTTGGGGCGGTTGTGTACAGTTTTGCAAAATGTTCAACCATTGCTATGCTCTGTTCAGATTTACATACCATAATCTGTATTAAATAACTAGGAGAGCGTAAAATAAAAAAAGTTTATAACCTTTAAAACCATAGAAGCGCTAAATAATTTTTTCTTAAAATTGGTATCGGTCAGTTTCTCTATCGTTGTTTTAATTAGCCTACTGTTGTGGAGTTAGAGGAAATCACACTTTAGTAATTTGAAAAATTGATCCAAAAATCACTGGTTTAAATTTGATCTCCCTCTACCTCTTTACTTTTTTTTTTTCTAATTGTACCCCATCACACAGCATTTTTTATTGAGAAAGCATCAGCATCTACATATGTACAAAAGCATGCAGTTAACAGTTTCTTTCCTCCATGTTTTCAAAGGTTTCCAAATGAGTGGATCATGTCGATCACACGTTTGGGGTGATCCATAGCATGGCTGCTTCTCGATCGACTCGGGTCACAAGATCTACAGTGGGGTTCAACGGCTTGGATGAAACCTTCTGTGGGCGAACATTAAGAAATCGTAGCATCGCTCACACAGACGAGGTTGTTCCCCAATCCCTTCTGAGAGCTCGATCCCCAAAGAAAAGACCAGAACCAATACAAATTCAAAAGGGAAATACCACAAAGGTTAACGATTTAAAACAGCCAGGGCCTCGCGAATCTTGGGTGAGCCCAAGAAAAAGAGGGCTGTCTGTTTCAGAAAAGGACAGCTCTGAAAGGGACAGCGTGGAAAGCAGTGAAAAAAAGCTGACTGAACAGTTGTCCCCAACTGTGAAGAAAATAAGACGTCTACGTTCTGAGGAGTCAATTAGCCTAGACGAGGAGTTACAAACTAAATTTTCCAAGGACCTATCTGAAGGAAGGAACTCTGGTTCCGACAATGAAACAGATATTACCCGAACTAAACGATCTCATCGATGTCTTTTATTGGATGATAGTGACAAAAGGGAAATCAAAAAGGAATCTGGGCCAGAGGAGGATGTTACAAAATCAGTAACTGATGAGGTTTTCAACCATCAAACAATTAATGGTGTTGATGGTAAAGACAATGCTGCTGCTTTGAAATGCAATGACTGTCAATCTGACGGGAGCGTTAAACAGAATAATACTATTGCGTTAGTTCCATCTAAGGAACCAAATGATTCTGAAAATGGAAGTTTGTCAGATTCTTGTCCAGTGCTAACAAACAACAAAAAGGACACTCTTTCAGATCACAATGTGCCTTGCACAAACTCAGAGGAGCAGGCAGACTTACAGGACCATAAACTATTAAATAACTGCCTACCTAGGGAAAATGTTAAGGACAATGAACCAGCATTACTTCCCTGTAAAGACACAGTATCAACAGTAAGGGACTCTGAAGAAGAAGTTGATGTTGTGGGTGATAGTGCCTCAAAGGAGCATATATCTGAAAATACCAACAGCATACTAAAGCCTGATCATGACCTTTCGATATTAGGGTCTGATGCAGAACTTTCTCTTTCTGAACTTGACAGTGTTGGTTCCCAAGTGGCATGTTTTTCAGAAATTCAAGAACACAGGTATACTTTAAGAACTTCTCCAAGGAGGCCAGTGTCTGTCAAAGATAGCCCATGCAAAGGTGACTCTCCATGTGGGGAGAATGGACAGGTGGAGGAGAGTAGAGTTAATCCCGGTGAAAATACTGAAACGCCAGATACTGGGAATAGCTCCTTAGTAAACACCGAAGACATTGCTCACGGTGACCAAAAGGATTGTAAATTTGTAAAATGCTCAACGGCTGAACGGTCCGGGCCACCCTCCGAGACGGTGCTAGTTACGGAGTATATGCCATCTGCCAAGGAAAGTAGCAGTGTGCAAACTGCGGAAGAGGAGGAGGAAGAGCCCGATGTCTACTACTTTGAGTCTGACCACGTGGCACTGAAACACAACAAAGAGTATGTGTAACTATGGTAACCATGACTTCTGCTATTGATTATTTTATTGGTTGCAGTGCTTATTTTCAAGGTATATTAGTTTGTGACAGAAATTACCAGTATTTTGAAAGCTGTGAGTTTTTAGGCATCTGATATCCTCATCTCAAATAAAATGGAAGCAATTCAATTGGTAAAAACATATGACTTCCAAAGAAACCATTGCAATCTATAATGTTGATTAATCTTAGAAACTAAACATTCTTACATTCTGTTCAATACAGTAAATTAATGTGTTTTTAACGAGCAACGAGGATTGTAATTATGTAGCCATGAAGCAAGATTCTGTGTTAAAAATCTATTGGCTTTGAACACTTAACCATTTTTATATATGGATATATAGGCAAAAAGATACATCCAATGGAACACAAAAACAGGTATATATCTCTGCATGGGATGCACATCCATATGGATGGACTGACCACAGATGCGTATATATAACACAGGATGAGACTCATAGGAGCCAGGAATACTTTTCATTGGAGCCAGGCTGTTTTTTAATATTTAGTTTTTTTTCCACTCCCATGTTTGTTTGTTTGTTTATATATATATATATATATATATATATATATATATATATATATATATATATATATTTATATATTTTATTTATTTTCTTTCATACACTGACACCTTTTTAAAATGTTTGACTGATGGCTCACTACCCTGGCTAGTTCCTAAGATTTCTATGGATTTGTCCGTTCTAGTATAATATATTATATTAGATAGAGATGTCCGTATAGCTGCTTGACCAAACCTGTGAGCCACGGCTCCTTTAATTGTACCGCTGGCTCCTAACTATTTAGCTATTATACAGAAAATCTGTATGTAATCCATAACCTGGCTTCTAAAGATTTTTCTGCCACCTAATTTGGCTGGCTCTGAAGCACCAGATAAATTTGTCAACACCGTGTCTATATAGATATAAAATATATTGAAGTCTACATATTTATTTAGAAGGCTATATATGAGTGTGTGTCAAGATGCCCAGGCATATTATATTATCTCATTAGTCTGCTCTGGTATACATGAGACTTTATATTTTGTTTTATTTTCATGTTTCATATAAAAGTGTTTCATTTTTGGGTTTAGCAAGTATTGATATTTTGTTATGGACTAGAAAGCTGAGGCCAATATAAAACTACTGAATATATTCTCATGTTGGCAAAGGAGATATCTCCGTAACTTGACATGGTGTATCTGGGAGTGAGTAGAGTTATTTCAAGACGCCAAGCTGCCGTGGGCAACCTGATTTAATGTAGGCCTCTGTGACAATAATTCGGGTTATCAGAGTAAAATGTGCTTACTGCGTTTATTAATCGGATCATGCAATGTACTGGAACATGTCTAAATAAACTTGTGTAAAGGATGAGTTGAAACTTAATTATTACCTTTCTTAGTTCAGCATAAATAGATAGCACAAGTCTGACATGACTCTTAGGTAGCGAATTTTCCACTACAGGCTGCGAAAATTATAATGAAGAGTTACGATCTGAAGTTAAAGAAAACAAAACAAGCACACCGAATTGTATGTCAAGCATGCTAGCTGTACTGGGGAAAGGTAACTTGATATATTTATAGAGAAGTAATATAGATGTCAGTCATACATGCCAGGGGAGTGATTAGGTGATCCTGCCTACTAATTCACGCTATATATATATATATATATATATATATATATATATATATATATATATATATATATATATATATATATATATATATATATATATATATATATAGTGTGTGTGTGTGTTTTTATATGTAGATCATTGTATATGAAACTAAATATAGGCTTGCATCTAAATCCATTGTGAGATGGAAACTGATTAATTAAAATCAGAATTATTGCAATGTTCACTATTTACTGTTTGTATAGGAACACTGCATGTTTCTCCTGCTGATGTATAAGGCAGGCCTTTAGTATTTGTCTTGTTAGTCAGACATCACAGGCCCAAATACTAAAAACTGCACCTATTATACAGTCAAAAAAGCAAAATTTAAGGCAGTGATCTCAAATTGAAATCTACTCTGAATAATATTTTAGTCGCTGTGGCAACATGGCACCCAAAATTCTTGAGCTGCCGTATACCTCACATCAAAGAACAGAATACTGTAGTTGCCGGTTAATCAAGAGTCCCCGAATTTAGGGCCCAAAAAAACAATTAGAAAAAAGTTAGTTGGGTGCCGGATAACCGGGAGTTTACTGTAGATAGAAATGATAGGATTGTTACGAGAAAACGTTCAAATGCTTTGAAATACATAACACGCTAACACCTTTAGTAGCATAAGCAAAATTATGATTTCCTCTAAAATGCTTTATTTGGTAATGGCAACTTTTCTTCACAAAATTATTTTTACTTACAATGCCTTGCAAAAGTATTCACCCCCCTTGGCATTTTTCGTGTTTTACTGCCTCACAACCTGGATTTGCGGAACATGCCCACGACTTTGAAGATGTTTTTTTTTATTATTGTGAAGCAAACAGATGGGACAAAAAAAGTCAATGTGCATAACTATTCACCCCCCTAAAGTCAATACTTTGTAGAGCCACCTTTTGCGGCAATCTCAGCTCCAAGTCGCTTTGGCACATCTTACCACTGGGATTTTTGCCCATTCCTCCTTGCAAAACTGCTCCAGCTCCTTCAAGTTGGGTGGTTTGCGCTTGTGTACAGCAATCTTTAAGTCTGACCACAGATTTTCTATTGGATTGAGGTCTGGGCTTTGACTAGGCCATTCCAACACATTTACATGTTTCCCCTTAAACCACTCAAGTGCTGCTTTAGCAGTGTGTTTGGGGTCATTGTCCTGCTGGAAGGCGAACCCCCGTCCTAGCCTCAAATCACACACAGAGTGGTACAGGTTTTGCTCAAGAATATCCCTGTATTTAGCACCATCCATCTTTCCCTCAACTCTGACCAGTTTCCCAGTCCCGGCTGCTGAAAAACGCCCCCACAGCATGATGCTGCCACCACCATGTTTCACTGTGGGGGGGGGTTATTTGGGTGGTGTTGAGTTTGCGTCAGACATCGTGTTTTCTTTGGCCGAAAAGTTAAATTTTAGTCTCATCAGACCAGAGCACCTTCCTCCATACATTTTGGGAGTCTCCCACATGCCTTTTTGCAACCTCAAAACGTGCCATTTTGTTTTTTGCGGAAAGTAATGCCTTTCTTCTGGCCACTCTGCCATAAAGCCCAACTCTATGCAGCGTACGACTTATTGTCGTCCTATGTACAGATACTCCAGTCTCTGCTGTGGAACTCTGTAGCTCCTCCAGGGTTACCTTAGGTCTGTGTGCTGCCGCTCTGATTAATGCCCTCCTTGCCCGGTCCGTGAGTTTTGGTGGGCGGCCATCTCTTAGCAGGTTTGATGTTGTGCCCTAGTTCTTTCCATTTGGTTATGATAGATTTGATGGTGGTCTTGGGGATCATCAAAGATTTGGATATTTTGTTATAACCTAACCCTGACTTGTACTTCTCAACAACATTGTCCCTTACTTGTTTGGAGAGTTCCTTGGTCTTCATGGCAGTGTTTGGTTAGTGGTGCCTCTTGCTTAGGTGTTGCAACCTGTGGGGCCTTTCAAAAAAGGTGTGTATATGTAATGACAGATCATGTGACACTTAGATTGCACACAGGTGGACATCATTTCACTAATTATGTGACTTCTGAAGGTAATTGGTTGCACCAGAGCTTTTTATGGGCTTCATAACAAAGGGGGTGAATACATACACACATGCCAATTTTCTGTTTTTTCTATTTCTAAAAAATAGTTTTATGTATATATTTTTCATTATTCATTTCAACAAAACATTGAACTTAAGGCTGTAATGCAATAGGTAAAAAGTCAAGGGGGTGAATACTTTTGCAAGGCACTGTAAGTTCACCTGTCGCAGAGTGACTTTTTTCCCAGTGAAACCAGTTTCAATTTAAGCTGCTGTGAACATATATGCAACACTTTTTAAACGGCTAATGTACACTCTTTTCCTGTTAAACCTATTTTTATTTTAACATTAATTAACATTAAAGGTATATATATGTTTTCCTGTTTTTACTTTTCTCTAATCTAACATTTGCTACTTATATCAGACACACACATTAAATAAAATAAATGATAGTGAAATAAAAGAGTATAAAATGACCCCATGTAAAGATACTTGTTTTCCACACCCCCAGGACTGCTTACATAGGCACAGTGTACCTACCAAAAGAAACACTGCATTTGTTTACTGATTTTAACCCTATACTAAACTTTAATCCGACACCAGAAATCCACATATAACTGGTGAGTTGCTTCATTCAAGGGAGGAGACACCACATATCCCATGATTTCCTCCAGAGGCTGTTGTATCGGTCCTTATTTGTTCTGTCCAATCAGAGACAGTTATGTTAATTTTGCAGTTGATTCTTAGGGGTGTTAACTCTCAAAATCATAATAAAGTACACCGTTTACCTGCTCCCTGCTCATATCTACTATTAAGTTTGGGGGGAAAATTGACTTGTCGCTTTAATACTGTCCTCCGGCACAATCTGTACTTGTCCTATAAAGCCAGCCAAATCCCATTGTAAGCTTATTTATTCCTTCCCTTTTGCATTGTATTTAAAGTCCAAGCTGCCAGATGAACCTTTTGTTATGGGAAGAAGGTCTTTGGTTATTGTCAGACTGTTTACAATTTTGACTAGATAAGCTCGTCCTATTGAGAGGATTGAATATGTTATTTTTTTTTCTTTCTCGCTACAATGTTTATTGAAATAATTATCAACTGGGAACAGAACATGACTAGACATTTTGTTGAATGTTTTTCAGCAGTTTCACAGTTGAGTGCCTATTAGAGCCAGGTTTGCATTGTACTTGTAAATGGAATAAGCCTCCCCTTCATTTGATACTTTTTACATTGTCTCTTCCTGTTTTGTTCATTACACAAAACATATCTTGTTGTATTCCCAAGGATTACTTTTCTCCTTTCCATGCAGTTTAATTACCAATTACCTCCAAGCCGTACATCGTGGCATAAATACGGATCCCAAGGTCAAAGATATAAAAAAAAAAGTTTCTAAGTTCCCCCATTTATTTAATTTTTTTAAATATAGCACATGCTGCTTATATCAGAAACACAAATTAAATTGAGCTATTCTATACACATACAGATTAATTTTCACACCCCTGAGCTGCTTACATAGGCACAGTGTACCTACCAATAGAAACACTTAATTTGGGTAAAGTTTTTAACTCTCTACTAAGCTTCAAGTGCGATGCAGAGATCTACAGATCAGTGTCTGGCTCCTCCTGCTTCCTTTTTACAGTAGGGGATCACATCCAATGATTCCTACCTGCACAAACTGCCATCACGGATTGTTACAATGTATTAAAATGTATTCGCTGTCTGTGATTGGCTAAAACAAATTATGAATTTTATGCTCATTTTAGCTGAGATATTTAGGGGAGTCAACACACAAAAGCAACTGCTTGCAAACAGGGCGAGTTTGTTCTAAAAAATACTGTCTTCGTACACTACTCATTCTCCGTACTCGGGAATGAGAGGGAGAAAGGGGTGACGAGTCTGCAAGTTTCAATCCTGCAAGGTGCTTTAGGGAAAGTGCTATGGACACCGGATTCCAAGCTCAAAGACAGGGCCCTCCATTCATTGCAATGTGGGAATCTTTAACTTGTCATTTCCTGTAACTTAACTTGTGTATAGCGCTACAGAATATGTTGGTGCATTACAAACAAACGATAATAATAATAATAATAATGAGAGAGAGAAGGGGGGGAATGGGAGAGAGAGAAGGGGGGGAATGGGAGAGAGAGAAGGGGGGGAATGGGAGAGAGAGAAGGGGGGGAATGGGAGAGAGAGAAGGGGGGGAATGGGAGAGAGAGAAGGGGGGGAATGGGAGAGAGAGAAGGGGGGGAATGGGAGAGCGAGAAGGGGGGGAATGGGAGAGCGAGAAGGGGGGGAATGGGAGAGCGAGAAGGGGGGTGGATGGGAGTGAGAGAGAAGGGGGGGTGGATGGGAGTGAGAGAGAAGGGGGGGTGGATGGGAGTGAGAGAGAAGGGGGGGTGGATGGGAGTGAGAGAGAAGGGGGGGTGGATGGGAGTGAGAGAGAAGGGGGGGTGGATGGGAGTGAGAGAGAAGGGGGGGTGGATGGGAGTGAGAGAGAAGGGGGGTGGATGGGAGTGAGAGAGAAGGGGGGTGGATGGGAGTGAGAGAGAAGGGGGGTGGATGGGAGAGAGAGAAGGGGGGTGGATGGGAGTGAGAGAGAAGGGGGGTGGATGGGAGTGAGAGAGAAGGGGGGTGGATGGGAGTGAGAGAGAAGGGGGGTGGATGGGAGTGAGAGAGAAGGGGGGTGGATGGGAGTGAGAGAGAAGGGGGTGGATATGGGAGAGAGAGAAGGGGGGTGGATATGGGAGAGAGAGAAGGGGGGTGGATGGGAGAGAGAGAGAAGGGGGTTGGATGGGAGAGAGACTAAGATCCCTTTCATAGCTGGTGTCTAAAGTTGTAAAATTTGTATATTCTTTTATTTTATGTTCGCTTCTGTTACTTTCAAGCAGCTACAGACATTTTATGTTTATTACAGGTCTTGACAAATCCCAGGAGTATAATATTTATTACACACTTTTCCTTATGTAATACATTCCATGGCTCCTAAAGATGGCTTCTTAGTTTCATATATATTTGTCAATTCCCGCTTTATCATATTTATTCTATACCATGACTTTAATTTTTTTTCTCAGCTTTTTTAAGGGCATCACTGAGGTAATTTTTTTTTTCTGTATATTTGATTTTTGAAAACACATAATTGGTTTTTAGAAAGCAAAAAGTAAATGGCTTCCTGACTCCTGGGATTTTTGATTTTAAGGTATATATATTTAATATACTAGTTAGGGATGTAAAATCCAAGTCTCTGACTTAGAGCCCTATTCAATTGCAAGCCCGTAATTACCTACAAACTGAAGTTTTGGAGGCAGGTTTTTTTTTTTTCTCTTTAAATATTTAGATGTATTCAATTGTCTCTAACCCATAATTACAGGCTCAAAGCCTCAACACTCAAACCATGAACTTGTAAGTAGCGTTTCAGGGGGCATGGTTATGTGACCTGGCAATAATTAAGCCGTAAGTTACTTTTTTGATGGAGCCAAAAGTAAATGAGACCATCATCATGACGTCAATAAAACATGGAGACTACAATTAACTTGCAATTGGAGGCTAAGCATTAATACACAAAAGTAATGTTTGCCGGTCAGATTGCACTCAAACATATGCTTTAATGTATTTCAAGGTTGCTTAAGTCCATGTGGGTGGCCTGATATGTATTAATCCCTTGATTTCAAATATAACACGGAAATAAATCATTACAAATATATTTTGTTGTTGCCAATTTGTGAGCTTGAGACTGTTGTTAATTCTAATGTCTTTATTTGCTTTCCCAGTATATTAAAGTACAGTAGTGTGTTTATTTGCTTTTGCAGTGTTACGAACAGGTGTTTAACCCACTTGCGGGTCCTATCTAGTACTTGCCCTCAAGGCAATTGAGGGCTTGTTTTGTAATTGAATATGGGCTTTGCGTCTTCAGCACTGGTAACATTAATGGGCTTGAAAAATCAATGGAGGAGATAGGACGGAGTTACGTTTTTGACGACCTCAGTGATTTAGAGCCTGTAACTTGAAATTTGAATGTATGATGCTAAATGTATCCAATTGAATATCGGTTACATTTACAGGCTACATAACGGGCTCAAGTAATTATGATATGGGCCAATTGAATAGAGATCTTAGTGTCTGGTCAGATCACTCTCTCCAGACCCTTTTCATGATTGCTAGAACAAACCTCTCACTCATGAGCCCCATATAAGGCTGAGACTGCTGTCTGAGTTGGTTCTGGTACTGTGACCTAATCCCAGGCTATGTTCTGTCTAAGATGAGCACCAGTAGCCCTAAATGGATTCAATGATAAGCGGACTAGAAGTGACTATGGGACTTTCTGTGGGGAAACCATTTTTCTTTTGGGCCCGCATGAGACATGTAAGTGTGCAGAATGTTTATTTTTTATTATTGTACTAGAAAATACTTTGGGTTTAAACCTCCAAAGCTACTGGAATTTTCCATCCCTAAGGAGTATATTAAATATCTCAAATCAAACATCAACATAAATACACATAAATACACTTGTTGCACCAAGTAAATAAATATGCTCCCATGAAAAGAATCAAATGCGTTTCCTGAGGAAGTCTGTGTGAGATGAAAGGCATCTCACATATTGATTTTTTTGGGGCAGCATTTGTATTTATTATATTACACTATTGTGGTCCTTTTGCTTTGTTTTTGGATATGTTGTTCTTGAGATGTTGGGTTGAAGCCTTGTTTCCCATTGGTTTTGTCTAGGAAATTACCTTCCAGAAATCTTGCTGGAGACTCTTCTGGAGATTGTTATTAATATATTTCTGGAGCCCCATAACACTATTTTCTCTAAAATGCATGTCTGTAATGAGACTATTCTCATATGGCTTTCATTTTACATGAATCTCCTGTGGCAGTAAGTGTTTATTTGTAATATAGAGTTGGAATGTTTCTCTCTTGTATTTTGCTGTCTGTATTGCATTTCATAAATTCAGCTCATAAAGTGTAGGGGGCTTGACAAATTTGTATACTAAATTTAGGAGCTACCCAGCTATTGAACATTATTAAACCTAATCTGATGTTTGGCAAATCTCTTCACTTTTCTGGTAGTTGCTTTTGAGAAAAAATGCCCCTTGAAAATCCAAGCAAAATTGGCATACAACTCCTAATTGGTTTTGGCCAATCACAGGCAGCTATAACATGGTTGCAATGTGTGGGAAGTCAGTTTGTACAAAGCATCATGGGATGTGTAATCTATTTTTTTCCCCCTCTACAAGGAAGCAAGGAGGAGCTCAGACATTGCTATGTGGATTTCTGCAATGTTCTTCTGTTGGCTTATAGGTTTGGAACCTACCTAAATGCAGTGTGTTTATTGGTAGCCACACTGTGCCTATATAAGCAGCTCTGCTGATGTGGAAACCAATTCTGTTTGTTAAATCTGTATGTGTATAAAATGACTCCATGTGATGTGTGTGTGTCTGGTATAAGCAGCGTGTGTTAGATTATAGAGGTAAAAACAGGAAAACTTGCATATATCTTTACATTTTTATACTCTTAGAATTTATAATTTACTAGCTGTTAATGTTTTAAAAGGTTATATTTGTGCTAAAAGGTGTAGCATACATTCCCCACATATTTAAAAGTATATGCAAGTGAGCTGGGTTATTAATGCATCTGATAGAGGAGAATTAGTAGTGTACGAAACAAATACCAAAACAAAGTAAGCCCACTTTAAATTGGCTGATTTAAACAGTTACCCTAAAGTTTGCTGAATTTCTTGCATTTGCAAGCTGTTTTCTATCAATGTTGACACCCCCTGGCAATTCCAGTGAAAATTAGCATACATGGGGATTAAGCTGCTTTTTTCCTTTAGATTTCTGTAATAAAAAACAAAACAACTAAGTCCGAGGTGCTCATCAGAGAACGAACCAACCTTAATAGATTAGTTCTATGGACATGATAACCCACTCTGAGAGCAACCTCTTTTAGCCACTTGTGCCCTTCACAGGGAGACATATCCTGTATTATATCAGTCTGGTCCCACACGAAAGAGTGACCCAGCCCCGAAATACCAGGCAATTCTACCCTGAACAGGAGAAACGGCAAACACCAGACACGTTTCGGCCTTTATGGGCCTCGTCAGTGAGGTGCAGCTGAACTCCCTAAGGCACAGTGAGCAAGGGGTCCACGTGTGGAGTGCCCTATCACCCTTAGGGAGATTTCTGTAATACCCAGAACAAGGTCTGTGTCCCTTCATTCACTGATTGTTTTATCTACATCCCAGGTGACCTCCCCCAGCCCCAGTGATTTGCCCTGTGACCTCCCCCAGCCCCAGTGATTTGCCCTGTGACCTCCCCCAGCCCCAGTGATTTGCCCCGTGACCTCCCCCAGCCCCCAGTAAATTGCATGCACGCACTATCACACAGACACATGCACGGACCTCAAACTTTCCGGGTCATTGTAGGATCATAAATAAAGCATAACTGCTCATTCACCTAAAAGACAAATTGGAATAGGAAGAAGAAGCTGAAATGTTTGGCTTCAGTACAATTATAATTTGTCAGTATTTATCAAGGAGAGGATGTATGTCTAAAGAACAACCCTGTAACCCCTCAAGCAAAATAAAACAACTCCTGAGCAATTTGATTTGTTTAGGAACCAGATGTGAAGTATATATGCAGATGTACATTTGTGTTTTTTTTTTTTAATTATTATATTTACAATATTTTTCCATCTATAAGACGACCCCAAAATTACGAAAAAATATGCAATCATGGTGAACTTTTTAGGCAAAAAATAGTTTCATATAAATGTTTTGACTAGGTTATTAAATCATTTTCTGACATTTTTATAGGCTAGTCCTCAAAAAACTGTTAATGCACATATACCAGTTTTGTTTTGTATGTTTTTTTTTACTGCAAAAGTATCTGCACTTTTATCCAAAAGGTATACCTATATGCAGCTTCATCAAACATCACACATGTATTATCAGATGTACCTCTGCACATGCATTTACATAGACTCACACACCTAGATGGTGTGTGTGTGTGTGTATATATATATATATATATATATATATAAAGTCCCCGTTATCCCGCACCTATGGGGACTCCCTATTGCCGGATACATGTAGTTGACGGTTAATCGGGAGTTCCCTGAATTCAATGGTGTAAACAACCGTTAAACCCCTCAAAATGCATTAGCACCTAAACTGGGCCAATGAGACCGAAAAAAAATAATTAGAAAAAAGGGTTAGCATTTTTTTTTCTTTGAAAATGGAGAATTGGTGCCAGATATATAAAAGATATAACAGATATATAAAATAAGTGTGTGTATAAAGCACAAGCACACATGTTAGATGAAGCTCTGCACATGCATGTACATAGACACATACCTAGATGGTGTGTATACAGTGCCTTGCAAAAGTATTTACCACCCCCCCCCCTTGGCATTTTTTTTTGTGTTTTGTTGCCTCACAACCTGAAATTAACATAGATTGTTTGAGGATTTGCATCATTTAATTTACAGAACATGCCCACAACTTTGAAGATGTTTTTTTTATTTTATTATTATTGTGAAGCAAACAACAAATAGTACAAAATAACAGGAAAAGTTAATGTGCATAACTATTCACCCCCCTAAAGTCAATACTTTCTATAGCAACCTTTTTGCGGCAATCACAGCTCCAAGTCACTTTGGATAATTCTCTATGAGCTTGCCACATCTTACCACTGGGATCTTTGCCCATTCCTCCTTGCAAAACTGCTCCAGCTCCTTCAAGTTAGATGGTTTGCGCTTGTGAACAGCAATCTTTAAGTCTGACCACAGATTTTCTATTGGATTGAGGTCTGGGCTGTGACTAGGCCATTCCAACACATTTACATGTCTCCCCTTAAACTCAAGTGTTGCTTTAGCAGTGTGTTTGGGGTCATTGTCCTGATGGAAGGTGAACCTCCGTCCTAGCCTCAAATCACGCACAGAGTGGTACAGGTTTTGCTCAAGAATATCCCTGTATTTAGCACCATCCAGCTTTCCCTCAACTCTGACCAGTTTTCCAGTCCCGGCTGCTGAAAAACATCCCCAAAGCATGATGCTGCCACCATCATGTTTCACTGTGGGGATGGTGTTCTTTGGGTGATGTGTTGGGTTTGCGCCAGATATAGCGTTTTTCTTTGGCTGAAAAGTTATATTTTAGTCTCATCATACAAGAGCACCTTCCTCCATACATTTTGGGAGTCTCCCACATGCCTTTTCGCAAACTCAAAACCTGCCATTTATTTTTTTGCGGAAAGTAATGGCTTTCTTCTGGCCACTCTGCCATAAAGCCCAACTCTATGGAGCGTACGGCTTATTGTTGTCCTATGTACAGATACTCCAGTCTCTGCTGTGGAACTCTGCAGCTCCTCCAGTGTTACCTTAGGTCTCTGTGCTGCCTCTCTGATTAATGCCCTCCTTGCCCGGTCCGTGGGTTTTAGTGGGCGGCCATCTCTTGGCAGGTTTGCTGTTGTGCCATGTTTTTTCCATTTGGTTATGATAGATTTGATAGTGCTCCTGGGGATCATCAAAGATTTGATTTTTTTTTTTTTTTTTTTTTTTTAATAAACTAACCTTGACTTGTACTTCTCAACAGCATTGTCCCTTTCTTGTTTGGAGAGTTCCTTGGTCTTCATGGCAGTGTTTGGTTAGTGGTGCCTCTTGCTTAGGTGTTGCAGCCTCTGGGGCCTTTCAAAAAAGGCGTGTATGTGTAATGACAGATCATGTGACACTTAGATTGTACACAGGTGGACATCATTTCACTAATTATGTGACTTCTGAAGGTAATTGGTTGCACCAGAGCTTTTTATGGGCTTCATAACAAAGGGAGAGTGAATACATAAGTACATGCCAATTTTCTGTTTTCTATTTCTAAAAAATAGTTTTATGTATATATTTTTCTCATTTCACTTCACCAACTTAGACTATTGTGTTCTGATCCATCACATAAAATTCAGATTAATAAAGCATTGAACTTAAGGCTGTAATGTAACAAAATAGGTAAAAAGTCAAGGGGGTGAATACTTTTGCAAGGTATTTAAAGCACAAGCACACATGCATTAGATGAAGCTCTGCACATGCATGTACATGGACACATACCTAGATAGTGTATATATAAAGCACAAGCACACATGTATTGCTGCTAGCTCTGCTGTGCTGTATTCCGTGTCTAAGACGACACCCCTATTTTAAACTTCAACATTTTGGCAAAAAATATAGTCTTATACACGGAAAAATATGGAAATGTCCAGAATTTTAGGAATCTAAGTTTCATAGATATTTTTTTCCATGCAAACATTTTAGACAGTGAAGTGTAATTTCTGTTCTCTTGATTGAGTAGCCGGCGTCGTTCGATGGATCACTGAACACCGGACTAAATAAGAAGTCCATCTTTAGCAGGCTAATTTACTTCTTTCTTACTTCACATACATTTTTTGTTCAGTTTACGGTTTCTTAATAAATATATTTTCAACTAGCGACTTGCCCGTCAAAAAATGACGGCAATGAAATTGTAAGGTAGCTAAATTACTAAATGAATATAGTGTACCTATTGTGAAGCATTGTGATGAAGAGCTGGCAATCTGTGTTGATGTTGCTGCAGCATTAGTGGTGTGGAGCTGCTGTGTAAGCATGCTGAATGTGTGCACTGTGTGGTATGAATATCCGTAGGTGGTTTGTGGCGTTTTGCGAGTTTCTTGTGGTGTTTTGCGAGTTTGTTGTGGTGTTTTGCGAGTTTAGAGTGCTGTAGCCTCGTTTTCGTTTTGTTCGGCAGCCATTTTTTCTGTCGCTTAGATTTTTTTTTAGTCTCAAAAGTGTTTTATTTCGAGTAAAATCGAGGTGTAAGTTGCATTTTTGAGGTCCTGGGTGCTCCCTCTTGGTGTAGGTAAGGTTTTTATGTATGTGCTGTGTGTATGTATTGTGTTTTAAATGTTTGTATGTCGGCGTGTTGCGTCCGATGTTTGCGAGGTCGTAATGTGTGGTAACGTGTTTCGTACGTTGTTTGCGTTCCTCGTAAAATTTAGCGAGTGTCGTAATTTGTGTGTCGTGTTTTTTGAGTAGCGACGTGAAGTTTGCGAGGGTTTGAGGCCCTTGCCCAGTGACCTCGCCAGCAACTGAGTCCCTCGCTTCGCGAGGGGCCTCAGTTGCTGGCATGGAGCGCCTTCGGCGCTCCATGCCAGCAACTGAGGCCCTTGCCCAGTGACCTCGCCAGCAACTGAGGCCCTCGCTTTGCGAGGGGCCTCAGTTGCTGACATGGAGCGCCTTCGGCGCTCCATGCCAGCAACTGAGGCCCGTGGCCAGTGACCTCGCCAGCAACTGAGGCCCTCGCTTCGCGAGGGGCCTCAGTTGCTGGCATGGAGCGCCTTCGGCGCTCCATGCCAGCAACTGAGGCCCTTGCCCAGTGACCTCGCTACGCGAGGGCCGCGGCTCGCTTCGCGAGGCCCGCGGCTCGCTTCGCGAGGCCCGCGGCTCGCTTCGCGAGGCCCGCGGCTCGCTTCGCGAGGCCCGCGGCTCGCTTCGCGAGGCCCGCGGCTCGCTTCGCGAGGCCCGCGGCTCGCTTCGCGAGGGCTACGGGCTCGCTATGCGAGCCCGCAAGCGTGAGCAACGACCCGTACGCTCACAACTATATATGTGATGACTTTCACTTCTGTTGTAATCGCCGTTTGTCTCTCTTCTTTCTATGAAAACCAGAATATAAGAAAAAAATGGGAATACCTATTGATTAGTAGTTCAGTCGTGTCCGACTCTCTGTGACCCTATGGACAGCAGCACACCAGGCACATCTTATATCGGGTTGGGCTTCTCCATAAGGTTTTCTTGGCAAAGATACTGTACTGAGTTGCTAGTTCCTTCTCCAGTTGATTATTTATCTGACCTCTCTGCTATGGGCCTTCCCATATTGGGTGACTCTACATGGTTTAGCTCACAGCTTCATTGAAGGGGGATACCTATAGGCAGGCATTAATAAAAGTATGTAAATTTTGGCACCAAATAGGTTTTATTATACCCAGACTGGGTATATTTAGTGGCCTGAGGGGGAAGTCCGTTCATGGAGAAATTCTAATTCTAGAAAATATTTAGGACCCATATTTAAGGGAAGTATCTTTTTACCCTTTCTATAGGATTTGCAGCCATATTGTGTCTAGATATGTTGAACTCCCTAAGGCACAGTGAGCAAGGAGTCCACATCTGGAGTCCCCTAAGGGTAATCCCTAAGGGTCAAAACAAGTTTAGAGGTGCTCACTGCTTTATTTTTTGTTCACAGATGAGCACCTGTACCTTAGGGAGTAAAGCTGTACCTCACTGACGAGGCCCACAGAGGTCGAAACGTACGTCTGGGGTTTGCTGTTCCTCCTGTTCAGGGTAGAATTGCCTGGTATTTTGGGTATGGATCACTCTAGTGAGTGGGACCAGACTGATATACTACAGGATATTTCTCCCAGAGAAGAGCACAAGTGGCTTAAAGATGCTGCTCTCTAAGGGCCTCATTCAATTGTGATTTGGTCAAAAAAAAAAAAAACATTGAAACATTGCCAATTGCCTCAAAAGGGGAAGACCCCCCCCCCCCCCCCCCCCCCCTAAAATTCCTTCCTGAGTCCAGATACTGGCAATTGGATTCCTCCCTGGACTCCCTCTCTAATCTTTGCGTTTTTCTTTTCTTAAGCCATGTAATATTGTATATGATGTTTATTACTCCATAAATGCATTCCGTATACTTTTGAAAATAGCTGGTCTACTCTGCCTTGGTCAGTGTGATTTGTATTGTTGGATACTGAGTGAGGACAGGCTGAGTGTTCCTATATTAGATTCATTGTTCCTTTTCACCCATTGCTCATGATAGAGATCTTTGTTCATGCCTTTTTATCCCTGTATTTTAGATACATTTGTATTTAAATGTATTATCTAAAAGCGAAAACAGATGTAGTCTGTATAGAGGTGGGAACAAGACCACTATGGGTATTTTTAAAATAATGTTTTGAACTAAATAAAAATATTAGAAGTGCGTGAACTCTGAACTCCTAAAACTTTACTGATGGTATCTAACTTTTTAATCATTATACATGTATTTTCATGTGTATTTTGTACCCTGGCTCCTAAAAAAAGCTTAACCAGCTCTCCACTAACCTCATTGACATTATATATACATGTGTCAGTCCCTGGACTAATATATTGAAGCACTGATTGAGAAACCCAAGACATTTGTCAACCTGTTCCTTATGGGATTTTATTTGTTACATTGCAGAATATAAAGAGGGCCTCTGAATTTTGCTAGGTGTGTGTATATATATATATATATATATATATATATATATATATATATATTAATTAGACATTGAAACTTTATTAAGCAACATGTTTGTAACGCTGGCTTTGGTTGACAATAAAGAAAATCTTGAAATGAAAAAAATGTGAATACAAATGTACTGTACGGTGGAGGCTTCTATCGCTCTTTTGCCCACCATATTATAAATTATTGTTGTGGTGAGCTACCTACTCATAAGGTCTACAACACAAGCTGGGATCCCGCCCCACGCTGATGATAGGCAGTAACCTTGAAATGGCTGTCTGTGGGTTGGATTCCCAGCTTGTGTATAATCCAACCTTGGTTTTGCATAAAAGCTGTGTAAAGCAGCGGGCATAAGCTTAAAGGAAGCCATGTTTTTAAAATGGTTATGGGTCGAAGAACGAAGCATGTGTGGGCACATTTGCATGTCCCTGCTCAGCTTCCCAGAATGTCGTGTAATAACTGATATCTATCTATCTATCCTAAATAGTACATTTGTGTTTAACTTATATTAGGAATTCAAATGTAATCTTGTTTCATGCCAAGAATTCCGAGAAATACAGTTGTTGTACTGCATTCTGGGAACCTGGGCAGGGACCTACAAATGTGCCTACAGAGGCTTTGCTCTTGCAATCCATAACTATATCATACATGGCTTCCATTAAGCTATATGCTTGCTGTCTCAAACAGGTTTGAGAATATCGATAGATATTTCATATTAACTTTTATGTTCTTTGTGTTAGTAAAACGTGATTTTCAGCGCTTCTTAACAGTTAAAATAAAACTTGCAGCCTCTGCATGGTCCTGCCATCTTTAGAGCCTGCAGACGCACTCCATATGTCTTGATGTGTAGTGTCCTAGCCTATGTGGGAACATGCCTCAGAAAACATTCTGTAACACGGTGCCGAGGCATGGTCCTACTAGGGTAGGCAATTACTGCACATTCAGCCCTACCCAATCTGTGTCTGCATATTCTGCAGAGGGCAGACCCATACAGGGGCTATTTAATTTAATTTATGTTTGGCAGTTTTATTAGTAAGAGCATAAAAGCTCTGTTTTTACGAAGTACATAAAAACCAGGAATGTTCTACTAAATGAACACTAGGTGGTGCTCTTGTAATATAACTATCTTATGATTTCTCAAGGATAGAAAGTGTGCTTTTTTCATAGGGTCATTAGCATCGAGTATTCAGGTAGGTTCCCCTGAAGTGCAGTAAGCTACTGAATCGTGCATTATGTGAATCCTACTTCGTTAACAGCTAAATCTGGATGCATATGTACATTAAAATATAGTTGTGTCTTAATAATTGTCTTTCTTCATGCTACAGTACACAACAAATGATTTAGACAATGCTTATGCAATGTTTTACTGCTTAATGCAGTATGGCTGCTCCTAAAAGAAAAACAACTCTAATTCTCTCTCAATAGATATAAATATTTGATAAATATACAGATTTAATAAGCCTGGAATACACTCGCTTTCCAGTAGCCTGGGCTCCAAAAATGTATATTGTGTGTTGGCTATTTTTTACTTTTTCCAAACTGTAATACATCTCTAGGAATAGCTGACTTCCAGGCAAAGATTTAGATACTTTTTTTTCCTGTACATATTTGTTTGTGCCCCATAAATCGTGATGACATACCAGTATTCTCCCCATCTCGATTTTATGGATCAGTTGGGGTGGTCTTAGTTTAGGACCCCCCCCCCAGTGGCCCCACATATACATGAGCATACCCTCCCTCAACTTGTAAACTATTGGGCAACTTAATTATGATATTTTTAACTTCTACTATACATAAACCGTGTGATTCATCACCATCAATCTGATGTCTCAGTTTGAGATGAGCACCAAATTATCTCTGGAATTAATATTCATATCCAGATCTAAATTGATGTGGTTTAAATAGAAGATTATTAGGCAATGCTTGCGATCATCCTCTGCATTCAATGGGACTTGATCAATGTAAAGCAGATCACAATCTCTTGGTTTTTTTCTTGTTTTCTTAGTGAAATTATTTCCATGTTTATTCTATCTCTTGGTTGCATTTGTCTGGTAACATTCATACCCTGGTGTATTCTATAACTGGAATGTTTTGCATTTGTTACTTAAATTGTTTTTCCTGACAAGCTTACCTGTACTATTTGTGTTTATGTTGTTTTGTAAATTCATTGAGCAAATTGTATTGCTTTTGTTCCCCAGTTACCAGAGGCTATTACAGACCATCTCGGTACTCGAGGCTCAGCGCACTCAAGCAGTTCAAGACCTGGAACGGTTAGGCAGACAGCAGAGGGAAGCGCTGCTTGATCCCATTGGATTTGTGGAAAAGCTTCAGAAGAAGGTACATGAAAGGCTTCGGTCACACTGTGTAACAGTGGTTTTGGGCTACTGATGGTTTTGTAGTTGTTATGGAGAGGAAAAAACAACTGTGGAAATAAAGCACCACATTTGTGTATTTTACTGACCTATAGACCTTTATTCAATAACCTATATATACTTCTTAACAAATAAACAAAGTAAAATTGGCCAGATTAACTAATATTTGAAAAGGGGCAGTGAAGCAAGTTCTTATTCACATTTACTGCCTATGTAATCCTTGGTAATTCTTCCCAGTGTTGTGGACAAAAAATAGTTTTCTCTCTGATTTATAGTTAGATTATGTGCTTTATTTTAATTTTCACAAGTTAACAAGTCAAAATATTACTGTGCAACAGTTGCGAATACAGCAGTTTTATGTTGTGTTCAGAATTTATTTAAATAGACATTGAAGCCACACATTTCCTATATCTCATTTAAGCAAGTATGTTTTAGATATTAATCTTCAGGCAAAAAGCTTTTATAATATCTAAAACATACTTTCTGAAATGAGAGAAAATTTGCGACTTCCATGTCCATTTAAATATTTTTTGTTCACAACATAAAAAATGCATTTTCCTACAATAAACAAACATTGAAATGTGCAATTTTGAGCCGTCAGACAGCCTTTCTTATTTACCTATAAACAAATACTCATTTTTGTGAATAGAAAACAAATGCCATTAATTACGGTTATGTGCCTGTGGCATTTGGGTCCATTGACTTCCATGCAGTCACCTGCACATTGTGCATGCTATGTCTCTGTGCTGGGGGCCAGTATTTTGGTTATGTTTTTTAAAGTCCTATTACTAAGAGGTAAACGTATATTAGTAAGGTGTAAAAGATAAATAAAAAGAACCTTTAGATTTTATGCAATTGTATACTGTTATGGTCATCTCCATTCTAATGAATGCCTGCCTTTGAATATATATATTTACTAGCGACTTGCCCGTCAAAAATGACGGCAATAAATTGAAGCCTGGCAATGGTGTTTGTCACACACTGCGAGCCTCTCCCCCCTCTACTTTATTGGCCTCGCGATGAGTGCCTTCAGCGCTAATCACGGGCCTCGCAATGAGCGCCTTCGGCGCTCATTGCGAGCCTCTCTACCCCTCTACTTGATGGGAGGGGCTCATTGCGAACCTCCTCCCCCTCTACTTTACTGGCCTTGCGATAAGCTCCTTCAGCGCTCATCTCGGGCCTTGCAATGAGTGGCTTTGGAACTCATTGTGAGCCTCTCCCGCCCTCTACTTCCTCTCCCTTCCCTCTGTCTCTTCCCCCTCTCCCTCCCCTGTGTCTCTTTCCCCCCTCTCCCTCCCCTGTGTCTCTTCCCCCTCTCCCTCTCCTGTGTCTCTTCCCCCTCTCCCTCCCCTGTGTCTCTTTCCCCCCTCTCCCTTCCTTGTTTCTCCTTCCCCCTCCCCTGTGTCTCTTTCCCCCCTCTCCCTCTCCTGTGTCTCTTCCCCCTCTCCCACTCCTGTGTCTTTCTCCCTCCCCTGTGTCTCTTCACCCCGTCTCCCTCCCCTGTGTCTCTGCCCCCCTCATCCCTCCCCTGTGTCTCTCCCCCCTCCGCTGTGTCTCCTCCCCATGTCTATTCCTCCCCTCCCTCCCGTTTCTCTTCCTCCCCTACCGTTTCTCTTCCTCCCCTCCTCTCCATCCCGTGTCTCTCTTCCCCCTCCTCTCCCTCCCCTGTTTCTCTTCCCCCTCCTCTTCTCGCTCCCCTGTGCCTCTCTTCCCCCTTCCCTGTGTCTCTCTTCCCCCTCCTCTCCCTCCCCTGTAACTCACTTCCCCTGTGTCTCTCTTCCCCTCCCCTGTATCTCACTTCCCCTGTGTCTCTCTTCCCCTCCCCTGTATCTCACTTCCCCTGTTCCTCTCTTCCCCTCCCCTGTATCTCACTTCCCCGGTGTCTCTCTTCCCCCCCTCCTCTCGTGTCTCTATTCCCCTGTCCCTCTCTTCCCATCCCCTGTATCTCACTTCCCCTTTGTCTCTCTTCCCCCCTCCTCTTGTGTCTCTATTCCCCTGTCCCTCTCTTCCCCTCCCCTGTGTCTCTCTTCCCCCCCTCCTCTCGTGTCTCTATTCCCCTGTCCCTCTCTTCCCCTCCCCTGTATCTCACTTCCCCTGTGTCTCTCTTCCCCCCCTCCTCTTGTGTCTCTATTCCCCTGTCCCTCTCTTCCCCTCCCCTGTGTCTCTCTTCACCCCCTCCTCTTGTGTCTCTATTCCCCTGTCCCTCTCTTCCCATCCCCTGTATCTCACTTCCCCTGTGTCTCTCTTCCCCCCCTCCTCTTGTGTCTCTATTCCCCTGTCCCTCTCTTCCCATCCCCTGTATCTCACTTCCCCTGTGTCTCTCTTCCCCCCTCCTCTTGTGTCTCTATTCCCCTGTCCCTCTCTTCCCCTCCCCTGTGTCTCTCTTCACCCCCTCCTCTTGTGTCTCTATTCCCCTGTCCCTCTCTTCCCCTCCCCTGTATCTCACTTCCCCTGTGTCTCTCTTCCCCCCTCCTCTCGTGTCTCTATTCCCCTGTCCCTCTCTTCCCATCCCCTGTATCTCACTTCCCCTTTGTCTCTCTTCCCCCCTCCTCTCGTGTCTCTATTCCCCTGTCCCTCTCTTCCCCTCCCCTGTGTCTCTCTTCCCCCCCTCCTCTCGTGTCTCTATTCCCCTGTCCCTCTCTTCCCCTCCCCTGTATCTCACTTCCCCTGTGTCTCTCTTCCCCCCCCTCCTCTCGTGTCTCTATTCCCCTGTCCCTCTCTTCCCCTCCCCTGTATCTCACTTCCTCTCGTGTCTCTATTCCCCTCCTCCTCTCCCTCATGTATCTATTCCCCTGCTTCTCCCCTCCTTGGCCCCGTGTCTCTCACCCTCACCTCATTGCGGTTAATGCGTGCGCGCGCACGCTTATGTGTCGTCTTCGCGTGCGCGCGCACGCTTTGCCGGCCCGGCTACCCGCGCACGCGACGTCTTCGCGTGCGCGCGCACGCGCACGCTTTGCCGGCTACCCGTGCACTCCTGCAGTAGGGGTGATGGGAGCAATGGTGAAACTGCGAGTTGTCATCAGTTGCGGCCCTTCCTTTGCGAGGGCCGCAAAGCGTGACGACAACTCGCAGTTAGACAATTATAATATGTGATTTTCAATGGAAAGTGAAACTTTGAAACCAAGATTAACTCCTTGCTACACAGCAAATTCCAACTTGCACTTTTAGAACAAACTCCTCTGCATTTCAAGCAATGGAGATTTAGACATAACAGATAGGGGGTCTCTTTATACAATAACAATGTTGATGGTCATGTCTGTATATAATTACATATAACATGTGGTACATTAAAGCTGTTCTTTAATGTTCTAAAATTATTTTTGCTAATTATTTGTTCAAGACCTTTTAAACAGAGCATTGAAAATATGGGATCCCTTTTAGTCTTTGTTTTACTGATCTAATGGCCTCATTAATGCCTTGGTTATATTTTTTAAAGTGTAACTGACCATCACAAGAAGTTATGGCGGTGATGATGATAAATTCATCCTTTGTCTACTCTGGCTATCTCTTCCCTTCTAACAACTAGATTTTTTTTAATGAGACTATTGCTTTTTAATTCAAAGACTTCTAACCCGACTGTTTTGAATCCATTGCCAAAGTGAAAGCAAATATGGTCCCTGAATACTGATATAACCGAGTTGTAAGGGCATGCAATGCTTCTGTTAATAAGAGCGTAACCGCTTTCACAAGTGAGGCGATCACTGCTCATGTTTGATTGTGTACTAAATATCTATTGATTATCTCTACCACTTGTTCTTGGTAGGTATGTATCTGAATTTTTTAGCTTCTATTTCTCCACCTCATTACTACTTTTTGAACACCAAGTTGATTGTATTACCAAGCAATTGTCTGTATATCTTGATTCTGTTTTAGTCCGTGTGTCTGTACATGCAGACTATTGCAGCCTTTTGACCACTTAGAATGAATCTAGAGCAGAGAGGGCAAGTTTGAGGGCCACACACAGGCTTGGATTTGATGATTTCCTTTCTGTGCACAGGTGAGCCAATTGGGATGAGTGAAGAAAAGATTGTCTCATCTGTATGCAGCAGGGAATATTCTAAAATTTAGGCCTTTGTAAGGCCCTACAGGACCAAACTTGTCCATCACTGGTCTAGTGCATTGGTTACCAAGCATTTCTTATCTGAAGGACCAACAAATAATTCCCCAGGTTCTTCTTGAACCACCTAATCATTGAACAAGGTCTTTAGGAACCACTACTGTAGCACTTTTTTTTTTTTGTAATACCGGTTATTTTGTGGGCCACTTGTATACTGGGATATGGATTCCTACGATAACATGTGAATGAAGGTTCTAGGCTCAAAGGATTTCACACAGAGTAAAGTTGCTCACTGTCTTTTTATTTCTGGTAAATCTAGGTGGATATTGGCATACCACGCCCACAGAGAATTGTCCAGTTGCCAGACATTGCATGGGACCAATATACTACAAGTCTTGGCAACTTTGAAAGAGAACTGAGGAACCGTAAGCGCAACTCGCGAAGAGTAAAGTTAATATTTGATAAAGGTAAGTATAAGAATATGTGTTCAGGAATTGTTGGTCTTTGTCTCCTGTGTTTTGTCCTTGGAACCTGACTTTCCATTATTACTTTCAGTTGGGATACCTGTAAGCCCTCAGAGAACTGCAGAGAATAACAAGGATGGAGAGTCTACTTCATATTCTGTTTTGCCCCAAAGTGATGGCCAAGAAGGATCTACAAGTAGTCGTTCACAGGTAAAAACTATTTTGGTATAGTTAGAGCAATATAATATTTTCTGGATTATCTTTTATATGTAACAATGCTATAGTTGGAACTTTTTATTTCTGCTGATCTTCTGCAGGAAGCAGATCTTTTATGTATAGACATTTGCAACTTCTGCGGCGTTAACATCTTTGTTCACATTTGAATGTCTAAAGCAAGTTAAAAAACCTGCTTCCAGCTCAGAATTCTGAGAAAAACAGTTATTACACTGCATTCTGGAAAGTTGAGCTGGGACACTCAAATATGCCCACAAATGCCTCGCTCTTCATTCCGTAGCCATCAACAAACATGGCTTCCTTTAAGCTTATGCATGCTGTATTACACAGCTTTAATGCAAAGCCAAGGTTGGAATAAACACAGGCTGAGTATCCAATCCATGTACAGCTGTTTCAAGCTTACTATATATATATATATATATATATATATATATATATATATATATATATATATATACACATATACATACAGTGGATATAAAAAGTCTACACGCCCCTGTTAAAATGTCAGGTTTCTCTGCTGTAAAAAAATGAGACAAAGATAAATCATTTCAGAACTTTTTCCACCTTTAATGTGACCTATAAACTGTACAACGCAATTGAAAAACAAACTGAAATCTTTTAGGTAGAGGGAAGAAAAAATATAAAAATAAAATAATATGGTTGCATAAGTATGCACACCCTTAAACTAATACTTTGTTGAAGCACCTTTTGATTTTATTACAGCACTCAGTGTTTTTGGATATAAGTCTATCCGCATGGCACATTTTAACTTGGCAAGATTTGCCCACTCTTTTTTGCAAAAACACTCCAAATCTGTCAGATTGCGAGGGAATCTCCTGTGCACAGCCCTCTTCAGGTAACCCCACAGATATTTAATTGGATTCCGGTCTGGGCTCTGGCTGGGCCATTCCAAAACTTTAATCTTCTTCTGGTGAAGCCATTCCTTTGTTGATTTGGATGTATGCTTTGGGTCGTTGTCATGCTGAAAGATGAAGTTCCTCTTCATGTTCAACTTTCTAGCAGAAGCCTGAAGGTTTTGTGCCAATATTGACTGGTATTTGGAACTGTTCATAATTCCCTCTATCTTAACTAAGGCCCCAGTTCCAGCTGAAGAAAAACAGCCCCAAAGCATGATGCTGCCACCACCATGCTTCACTGTGCGTATGGTGTTCTTTTGGTGATGTGCAGTGTTGTTTTTGCGCCAAACATATCTTTTGGAATTATGGCCAAAAAGTTCAACCTTGGTTTCATCAGACCATAACACCTTTTCCCACATGCTTTTGGGAGACTTTGCAAAATGCTGCCTTGCTTGGTTGTTTTTCTTCGTAAAAAAAGGCTTTCGTCATGCCACTCTACCCCATAGCCCAGACATATGTATATACAGGAGATTGTTGTCACATGTACCACACAGCCAGTACTTGCCAGATATTCCTGCAGCTCCTTTAATGTTGCTGTAGGCCTCTTGGTAGCCTCCCAGACCAGTTTTCTTCTCGTCTTCATCATTTTTGGAGGGAGCTCCAGTTCTTGGTAATGTCACTGTTGTGCCATATTTTCTTTTGTACCCTTCTCCTGACTGATACCTTTTAACAATGAGATCCCTCTGATGCTTTGGAAGCTCTCTGTGGACCATGGCTTTTGCTGTGGGATGCGACTAAGAAAATTTCAGGAAAGACCAACTAGAGCAGCTGAACTTTATTTGAGGTTAATCAGAGGCACTTTAAATGATGGCAGGTGTATGCTGACTCCTATTTAACACAATTTGGAATGTGATTGCTTAATTCTGAACACAGCTACATCCCCAGTTATAAGAGGGTGTGCAGACATAAGCAACCACATTATTATTATTTTTTTTTTCTTCCCTCCACCTAAAAGATTTCAGTTTGTTTTTTAATTGAGTTGTACAGTTTATAGGTCACATTAAATGTGGAAAAAGTTCTGAAATGATTTATCTTTGCCTCATTTTTTTACAGCACAGAAACCTGACATTTTAACAGGGGTGTGTAGACTTTTTATATCCACTGTATATATCCATACATTGCAGAAAAAAGAAATGGCTGATGATTTACCCGACCAATCATTCATTTTAAACTATTGCATTGAGCAATGCTTTACTGCAGTACCCGTTTCTTTTGTTCATCTATTAACTCAGCTGGCACTACCTTGGATGTAACTAAGATCTCTATACAGTTCTATTGAATGGCTACCTCTTTGAAGTGGCACTTATATACATTTTATTTATGTTCTAAAACATGTTGTGGATTATTTTTAAACAGATAAGAGGTAGATTGTGTGTAGAGAACAAGGCTGGAACTTTCAATCAACTGTGGAGTGTGGACGAACAGGTAACGGATTTGTGATTTTTTATTTTTTTTTCTTTGCATTGCGTTCTCAAGAAATGTATAGTTTACTGGTAAAGCTTATATTTTTGCTAAATAAACAGCTTGTTATAGCACAAACATTCAGTTCTGTGGAATTTAAGTCCCCAGGCCTATGGCAAGTTGCTACTACATGTACAGTATATAATGTTCGTTTTGCTGGTGGAAGATAAATTCAGACTATTCTTGTAATATGTTACTTCATTGGGGCGAAGTGAAGAGAGGTCAACAGTGTGACGCGTACCAGATTTCTAATGATTATTTATAAATTAATTCTGGTAGTTCTGATAATTTGTTGGTGCTATTTTTCTCAACCTCATTATTTATTTGTTGATAACTATTAGTTGAGTGTAGATACAGTTGTATACTACATTACTGGTTTGTTTTAGGGAAATAACAAACATCAAAGTATTTGTGTTACACTTTAATAATACATTATGAATTGTTTGGACCTTCATAAACTACCTTTTGGTACCTCAGGAAGAGAATGGTTTCCACCCAGAATATAGATGGATCCCCTGTAAGGTTGGTCTCTCTGTATGAAACATAGCCAGGATCCATACAAAAGCATTTCTATCAAGCAGAAATATAGATAAGATGACTGTTAATTACATCTCTAATAGGCTGTTATGTATATTATAATCTGTACAGTAAGTCCGCATCCAGCATCAGGGGAGCTATATTAACCCACTATTTACCTGCTGTTGCTTGCTCAGCCTTGCAGCTTCCTCTCTGGGCTTTGCTGATACTATAGCATCTGACATAGTGATACACTACATTCCCAGCACAAACAGGAACCCAGAGTTAATTCAAAAGTTTCAGCTAACGTGATTGGCCAAAACAACTCATTTTACATGTGATGCTAATTTGGCCTGGGTTTTGGAGGGTGTTAACCCTAATGTTCAACTGTCAGAAACTACAAGATATTTTGCTGACTTCAATTTTTATTTTGGGATTTTTTTCATGCAACATTTTATTTGCATACACTACTATTTCTCTATCAGATGCACTCCTAATCCAGCAAATGTACATATCCCTTTAAGTAACAGAATAATAGTGTAAGAATATTTGGCCACAGTTATACGGTTATATATGTTATGTGCATTCATATGTTAATAAATACACAGCAGTATTAATTTAAGCAGTATTAATTTTACACAGTTTTTCTTCTTACAAAAAATTATATCGATGAAATTAGTGTGCGTTATACTGAGGCAGGTGTATATTACATTTTAAATGTACATTTTTAACTTTTTCATTTTGAAGTATAACACAAACTATATAATATATATTTTAATAGAAGAAACTGGAGCTGCTACTCTTGAAGTTTCCTCCAGAGGAGGTGGAGTCTAAAAGATGGCAGAAGATTGCTGATGAGCTTGGAAACAGAACAGCAAAGCAGGTAATGCCATATGGCAGCTAGACTGAAATCTTAAATTTAACTGATTTTGGTAAAGCTTTTAGCAATGAAATAAAAAATAAAATAAAACCGCAATTTTTCCTCGCCCTGGCTGTTGGACGAAGTGTATTTATTACTTCCTTAAAACTTTAAAAGTATGGAACCTCATCCTCTAATCCATTGGTTTTAAAAATGTGGTATGGAAATCGGTGTTTAATGGTGCATTCTCTCATTTCCCCAAATAAAAAATAAAATAAAATCAATTTATGCAACAACCACAGAAAGTAAAGTTGTCTGTAAAGTGCTGTCTACAAGATGTCAGTTTTAATCTAATCTAATCTTTTGTATAATATCATGTTAGGCAACTATTTACATTTTCTAGCAAGTGGAGTATGTGACCTTTTTGTAAATTGATGAATGAGGAATGTTCTCAAAATATACATTTCTAAAACACATCAAAGTGCAACACATTATTCCATAATTTACACATCTTTTGAGACCTCTTGCACATTAGTGGTCACCTGACTCGATTTTTCCCTTTGCTAAACTGATTAGGCTGAACTGAATTTGTTGGAACAATTAAAATAACTGTATTTATTTATTTTAAAGGTGGCTAGTCGTGTACAGAAATACTTCATAAAACTCACTAAAGCTGGTATACCAGTGCCGGGAAGAACACCAAATTTATATATGTACTCTAAAAAGGTAAGGTCTGGATCTTATTTATCTTCCACCCTCCGATACTGCCACATTATTATTATTATTAGTAGTATTATTATTATCATAATCATCATCCTCATACTTTTGTTTGTAATATGTCAACCTATTATGTAGCACTATACAGGGGTTAAGTAAAGGGAAAAAACATTTTAACACATTGCAAAAGAATGGAGGGCACTGTCTTTGAGCTTGAAACAAGTCTACATAGTGCTTGCTCTAAAGCACTTTACAAGATTGAAAACTCCCAAACTTACTGTCTAAATGTATGGGTGTGGTCCAGGAGGCTCATAGATATGTTTCTTTAAAAATATGCATTTTTGAAGGTTTTGAGGCAGGAAGGTAGTCTAAAGGAATGAGGCAACAAGTTCTAAAGAGTAGGGGCAGCACCGGAAAAGTCCTGAAGGTTGGACTGAGAGGAGGTGATAAGAGAGGAGGAAAGAAGAAGCTCTTTAGCAAAGCTACTTACATATTTTGGAGAAGGTTTTTATGTGAAACAGACACAATTTTGTGATTTATTGTATGCAAGGCATGAGAGAGGGCAGGGCTCAGTATATCCCTAAGACAACGGGCCTGGAGGTGGTAGTGATGGTGGCATTGTAAACCGTGAGAAATATTTGAGAAGTGGAAGCTGTCGTAGAGGGGTTGGAAGGTTAAGAGCTCAGTCTTTGACATGTTGAGTTTGAGTTGGTGGGAGGACAACCACAAGGATATGCTTAGACCCTTTGCAACTTGAGCTAGAAGAGAGAGGAAGATAGATCTGGTTCTGAGAGGTAGATTTGAGTGTCATCTGCATATGGATTATATGGAAATCCATAAGATTTAATATGGCTGCCAAAGGATGATATATAGATAGAGAAGAGTAGGTGGCCTAGGACTAAACAGCGGGTTATGCCGACAGTCAGAGGGAGAGGTTTTATGATGAGAAATCGATATTTTGTTAATATTCTCACATTCATTCAGAATTGTGTTATAGTAGTAAAATGCTTTATTTTAATATCAAGTTTACTGTTACACAAAGGAAATTGTGTACAGGAGTTGTATTTACTTACCCATGAGACAAGAAGACAAGAAACTTTCTGGCAACAAGCAGCCATTATTGCTTGGTTATATGTTTAATAATTATTTATTGTTTTATATATATATATATATATATATATATATATATATATATATATATATCTGCAATCTTATATTATCCTTGTAACAGTGATCAATATGGAATCATGTTTCCATCTGTGGTTGACAATTTCATTATTTTAGAAGGAAGCATATAGGATCGTACATACTGTAACAAGGGAACAATTTAATAGTGGCACATTACTTCATTGCTAATTTTAACGCATGTTTTCCTTACTTTCTTTAGTATGCATCTAGTTTTCATATTAATTGTTGTGCTTGGGGCCTCAATTGCATCATTGTGGGAGCCGATTCAGTCAGTTAAGATGCTTAGGAAAATTGAATATTTATCTCAGATGGAAGCGGATTAACTGGTTCTTCATATTGAAGTTGGACAAGACTAGATAATAAAGATAAAATAGAATGCAAATATTAGACAAATGGTATTAAAGTTAAATAAGTATGCATAGATAAGTGAATAGCAGATATATGCATACATTTTAATTTACATGCATAGGTGCATGGATAGAACAAATAAAATAAAAAATGCAGAGTATATAAGGTTGTCATAGCAGAAGATTCCTGTATAGCATGTTAAGTGATTTTATATTGTTGCCGTATGCTATGCCATTCATTTCTTATCTTTCCATTATACAGACCTATGTAACTTTATTTTAAATTTTTGTTTCTTTGCTTTTGTTTTTTTCTTGTATGCCTCACCACAGCAGTCTTCAATTAAAAGACAACATGCCCTTAACAAGCATCTCTTCAGACCTTCTACCTTCATGACATCCCATGAACCTCCCGTCTTCATGGATGAGGATGATGACCACTCCAGTTTTAATAGCAGGGACCTTGATGCAGCTGGTGATGAAGAAATCTCAGTAAGTTTGGTTAATTACCATTGCAAAAGGTTCAACCTCAGCCCTCTAAACAATAAATACTAGTTTATTGTATATTTGCAAGATTTCGTTCACATTAATTAGCATTAAATACCTCTTTGAAATTATTTTTCAATACAGCCTGTGACACAGCCTGATATAGGTGCTAGATCTCCGCTGCAGAACGGTAGAATGCATGCACTTAAAAAAAAAAAAAAAAAAATGACATATACGCAGACTTTGACTAAAAGCATATTTAAGTAGGTAAATGTAATTAAGCTAGTTATTGATTAGAACAACATTTTACGGCCTCTGCTAATATCTAGAGACATTCATTATATATTCATAAAAGTTGTGTGCATGAGGGGCAATTACATTTCCTTAGGGCAATCCTTGCATTTTGCTGATGCAAGCGTTCTGCTACTAGGCCTATGAGTGGAACATGTGGATTGTGAACGAGTAAGATCCAATTATCTACCTGCCTTCTGACCACTCCCTTTTCCCTCTTTCCCAACCTCTCCCTCCATGAATATATAAAAACATATCCTCATGATCTATATAAAATAGATTCCTCTACTCATACTGTGGTCAAAACTACTTTTATTATTGAGATGCAGTGATCCTTTAAATATGCCATGAAGCTGTGAAATGAGAAGCTACATGGCGGTTTGAGCAGAAGAAGTATATTGTTTACCTTGCTGTAAACAAGCAGGTTATAATGTTTTGGAGAAAAGCATGTTTAAGAACTTGGATATCTTGCACATTCTAACACTAAATTAGCATCAAAAATATCCTTTAGTCATCATAAGGATCCAGCATTTCATTACAAATATGATTTATTTCATATATCTAACCTGCTGTTGTTGTAGTTTAATCACAAATAAAGATTTTTAGGCTCTAGAATTCAGTTATTTCCACATATTTACCAGTTTTTAAGAAGTAAATTATTTTCAGAACTGGAGCGCAGTGATCCTTTGAACAATCTGCTTTATAAAATAAAAGGGACATGTTTCTTGCTCTTGTACGTAGTTGTACTAATTGCAGTCTCCTTTTCCCTTGGGGCTTTACTTTATTGGTCTTGAATGCCAACCTAGAGTGAGAGAATTGCAGTAATGATAGCTGTGCAGAGCCGGGACCAGCCATGACTGAGCCAGCAGCTAATAAAGAGTATTCACTGTGTCTAATTATCATTAAGTGGAGGAGTAACAAGGCTTGCTAATAGATTAACCTCTGATTAGAAGTGTAAAGACACTAGATCCAGGACAAGATTCTATTGGCAATTAAAGAACCACTGTATGATGAAAAATTATGAATGACTACCAACAAAATAACATCAGCAGTCAGGTTATGTTATTTGTTTGTTAAATAAATTATATTTATAAAGTCACCAGTGATATTTTTGTAAATTACAATGGTTATTTAAAGCATCACTGTGGTCAAATATTTAAAATACTCTCTTTTTAAATAGCTGCATTTGAAAATATTCAAAATTGTTTTTAGAATGGAAAATTAGATTGTGATGCAGCGGGGTCAAACAAATAGTCCTATCATAGATCTGGTCACTGCAACATTGAGATATATATAATTTCCATGTGTACATAGAACTAAATAAATCCTAACTAGTCCCCAAGTGTTAATGGATATGATTACAAAAAAGGGAATATTTGAACAGATTTTCTGATGAACTAGCAATTAACTTGACAGCTTGCTCCATCATTATTTTAGTGGCGATCCAGTACTTCATACTTATTACATGTATATGCTTGGCAAATACCCTATAGTTCTTATAAGAAATAATCTAACTTAATCATTTATACATTAAAAAGAAAATAAATATATAACTTGGAACAGAAACTGGGAGTGCACTGCCCTACCTCATGTACACAGTCACCACCAAGTACCATTCCCTGTGGTGTCTTCCATTCAAATCAGCTTGATATTTTAAACCTCTGATGCCATTCTTAGCATTGTAACCATCGGGCTGATAAGGTTTACATTGGTGGTTCTAACTGCTGCCTTTCAGTTGAAGCATTTGGATACTTATCTGTATGCAAGGCTGTCTCTTTTCTCAAAGTATATGCAGTTATGTCAGAGACAAACAACTGATATTGTTAGCAAATTAAAGGCTGTATTTTTTTTTTTACTTCCTAATTTTTTTTAAATTAATTTCTATTTCTTGTAAATATTAGATGTCCGTGGACTTTTATTGCTTAGTTTATGCACTGAATCCCTGTTTCATTGAACCTTTTTGTTTAAAGTGTCTACGAGACAAGCCGTCGACGCACGCATGACTTAGGCTGCAATGAGCGCAGAAGACTAACAAAGGCGCTCATAATAGAAACTGTGAATTGCCAGTGAATTGCCCCTTCACCTCCTCCTGCCCCAGTGAATTGCCCCTTCACCTCCCCCTGCCCCAGTGAATTGCCCCTTCACCTCCCCCTGCCCCAGTGAATTGCCCCTTCACCTCCCCCTGCCCCAGTGAATTGCCCCTTCACCTCCCCCTGCCCCAGTGAATTGCCCCTTCACCTCCCCCTGCCCCAGTGAATTGCCCCTTCACCTCCCCCTGCCCCAGTGAATTGCCCCTTCACCTCCTCCTGCCCCAGTGAATTGCCCCTTCACCTCCTCCTGCCCCAGTGAATTGCCCCTTCACCTCCCCCTGCCCCAGTGCATTGCCCCTTCACCTCCTCCTGCCCCAGTGAATTGCATGCATGCACTCACACAGACACATGAACAGAAAACGTTTCACCTAAAAGACAAATTTAGAATAGGAAGAAGCAGCTAAAATGTTATTATAATTTGTCAGAATTTATCAAGGAGAGGATTTATGTCTAAAGAACAACCGTGTAACGATCAAGCATTTTTATTTGAATGTTGATTTTATGGTCCTTTTTAAGGACCCAGTGTAGCAGCCTCATCTAGCTGGCTGCATACAGCCTTGCTGCAAAGCTGGGCATGCTCACAAAGAGTAATCCTGTACCCTCTCAGGAGCCTAGCTCAATTCTGGGGGTGTAAACCTCATCTGCAACATAGTGTATGCAAATAAATGTACTCATACACTACTAATTCCCCTCTATCAGATGCATTTATAACCCAGCTCACTTGCATATACCTTTAATGTGAAACCATGGTTTTTACCGCTTCTAGAAAAAGTTCAACTTCTTTTCTGTTTTTCCTAACACAGGATGAAGAAAGTATTCCTCTCGCCTGCCATGAATTAGCAGAGTACAAAGAACTGCTTGAATTGAAGAAGTTAAAGAAGCAGAAACTTCAACAGATTCAAGTATCCAGTGGCTTTGTGCAACACATAGGCTTCAAAGTAAGTTAATAGTAAAACTTGAGTTCTTCACACCATGTTGCTTTTTTTTTCTTCCAGTTCCGTTTCAGGGTGGCTCCAGACCTCACGACACAGGGACAGGGAAATGCTTAGTTGTGATTTTGACTTTAGTGTTTTTGTAAAGGGCTATCTACAGAATAGTTTGGTACGACCTTATAAAAAAGTTGTTTCAATTTGGTACTTCCCCTTGGCGGCTCCCACTAAATGGACAATACATAATTCAGAAGATGAAGAAAGATCCGGAGCGTATGCAAACTGATAATTCATAAAAAAAATAATTCATTGTTTAAAGAATATTTTAGGTAGGGTTGGATATGACACCAAACCGTTATTAAGCTTTTGCTGTTCATTTAGAGTGGTTCATTAAGTGCCGTCCCAAACTATAGACTGTTATTAACTTGAGTTGAAGATACTGTAGATACTGTATGACTGCGATAGTCCTACAATATGGCTTCATTTGTTTCTTTAATAAGCAGTTATGCTTCACGTCATCCCATATTAGATGTTCAGGTATTTGGAGCTGATCTGGCCAGCAGAATAGCCTTACATTTCAAGTAGACAGGTCAGGGCAGCCTCCTGGGCAAATTCTCACCTAACTCTTGAACTAATACAGGGTAGAGAGAAGCGAATCTGTGTGAAATGTTTAAATGCATGTTTTAAAAGCTGCATTTCATTTTATTCCCCTCAAATACTGTTTTCTTAATAAAAAAAAATAAAAAATGTCACCTTATTGACCACAATAGTGGTCCTTTAACTTGTTTTATGACATAATGTTGAGTATTTTACCTTTTGCTTTAACTTCCTATAAGTTCCATTTTCTTTTACATCACAAAAAATATAGTTTAAATGGCATATGTAACCAATCTGAATAAATCAAAATATGAATAAATGTAAAGATACACTTAAAAGCGAATAAAGAGGAGAGATTAATGGAGGACCTGATAAATATCGCAATGGGTCTGGTTAAATTTAAAAATTTAGAATATCAGAAATAAGTTTGCGAATTTTACACCATTAAAGACTTTTTTACTATCCCAAAGCGTATGCAGAAAGGTACATTTTTGGTCACAATTTCTAAACATTTATTAGAGATAGATGGAAACCTTTTTATTTAATCTTAGAAGGAACCATATATGTTCACTGTAAGTTTTTATTAATGACAATTCTGTTAAATATTTTCGCTACCTCTAAGATTTAACAATTTCAACATTTTATACAATTAATATACAGTATAGTTTCACTTTTATCATATTAATGAAAATCCACAATGTTAGATCCAAATAGAAAAAGATCGTATTTCACATCTTGATGGGAATTAAACATTTTTTATACCTTGCTCTTTAATGTAGCCAGTGGATCGTACAATATGTAGCACATTTTTGATAATTGTAGATTTCACTTAACACAAGGGTTAATGATTCTTTTGTGTGATGGCAGGTTTTCACCATCCACTTCAGCTCACATCAATTTTTTATTCATTATTTCTGCAAACAAAATGAGTTCCCTGGATTTATTTGTATTCTTTTAACCAGAGTCTGTATTTAATATTTAATGTTAGAAGCGGGTTCATGCAATACAGGCTCGTGCCATGATTTAATCCTACAGCTCTTGTATGAGGGGGGGAAAAAAAAGAAATACATTTTAATAAGCAGAACTAATTTATAGCATTTCCTATTTTTTTATATGCTAATGATATTTTGAGAATTTAGGAATTATGTTTTGCATCTAAAGTTTATATAGTCCGGTAAAAATGTTTGCAAGCAAGCCTAAAATAATTTAGATAATTCACCTGTCCATAGCATTTCAGTCTACAGCAAGCAAGACCATATATTATTTCCTACCTGCCATAAAGTAACATCTGATGCAGCAGAGACCTAACCGCTGCTTCTTATTGGATAGGAAATGTCTGAATGCATTTGATAATATCCAAGTGGGCCAACCATATTGTCTGAATTAGGTAAATGTGAGTTATCTAATAAATATTTTATTTTTCTCCAAGTCATTGTTATATATCGGCAAAAATACTCTACTCATTATTGGTGTGGATGTTTTAGAGCAGGACTGTCCAGCTGATGGTCAGGATGTGACCCTGGCAGCTAGTTTCTGTTCTCACAGTTCTAACTTTAGAGCACTTGGCACAGAATAAACACATTGGGCATCATATATAAGTTCCCAAAAGCTTGAAGGTTCCTGTTCATAACTTTATCTAATCGAACACAAGCTGCTTATATCAGACACACATTACATGGAGTCATTCTATAAGCATACAGTTTTATTTTTTTAATGGTTTCCACACCCCAGAGCTGCTTACGAAGGCACCTGGTACTAACCAATAGAAACACTGCATTTAAGTATGTGTTTGAACCCTATACTAACCTTCAAGCTAACAGCAGCACAGTGCAGGGATCACGAGCAGCCCTGTCTGAAACCGATTCCTTGTGGTGGGAACAAAATACTACACGTCCCATGATGCTTTTGGTAACTGATCCCCAGACATTATAATAAAGTTGTAGCTGCCTCTGATGGCCAAAATTAATTATGAATTCCATGTTAATTTAATCTGGGCTTTGAGGCATTCCTTCTCAAAATCAACTGCCAGAAACATGAATCCATCTGCAAACTCTACTGCAAGTTTATTAATGTCTATTTTAAGATTTGTTTTTCAAGCAAATGAATGTTTGCATACATTACTAATTCTCCTCTATTAGATGCCTTCATAATCAAGGACACTTCTATATATATTTAATTAGTGCATACAGTATATATCTATACAGTATAAATATTTATACACATGTTTTTAAACTTTTTTTTTTTTTTATTTGGCCCATCAAAATAAAAATTGGCAGTCTTACTAAAGGATGATAGAAAGGACTGAAGAATCTTTTAAAAGGAACAATTCAAACTACTTGCTGATTATCTCTCTACGATATAGGGGATCTTGTGTAAATCATGAACGTTTTCTGTTTCTCCTACAAAGCAAAATGAAGTCTTTAAACAGTGCAACACTGCCATTTATTTTAAAAATGTATTCTGCATTTATCTAATGCTTTACACACAAACTATAAATATCAAACTGAAGTATATTCCGATGTGATGTGTGGGAGTCAGATATTCAGCTAATGATTTGTAACACAATACAAATGTTATTTCATCTCTTCTGCCTCTGATTTCAGTGTGATAACTGCGAAACAGAGCCCATCCAGGGTATTCGGTGGCACTGTCAGGATTGTCCTCCTCAAATGTCTGTGGATTTCTGTGACTCGTGCTCAGACTGGTGAGTGCAAATGTTTAAGAAATAAACCTTAAGAGTTGAGGGGATATTAGGACATATTATGGCCTGCAACTTGGTTTATTCCTTATAGACGTGGCTCTTAAAGATACTCTACACAATTTTGTTTTTTTAATCATTTAGCTATGTTCATTAATTAATTGGATTTCTATCCGTGTAATAGCCATGTAAAAATTGTATTTTGCTTCTAGGAAGTCCTTGTACGAACAGATTTTCACTTTCTGCAGCCTCCCCTTTTTTACTGATCTGTCTCATGAGAGGTGACATCATGCACAGCTGTGACATAATGAAATGCTCAGAGGCTCACCCTCTTCAGCAAGCAAACAGTGACATGCTGCAGCTTGACACTGGGTGTTACCTTAGTGACAGCTTTGTAATATGTCACCGGTCATGAGCAAGAACAGGAAAAAAGGGAATGGCCGCAGAAGATAGGAATATGTTACCGTGGGGGCTTCTTAGTAAGTGCAATTTATATGACAATTGGATTGAGGGGGATACAATTAATCAAGTAATCTAGTTTAAAATATTTATATAAGACAAAAAGTTTATTTTAACAATTATTATCTAAAGCAAAAATAGTAAGTTTAGGTGTAATGGACATTACATTTCTTGGTGCTGTTTGTATACCCTACACCACTTATAGATTGTGTATTATAACTGTGTAAAGAGGTACCATAAAAACTGACAAAATTCCTTCTAAGACTTAAATATTATTCAAATATAAATTATTATTAACCCTTACCAAAAAGTGAATCCTGTGAAATTTTCCCACATGCCATATTACCGTCCCCTTGATATTGACTATAATATGAGATGCAGTAAACAAGCTCTATTATGGCAGAATAAGTTGATTAGTAACAATTGGGAGGTGACCTTTCCAGGGTACAACTACCTAGGAATATAAGTAATTTAGAGTGTCTCAAATAATTTAGCTTGCATTTAAAATGGTCAACAGGAGTGTGGTAAGAATTAAAAATGTTCTTTTAATCTCTGTACAAACAGCTTTTGGAACAAAGCCATGAACATCTCCTGTATTATTTGATCCATTTCGGCCACAAGGGGACGTTACTGAGTTTTCCAGAACTCGCTGGTGCTCAGACACGCCGTAATTAGATGTGCTTAGAAGGAAGTCATGTCTTATTTGTAGCCGGTTAATAAATGTTAATTTTAAAACACTACCTTGTCATACAAAGAAAACGTTTTGTTTTCTTCTTTGAATATTTAAAACATGCATGATGGCAAACTTGTGACTTCCATTTCACTTTAATTTAGGCATAAAAAGGAATAGACTTACATAAACAAAAATAACTACTGTTAACCGGCTTCATTTATTTTATTTGTAAGAGTAAACTAGTGACAATACCTGGTGCTTTCAGAGAAATGCTGTTCGAAACTAAACAAATTAAATGTGGATTAAGAGAAAAGTCTGGAAAATACATTACTGATGTTTTGTTGAAGTCACTTCATGAAGCTGCAATGGTACAAGGAGTGGTTATAGGGCAGAGCAAGCAGGGATTGCAAGGAGACTTGCAAGATTCCTTTTACTGTGCAGAGAATGGGCAAGACGTTAAATGCTAAAAGCTGACCTAATTTAACAAATATTCTCCCTCCATCTGCTCAAGAATTGGTGAGAAAAATAACATAATGGATGTCCCCCTTCTAGGTTTCAAGACAAAGGGGATTATACAAAAATCAAACCCTACGCATTATGCACTAATACGAAGATTTTATTTAGACACAATTTTGTGCTCATGGATTACAGTCTAGCTAATGGTATTTTGTTATATATCTCACGTGTTTGAACTTTCTATGAAACTACAGTAATCCCTTAAGAGAGAAGCAGTGGGTTTTAATGGGATGTAATGTATTGTGCACACAAACCTGACTGGAAACCAAATGGAAAATAAAATAAAAATAAAAGTACCGAGATATCTAAATGTTTTTTTTTTTTCTTGCAGTTTATATGAAACAGAAACCCACAAAGAGGATCACCACTTGGAGCCCATTTATAGGGTAGAGACATTCCTAGACAGAGACTACTGCATGTCCCACAGCACCAGTTACAATTACCTTGACCCAAACTACTTCCCAGCAAATAGATGACGTGGCCTGGGCAGAACATGAGCTTGGTATTCTCTCCAGAAACAAAAAGTGGCCGAGTTGTCAAATCGGTTTGGGAAGATACTCCAGTTCCTTGAAATACTGCTCACAGCATGATACCTTCCTGAAAGGATCCATCAACTGCAGCCCTGCACTGTGCCCGTTCCAGGTCATTGCACAGCAGCCGAACATTCCAGGTGTGCCAGAAGACGGTTTCACCGGGAGCTTCTACTTTCACCACGTTAAGTTATTTCAGATGGTCAGTATCAAGACACGGATATTACAAATAAATCAGAGAGCACGTTAAGGATTACTCTCCGTTCCAAAGGCTTCCGAAAAATCGGTCATAATGTGAACTATTTATATTAAAACCAGTTTACTAGCTTGCAGTTTTGTTGTGAAATATTTTTTTTTTTGCACAGAAACTGACATTTTGACAAGGTTTTAACCAATTACAGTGTTTGCATAGAAGAACTACTGTTAAAAACAAAAAATACTTATCCCACCTACGGACCATTGCAAGTTTTTTGCTTGAAAATGAGCTGCTTTTAATGACGTTTGAACCAGATTATTACGTACAGTGAAGCACTACAGTGGAGGGGCTGCTGCTGCTGCTTCTATGACCAGCTCGTGGTGTGAATGTCAAAAAAAAAAAAAATATTCACTCAGATCTATTTTTTAAATGTAATGTTCAAATGATCATGTGACGTGTACAAAATATGGTGAACAAGTGCCAGTCGTAGTTACTGTGTAAAGTCGAACACTCTACTTTCCTTTATAACTCCTTTCTTAGAAAAAAAAAGAAATAAAATACACAGCCTTCTGCCTCTCCAGTTTTGGGGGATTCTCACAGCGGCTCATCAAAGAAAAACAAAAAAACGAAAAAAAAAACTGCCTAATATAAATCATATATGTACGGTATTTCCCTCTTTTTGTAGTCTGCACAAAATTCATGAAAGATTGTATTTTTATTAATATTTAAGGTGGTTACATAGTCTAAGCAGTGAACTAGAGTTCAGTTGCTTTCTTTTATACAGCTGGAATTATGTTGTGCATCATTAACCCTTAAATGGCTGCTGTGTGTAGCTGACCCCCCTCTAGCATTGAAAGGTATAAACATTTTGTATGTTTTTTTTTTTCTTTTTCTTTGTTTTTTTCCCTTTCCCTTCTATGTGTATACAGTATGTTCTTTAATAACCAGTTGTCAGGAGAACTGTGAGAAATAAAACTGTGTGGGTACCATTTTGTTTATACATCACAGCCCTTTTGTGTCTCTTAAAGCTTTGATTACAGGTACTGAGATAAAACATTTCACCAAAGTTTGAATCAAATTTTTTTTTTCCGGTTACAGTTCAAAGAAAACAAAATCATGAATTGATTTCCAGTCTGGTTATCACCTATACGCAATAAATAATCATTCATAACCAAGCGTAGAACTTATATTTTATTTATAATATATTCTGCAAAGTTTTCAGTACATAATAGGCATTTTTTTTTAACAAATACATATTCTTATTAATGTTTTACGACTTCTGTTGAATCGGTCATGCAAACGAAATTCAGCAAATAGCAACAATATCTGTATTGCGATATCGATAAGGACCTCGTCGGTCGCCGGTGTAGCACGATAGCAATGCAGTATAGTCCTGGGTAATGTGTTGGTTTTATTACAGGTTTACAAGCATTTTGTAAAAGAATAAAGATTAGTTGAGCGGTTCGGTAAAGGAATGCGACCTATTCACTGACAGCGAGTATATAAGAAAGATCATAACATACGTGAGAGGCGGAAACCAGAAAGTTCAACCTAACCTGGTTACTTTTATCTAAATTTTGTTTATTAATATGAAAGTAATGGCGCTTGCCTACTTTGTTTCTGCTCTCCACAGACATGTAACTGGCAGTCAGCAGAAGCTTCATTACGGCCACACGTGATGCTGAGCTGGTTGGGTCAAGTGTTCAAGAGTTAATCAAGCCACAGCTGCAGTTCTAAACTTATCCTAGCAATGAGGGCAATAGCTTGTACACCTATATTTGAATGTATACTGAGCCACGTGTCACTCTAGAGCAGTGGTTGTCAAACATCTCCTCTGAACCCAGCAGACAGGCCATGATTTCACACAGGAGGGGCAATCTGTGTTTACCTATATTTGAATACAGATGAGACAAATCGAGTCTGTTGAACTGAAATCATGGCCTGTCTGGTGGGTCCGGAGAGGTTTGAGAACTGCTCTAGATTAGTTATAGGCAACCTGTTTCCCTTGAATGGCCACATATGTGGTCCTTAAGCGGCAAATTATATTTAAAAACTTGCTTTGTGGTGGCAGAACAAGTTTTTAATTACTGAAAGACAATAAAACGGTGAATGATGCATAAATAAGTGATCTGATAAAGGTTTAAAATTATTTTCTGCAAATTAAAAACTCCTGAAATTGAGGTAAAGACTAAGGATTAAAATAGTTGAACCTTGGTTTTTAAGTTTGTTTTACACAGCAAAAATGGTAAAATGACTGTGGGAGAGAAGTAGAGATGGATTAGTTTGTCATGGGATGGAGATAATGAGAAGACTTGTTTAGCAATGCAAGGGAACGATTTGCTGTGGATAAAATGGCCTCCATATTGTTGAAGAGGGACAGGCTCTCCCATTCTAGAGTAGTGGCTATCAATAGTTTTGATCTAGAGACCTGCTGGTTACATATTTACATAGTAATTGAGGTTGAAAAATACTTTTAGTCTATCAAGTTCAACCTTTTTAGATCTCTGATCTGCAATATGCGGATTCATTGTTACCTTTCCCTGCTTATGGGAACCATCTTTTGGATCCAGAGCATTCCTCATATGGTGATAACACATGTGGTACGCTACATTTTGCACTTATGTTCGGACAGAATATAATGGAACATTTAAGTAGGTAGAATGGACTGTATTCCAATATCACTACCATCAGTGTTGGTTATAAAGTGTTAGGCTCTCCTCATCCCATCACCATAAGACCACTGCTCTAGAAAATAGGCTGGTGGCTTCATGGGGAAATATCTGAGAATCATATGGGCTTGGTGTTTATATATTTTGTTCGTATAACATTTTTGCAGTGGAATAGCAAAGCAGAGTAATATAGCCATTTTCTACTTTCATCATGGTTAGTTGGCTTTGGCACTTTATACCATTTGGATTGTCATTATCTCTATACAAAGCTAATTTGGATTTGCAAAGTAAATACCTTGACTAGTCTGTGATCGGTTTGCATCGCTATGGTCTGCAGATTGTGACTTGTTTCTACATTGATTATTGCTGATGGTTCACTAATTGTTAATACAAATATACTCTACACATCAGCAGTCCTCTTTCACTGTTGAGGACCCATTGAAGCACATTTTAAATACATTTTCTTTGATATAAGGCCACACATTATACTGCTTTTGATGTTTAAAATATATTTTTTAATAGATTGTTTCTTTCTAATTCCAGTTTAGTAAGAATCCAGGACATAAACTTCTCAGATTTGCTATTGCAGCGCCGCGCTCCGCTTGTATCCATTCCCTACAAGCAAACTTATTTCATCTAAAATCCACCAGTAAGGAAAATCTGTAACTACTAATTCATATATCTTTATATACGGTAATTCCTGCAGCAACTGGTCTCCCTATAAAGGATTTGTACTGTATTGTCATGATACCTCCACACCATTGTGTACTGAATATTAAAAAATCTAAGGAAATACACAATTTCCCCAAACTACACACTCGGTATCAGAGCAACAGGCGCAATTCTCATAGGAACAAAGAAACACTAAAATAATCATCTACCTTTTTGTTTTGCAAAAAAAATGTTCCCAATAAGCCGGTTTTCTACAAGATACGGGCCTGAGGAATTTTACGGATGATCATGAACGCTGTGAAGAAGTCTGTAAACAAGATACACATTGGCCAGGAATGTAATCATTCTAAAATTCTGAATTTGAAATTGGGGTGAAATGCCCATCTTTAAGGTCATGCATAAAAAAACATGCTTCAAACATTGTATTTTCTATTAGGAAAAAAGTTGTGTAGGATAAACCACTACTTATTATATGTATCTTGGGAACATCAATAACTTCCAAATACCATGTTGCTTATATGAGCTCCTTAGTGCAATAGTTTGGTTATTGATGTTTGCAAAATTCATGCTTATTGCAGCTTCTTGTTAAGGGGAAATAAAGGTGTTCTGCACAGAAGCCAAAGTTAGCTGCTCAGGTCTGATTGGCTACCAGAACCAAGCACCACGGATTGGGGAGGTGACCATTGAATGGATCCCTCAAAATAACTCAACACACAGCCATTAATGTCTAAACCGTTGGCAACAAAAGTGAGTACACCCCTAAGTGGAAATAGCTAATTGAGCCCAATTTGGACATTTTCCCTCCCTGTGTTATGGGACTCGTTCGTGTTCTCGCTCTCACATTCTCTCATATTGGTCACTCGAAGTTCAACATGGCACCTCAGAGGATCTAAAAAAAAAAAATTAAAAAAAAGAATTGTTGCTCTTCTTAAAGATGGCCTAGGCTATAAGAAGATTGCCAAGACCTTGAAACTGAGCTGCAGCACGGTGGGTAAGACCATACAGACCCGGCCTCACTAAAGTCAACCAAAGAAGTTGAGCGCACGTGATCAGCGTCATATCCAGAGGTTGTCTTTGGGAAATAAACGTAGGAGTGATGCCAGCATTGCTGCAGAGGTTGAAGGGGTGGGGGGGTCAGCCAGTCATTGCTCAGACCATATACCGCACACTGCATCACTATTGGTCTGTATGGCTGTCGTCACAGAAGGAAGCCTCTTCTAAAGATGATGCACAAGGAAGCCTGCAAACAGTTTGCCGAAGACAAGCAGACTAAGGACATGGATTACCGGAAACATGTCTCGTGGTCCAATGAGACCAAGATAAACTTATTTGGTTCAGATAGGGTCAAGCGTGTGTGGTGGCAACCAGATGAGGATATAGACAAGTGTGTCTTTCCCACCACCATGCTTGACTGTAGGCGTGTCATGGTCTGGGCCTGCATGAATGCTGCCGGCACCGGGGAGCTACAGTTAATTGAAGGAACCATGAATGCCAACATGTACTGTGACATACTGAAGCAGAGCATGATCCTCTCCTTTCAGTGACTGGGCCGCAGGAGAGTATTCCAACATGATAACGACCCCAAACGCAACACGACCACTGCCTTGCTAAAGAAGCCGAAGGTAAAGGTGATGGACTGGTCAAGCATCACCAGACCTAAACCCTATTTGAGCATCTGTGGGGCATCCTCAAATGGAAGGTGGGGGAGTGCAAGGTCTCTAACATCCACAAGCTCCGTGATGTCATCATGGAAAAGTAGAAGAGGACTCCAGTGGGAACCTGTGAAGCTCTGGTGAACTCCATGCCCATGAGGGTTAAGTCAGTGCTGAAAAATAATGGTGTCCACACACAAAATTGACACTTTGGGCCCAATTTGGACATTTCCCCTTTTATTGCCAATGGTTTAGACATTAATGGCTGTGTGTTGAGTTATTTTGAGGGGACAGCAAATTTACTCTGTTATACAGGCTGTACACTTACTACTTTATATTGTCTTCAGTGTTGTCACATTAAAAGATATAATAAAATATTTACAAAAATGTGATGGGGGAACTCACTTTTGTGAGATACTGTAGATATATGTATTTATTATTATTATATTTTATTTGTATCGCGCCAACATTTCCGTAGCACTGTACAGGGGAGAAGAACAAGGAAATATACAACATACAATACTGACAACAAGCAGAACATGGAGGGCCCTGTTTTGAGCTTCAAGTCTTGTAAAAGTGCTTTTTCACAAAGCACCCCACAAGATTAGACACTCGCCACTTACAATCTAAAGGTAATGTACACACATATATATATATATATATATATATACATATATATACATATATATACATATATATATACACATACACACACTAACTGAAAAAAATCACCATTTAAAAGAAAAATGTTTACTTTTTTTCTCTCCAAATTTAGACTATATATATATATATATATATATATATATATATATATATATATATATATATATATATATATATATATATATATATATATAAATTATTTTATCTGAAAGAATCCATTATTCCATGCAGATTTTCTACTAATTAGATTTATCTGTATTTGGGGCCTGTAGCCAATTCTTTGTCTTTATACTAAATGGCATTGGAACTGAAGATATTTCTATCTAATGAGCTGTGTCAGCAGCTAGCTCAGTGAAGGCTTTATTGCTTTGCCAACAGGGTATGTGAATTATGGTGGTATAGTTTAAGGAAAGTTGGCACACCGTACACAGTGTATTTTCCCTTGCTACTAATTGCAGCAGCGGATACTATGTATCACTGTGGGGTTTTGCCCCTTTTTCCCCCCCATAATAGGGGTTGATTAATAAGTGCACTGGAATATTCAACTACATGTATCTTTCTTACTGTGGTTTTATACTTAACCCCTGTCTAGCTCTACGGAATATGTTGGCACTTAAAAACAGGATAATAATACCATTACATCCAGGGTGATAAATAAATTGACATCACTTGGTTAACACATTTATACAAGACAAAGCCTTTTTGCTTACAGAGTCCATTGAACCCTACATGCGTCTGATGTGATTGCTCTTATACTTTACAAATATATTCACCTTGGTCCTTATTTTTTTTTGGGAACAAATATTCATTGCCATTCTTGTGGTAGTGACCGGTTTCGCTACAATTACAAAATTTATTTTGTATAATATGTGCCATTATATTTGAATCAACAATAATGTAAGTGTTTTTTTCACTGGTATTTATTTATAAGTCTGCATCTAACCATGTTGGTAGAGAAATACCCATTTTCTGTTGTCAGCTTTGCTCTTTTTTTAGCTATTGTTTGCATGGTAATTATAAATTAATGAATCCTTTACGATTTGATGAATCTTGAAAAGCACATTGCTAAATAATATATATCACACATTATTTGGATGTGAGGATATTTGGTGTGTGTGTACGATACTTTAGGAATCACAAGTCTTGCCAGAGTTGGGATACCATGCAATGTATAACCGCGTCAGGCAGGACGTCCCTATAAATGTATAGCAAGATGCATGTACTGTATTTACAAAATGTACACATGTAATCTCTCATATGAACCACACGTTCTCTTCCATCCTGATCAGAAAATAGAGTCAACGGATGTGCACACATGAAGAAATACTTCTTCTGGAGACCTCTCGCCGTTTATCTAGAAAACAAAAAAAATAGAATTATGTTCAAAGCAAGTACTAAATACAGATCATCAAGTGTGGAAGTACTAACAGGTCTGGCGCTACCATGTTCTGTATGTCACAATACTTGTAGCATGAAAAAAGTTATGGTTAATGTTGGATTGGTTACACAGACATCTCATTATCTCATCATTAATTAAATTAATTAGGAATTCTTGCTAATACCACACAACATACTCTACTTAAAAGGACTCTACCTTGGTAACAGGTATTCATGATGCATTGGTGGAAGCTGTGTATGCGAGAGGGGCGTTTACATTTCTGGACAGCACATATTTGCATTTCTTGATGCAAGCAAGCTGCTTCTGGGCTTATGATAGTAAAGCGGTGTGGTGTCAATTTCAATCTACTCCAATTACTGAAACCCGTAATGTAGCCTGCAAAAGTTACTGATATTAAATTGGCCTCTTTTAGCTACCCGCAATCGCTTTGGGGGTTACAGGCTGAAAAGCAATTGCAGTTGTCAAAGTCGTAACTCCAACCCATCTAAGCCTTTCATCTTTCAAGCCCGCAAAAGTTACAATCACTAAAATCGCAAATTGCTATTACCATTGCAACAATTCCTCAAGCCCGCAATTGCTTTCACATCCATAAATGGCAAATGTAGCCAAAAATCCTACGAGTACCAGATAGGACTTGCAAGGGGGTTAAACACTATAAAAGCAAATAAGACTTAAATACTGCACTTTAAAATACTGTGAAAGCGATGAAAGACATTAGAATGAATTGCACAACAAGCTCGCAAATCTGCAATCAAAAAATAGTTTTTTTCAAGTTTTATTTCCGTGTTATATTAATCTCGGGAATCAAGGAGTTAATACATATCAGGCCACCCACATGGACTAGAACTTTTCCTTTATTCATTTGTTTAATTTTGTACATTGCCGTATTGCGAGCCCGATCGCATATCAGACCTGTAAACGCTAATTGATTGAAAAAGATTAATTACGAGTCTGGCATAATAATTATTTCTACTCCGATTATATGCTTATTAGATATAGTCAGGGTATTTGTTGCAAGATTTTGTAAAAAAACTAATTTTGCTTCTTGTGTGCGCACACACACAACTCTCAATTATCCGGCACCCACAGGGATTGGTAGATGCTGGATAAATGTAGTTTCTGGTTGCTTGAGAGTCACTAATAAAAGAGGCCTAGATTAGCTGCACATAGGATGCTCTGCTAAGTATATTTGTCAGTGAGGGCTGTTCTAGCAGCAGCAGCGTTCACTCCTCACTTACATGGAATGTAACGCCAACACTGTCCTGGCTCAGTCACTCATGCCTTTCTGTTCCCAGGTAAAATTAATTGCAGAGACGTACAGTGGATGGAATTTAGGTGACTGTAAGCATTTTGTGGCATGACAACCTGGCTCCTGGCATTTGTTGAGCCCTACATTTTTTTATTTTTATTTAAAGTACAGGATTACATTTTTTTGTCTGGTTGCTTGAGTTCCGGTTAACTGAGAGTCTACGGTATGTGTGTGTGTTTATGTATAATTACATATATATATATATATATATATATATATATATATATATATATATATATATATATATAATACACACAAGTATAAAAGCATTCTAGCATTTCCTTAGCGTTTGACATTTATCATGTTAATGGCACTAGAAATACACATTAAAATGTTTTATTACTGTAATAAAATAACATATACCTTCAGAAATAGCATCCCTTAGAGCAATTTAGATACTCATACGTGTTAATAAAAATAACTATAAATACAACATACAATTTTTGCTGCTGGCAGAGTCAATATTTCTTATACAAAGTAAACGCTCTGCTTTAATACCGGCACAGCTGTCCTTATAATTATATGTACTACATCTGCCGTACAGAACGAGCTACCTGGCCATTTTTTTTATAGGCCTGTCCTGGTGAATCATTTCCGTATTGCACATGACCTTTCGGGTTAGGCGAGATCTATAAAGGTCACACCATTGCTCACTTCTGTTAATTACGTTATTGAACCATTTTATAATCTAATTTAAATGTTCAGCTATTCAGCTTTCAGTTATTTCTTATTATTGATTGCAACCAGATAAAGGTCATAAACCCTATGTGCCCTGTGTATTGGGAGCTGTTCAATAGGTACGTCAGTAATGGAGAAACCTCCAGAGGGGACATATCAAATGCAGTACTGATATATATATATATATATATATATATATATATATATATATATATATATATATATATATATATTTAATCATTTAATATATGGTGGGCAAAAGAGCGATAGAAGCCCTCCACCGTACAGTAAATAAATAGTACATCTGTGTTCACATTTGAATGTCTAAAGCAAGTTAAAATAAAAACTGCTCAGAATTTAGAGAAAAACTGTTATTACACTGCATTCTGGGAAGCCGAGCAGGGACATGCAAATGTGCCCACAAATGCCTAGTTTTTAATCCATAGCCCATTTGTGGGCACATTTGCATGTCCTTTATCAGCTTCCCAGAATGCAGTGTAATAACTGGTTTTCTCGGAATTCTGAGCTGGAAGCAGGTTTCTTAACTTGCTTTAGACATTCAAATGTGAACACAGATGTACTATTTATTTACTGTACTACTGTAGGGTGGAGGGCTTCTATCGCTCTTTTGCTCACCATATTATAAATGATTGTTGTGGTGAACTACCTACTCATAAGGTCCACAACACAAGCTGGGATCCTGCTGCACGCTAATGATAGCCAGCTCAGCTTCCCAGAATGCAGTGTAATAACTGTTCTTCTCGGAATTCTAAGCTGGAAACAGTTTTTTTTTTTACTTGTTTTAGACATTTAAATGTGAACACAGATGTACTATTTATTTACTATATGTATATATATAATATTCTAAAGTCTTCCACCCTCCCAGTTAACATTTCATCTGCCACCTCTGGGTTCCCTACATATAAATGTAATTATATTCGGTCAGGATCACTTTTCCTCATATAATCTAAACATATATTCACTAAGGGCCCACTATAATACAAATATATACGTAATCAGCTAGGGTCTCCTATATTAAAATAAGTGTACACATATTCAGCCATGGTCCTGAGCAATACATATTTAGGTCCTCTCTAATACTATACATGTACAGATATTTACCCCGGGTCTCCTATAATCATAATAATGTATACATATTCAGAGAGGGTCAACTGTAATCATCATAGTAATACAGTATATAAACATTGTCAGTGCCTCACACAAACACATATTCAGCCAAAGTCCCCTATAGACATATACAGGACATAAGACAGCGACTATTATAATATAAATATTCAACCTCAATTGTCAATTATATTAATGCATACATATTCAGCCATGTTCACCTAAACACATACATCTTTAATCATAATTTCTCCAGGGTCCCCTATTTTTATTTTCTAAATATATATTCAGTCAGGCTCTCTAAAATCATATATAAATATATATATATATATATATATATATATATATATATATATATATATATATATATATATATATATATATATATATATATATATATATATATATATATATATATTCACCCAGGGTCAGCCATAATTATAATATAAAAACATTTATTTAACCGTATATTTGGCAAGGTCACCAATAATTATAATATAAGTAAATAAATATTTAACCAGGATCAACAAGGATCCCCTATAATTAGCATAACAATATATAAATGTACATATAAAGACATAAATAAATATTGACTCAAGAATACCTATATCATACAGTATTAGTTGCCATTCAGACAGATTCAAGTCAGCAACCTATCTCCAAGAATAAATACTATTGAGTAGCTACTTTCTACCAATATTTTCATACAGCAATCTATTTTTTCCTCTGCAGTACTGTTAGGTGTGGACTTATGAACCCCTCTATTAAGAGTTTATCTAACATTTAGTGGTTATTTGTCCACACATCCACCAGCCTATTTTTATCTCCTTTTTTCCAATCCGGGATTTTTTAAACACATTGTTTTTAAAGATATCGCCGTTGTTACCCCTTATTAATAAAGACTTTAGTTGTATTTTTTCCCACTTTGTATATATATTAGTAACTATTGGGTAGTAAATACCCTGGGAGCCTAGCATTCCTACTAGACTTTCAGTTGAAAAACAAAACAAATAAATTCCTTCCTGACCCTAGTTACTGGCAATCTGACTCCTCCCTGGATCAATACTCCCTCTCTAATTATCCAGGATAACTTTAAGTGATGTCCCCTTGTCAGTTGAAAACTTATTGGTACATCAGCCCCGATGTAAACCAACAGCCTGAATGTATTTATAGGGAATATATATATATATATATATATATATATATATATATATATATATATATATATAATTCAGACTGTGTACTTCCATTCTCTCCTAGTGGGATCTAATTCTATTGTTCGTATCCCAGCGGTGGTTCCAAATATGGTACACTTGGATGTTATTAAAACAATTATATCTTTCTATAGTGAGCTGACATTGCAGTTTGACAGCATCGTTTCTAATGCACCAACTAACAGAGATCAATGGCATTAATTACTGATTAGCCCAAGGCATTAGGTCCATTGTTTTGAATGGAACTACCTACACTCACAACAATAGGCATTTTAATACATAGACAACTGCACTGAAGGCAATGGACCCATTATCTTAGGGTTAAACATTAATTAATGGCAATGATCTTTCATTGACACTATATATAAATCTCTGCGAATCAGAAAGCTTCAGACTGCTCAAAATGTCAAACTTAAATGCTAGTTTACTGTAGGAAAATGCACATTTTTAAATGTTATCATAACTGGAACTTCCACTGTTGAGAGTGGCTGTTAAGAGTGGCAGTCTTTCAAATGAATTGAATGGAGATCAAATTGTCATCCCAGTTGACTAGTTATGTTAAAAACTAAATCAAAAGGTTCCATCCAGAAAAGCAAAAGCAAATATAATAGTTTAAAATTTCTAGATTGTATTCTTACTGTTCTCAAAATTTTTTGCCATTTAAAAAGTGACTCAAAATAGCATGATCTAAAAAGGACACCGTAAGTGGTAGGCCTCTAAATTCTGGTCTGTTTGTGAGGACAAATGTTGATTGAGGTCCTCCACTGAACTACTAGCGAACCAAAGAGGTCATAGCGCAGAATGCAACTGAAATTGATTAGCAAATGTATGCACTATTAGTTAACTAAACAGCAATTCCCAATGCTGGTACCAAATACATTTTTACACTGGTGTGTTTGACTTAAAGTGTTTGACTTCTCTGCATTGAAAAAGTGATATGCAGGCGGTCCCCGGGTTAAGGATGGGATACGTTCCTGAGAACGTTCTTAAGTTGGATTTGAATGTAACTCTGATCCCTGATAAATAATAATTATAATAACAATTAGCCGTTTGCCCGTCATAAATGATGGTATAATATATGATGCGCCTCTTCCCCCCTCTCCCTCCCCTGCGTCTCTTTCCCCTCCTCTTCCTCCCCTGCGTCTTTTCACCCTCCTCTCCCTCCCATGTCTTTCCCCCCTCCTCTCCCTCCCCTGCGTCTTTCCCCCCTCCTCTCCCTCCCCTGCGTCTTTCCCCCTCCTCTCCCTCCCCTGCGTCTTTCCCCCTCCTCTCCCTCCCCTGCGTCTTTCCCCCTCCTCTCCCTCCCCTGCGTCTCTTCCCCCTCCCCTCCCTCGCCTGCGTCTCTTCCCCCTCCTCTCCCTCGCCTGCGTCTCTTCCCCCTCCTCTCTCTCGCCTGCGTCTCTTCCCCCTCCTCTCCCACCCCTGCGTCTCTTCCCCCTCCTCTCCCACCCCTGCGTCTCTTCCCCCTCCTCTCCCACCCCTGCGTCTCTTCCCTCTCCTCTCCCACCCCTGCGTCTCTTCCTCCTCCTCTCCCTCCATTACGTCTCTTCCCCCCTCTCACACCCCTGCATCTCCTCCCCCCTCTCCCTCCCCTGTGACGCCCCTCTCTCCCTCCCCTGCGACTCCCCTCTCTCCCTCCCCTGCATCTCCTCCCCTCTACCTCCTCTGTGACTCCCCTCTCTCCCTCCCCTGCGACTCCCCTCTCTCCCTCCCCTGCGACTCCCCTCTCTCCCTCCCCTGCGACTCCCCTCTCTCCCTCCCCTGCATCTCCTCCCCTCTCCCTCCCCTGTGACTCCCCTCTCTCCCTCCCCTGCGACTCCCCTCTCTCCCTCCCCTGCGACTCCCCCCTCTCCCTCCACTGTGTCTCCCCTCTCTCCCCCGTGTCTCCCCTCCCTCCCCCGTGTCTCCCCCCCTCTCCCGTGTCTCCCCCCCCCTCTCCCGTGTCTCTTCTCCCCCACGCATCTCTCCCACCCCTGTGTCTCTCCCACTCCCCCCTCCCCAGCGCAGAATGACCATTGACGCACACTGTGCACGCACGGCTACTGCTTTTATAGTTTCCAGAAACTATATTAGTGATACTACAATGGCTCATATGGTAATAATAATACACCTGTACTGTAATAATAAGTTACAGAAACTATTTTGCTCTTTCTTCCAATTGAAACAAACAAAACATAAAAACAAACTAAGATAAAACCCTTTGGAGCCCGTTCTTAAGTGTGGGTCCTTTGTAACTTGGAGAGCACCAGTACTGGATGTCTCGTCACTTAGTGGCACTGCCACTTGCCAACGACTATACATAACGATGGCACACAATTCAATGTAACGTCTTTGCTCCAAAGCGTTTGGCCCCCGTGCTCATTCCGACAATGTCTTCCAAATGACTGAACATTAGATACATAAAAGCACTTAAGAAAAAGTGAGGCATAAAATGAGCAGCAGATGATTAGTTTTTGTCTGATGTAAGATTTGTCCTCTAAGGCAATGCCATGTCTATAATATATTGGCAGCAAGGATTATGTAAAACGGTTTAAATCTGCTTTGTGCAAAGTTACTGATGTGGAAGGGCCCGGCACGGCACATGGACGTCATATTGTGACCATGGATGAATACTCTCTGTTTCAGGTATATAAGCCCAGTTTAATCTTGTTTTTGCATTGGTGCCCAGGCATGAAGCAATGTGTTTGTTCTGGTACCACAGGTGCTCTAAATGTTAATATGTGATTATGGAACAGCTGTCATTTGCTTAAGAAATCTGTGCATTGGGTACCAGCTGGCAGAGTCTTTCTGATGCAGCTCTGACTCAATACATAGCGCCGAACAAAACAAATATCTGCTTTATAGTTAGCTTTAAAACCACTGCAGTTTATTACATATTTCATAAATATGTAAAGTTTTCCCAAACATCCTTAACCATAAGTATAAAATCTTATATTTATGGTTCTATTTCATCGTGGACTGCTAGTCTGCCTGTAGTCTGAGGGGGCACTTATCCTATTTAATTATAATTGTCAAGTGTGTCATTTGGAAGGTCAGTTTTCAATCATTCTGAATAGTGCTTGTCATGAGCCACTTTTGAGGTTATGATGGAATCACCCTGAGCCTTACAAAAAATTGCATTTCAGGGCTGTCACAACCATATTGACACTGGGACTTTGTGGACTGTTACTGTTTATTTTGGTTTATTGAATACATTTTATTTGTTATCATTATTGCATTGTACAAGATGGTTGTTGTCATGATTACATTGTTTAGTGACTAATATTACCAGTAATTAAGGCTATGACCTATAGCGCATGACATTGTTGAAATGTACATTGTTATCTTGTATCCTAGTTATAATATATTATAAGAGGGAAAATGTGATATAGAACATATGTGGAAATGGTAAAAATGCTCTGCACAGAAGTTATCTGCAGGACATTGCATCTGCACACATACAGACCTTGATTCAAGGCAGAAGACTGCTACCTAGCAGTCCTGAGTAAACACTTGAGATTTACATCAAGATGTTCTACCCTAGCTAACTATAGACACCTGGCATATCATTTAGATATGTGATGAGTGTTATCTCAAGTGCTCCATAGCAACCAAGGCTACAAGGCAGATGTGCTGACACCACACACATACACAAAGGTACACAAGGGTGTGGTATGGGGGATAGAGTATAAATATGTTGGTTCTATGATTCAATAAAGGTTCAGTCTAGTTTCACATATCCAAGGTGTAAGCCTGTTTTTGTATCCTGATTTAGGGAGTGGTCTAGCCATGGGCCACTAGTAACCTGTATCCCGTATTCGCTGCCTGTACCTTTGGGCATTGACCTTTTCAGAAGCCATCTTTTGTGCCAGAGAGATCAAGAACCACACCATTCTGCTAGGGTAGGTGGGAACTTTGTTCATATCAAGCCCCCTTGAAGAAACAGATTGTGACATTTGTATTCAATATTAGATGGCTTACAGGCCCTAATGCTGTAATGCCAGGTCTCCTACTTCATGGCTAAGCTAGTAGCTAACAAAAGCCTGTAGTGGAAAAAAAGCGCTACACTTCCATGTTTCTGCCATTTTTGTATTTAGTATGCCATGTTGTTAGTTTTCCCATTTTGTTACTTCCCATGGCAGACTTATTGCATAAGAACCCTACCCAGACAGAGCTAATGTTCACAATATCTTATCAGCCCTGCTGTGCCAGGGGAAACCGGATAAGTAGGACAATGGCTAATTAAATCTTGTGGTATCCATAATCCCGTCAGAAGGGGCTGATAAGCCAGTATCTTAAGACTCTCTGGCATCTAGAGGGTATGGGAGACGGGAAGTCTCCAAATCCTTGAAGCTAATCTTGTCCCATGTGGTGATCATTATGCTATGTCAAAGGTGGTTTATTCTATAGCAGTTTTTTCTGTGAACCCTGGGCTGCACTGACCTGTTTAGGTGATTCCAGCATTCCATGCTCTACACAGATTGATTTGTTGAGGGTTATTATATTTTTTGTTGTTCACTACAATGGGCTCAGCCTGTGTCTGGCTGAGGGCAGTCAGTGACTCATGTTAACACAGACTTTACTTTATTGACTTCTCAGTGAAAAATGCCTGTAATTTAAACATTCCGAAAGTATTTCAACATGCTTTTAGACAATCTTTACTTTAACATGATCCAAACTGTTCTGAATTAAGTGGCCCTTCAATGTAAATGTTGTTGGTTTTGATTTTTAGTAATACATTGTTTATTTTGCTGAGTCTCCATTAAACTGTAATGATCAAACAATAATTTGAATTTGTTGGTTTAGTATTTGCAACCAGTTATTGCGACTTTAATACAATACATGTGTACATGATGTATATCCAGTCCAGCACACTATTAGGGAATCTCTCTTCTCATAGTACATTGAGACTCCATTGTTTGCCCTTTAATTGGCTGCCTAATCCACTTAAAGATATTTGGAAATTCTCACAGGGAAATAAAGAACCTGAAAACAACAGTTTAACCTTGAGCAGATAAATCATTTGATAAATAAAACACTTGAGTTGAGCGTTTTCTTTGAAATGAGATTCATTATTACATTTCGGCTCATTCTTTCTGGCAATAGCTTCACTCTGAACTCATAAAAGCAGCAGATATTTCAGGTTCAGAAATTCTATCTAATTAAGAGCTACTTTTTTCATAGTATAAATTACCTGGACTCTGTACATAATAATTACATCTTATTTTTACAAATGAGGGGGGATAATTGCAGTGAATAAAGGTCCTGTCAGTGACATATTTATCACTAATTCAGTTTTAAATTGCTTAAGAGTCAGTGATCTAGTACTACAAATGGCGTATTGGTGCCCACAGTCATGGGTTGTGTTAAAGTGGGGGCATAACCCCCATTCATTTAATTTCATTGGTGGACGATTAAGTAAGTAGGGAGACTAATTGGTTGCACACTCTCCCCAGAGGTAGGTGGATGATAGCCTTGGCTTAGCTGCCATTATGCACACCCTAGCACACCAGGGTAGTAGAAACAAGGGAGCGATGGTTAGGGAGTAACTTTTACTTTACTAAGGCCCCTATTCATTTGCCATTGAAATTTGCCACAGTCACGGAGTGATTCAATTGTACAAGCCCGCAGCTACCTGGCCGAAAGCCTAAACAGTAAACTATGCACCCATAAGTAGCATTTCAGAGCATGATCATGATCAATTAAGCAAGGCCTTAACTACGGATGTAGAAACAGCCAATAGTAAATGAGACATGACATCATCATGACGTCAGCAAAACATGGAGATTAAACCACAATCAATTAATTAGTGGTTAGACGTCCGATATGCAATCAGTTTTGCAATCCGCCAGTGTACAATATAATACAAATGAATGACGTTACTGTTCTAGTCCATGTGGATGGCCTGATATGTATTAACTCCTTGATTACCAAGATTGATATATAACAGAAATAAAATGTAAAAAAAAATAATTTTATTGCAGATTTGCGAGCTTGAGACTGTTGTGCAATTAATTCTAATGTATTTCAAAGTGCAGTATTGAGTTTTTAAGCCCTATCTGGTACTCGTAGGATGTTCTTCTACATTTGGTATTTATGGGTGTGAGAACATTTGCGGGCTTGAGGAATTGTAGTAATTGAATAGCGATTTGCAATTTTAGTGATTGTAACATTTGCGGGCTTGAAAGATCAAAGGCTTACATGGGTCGGAGTTACGATTTTAACAACTGCAGGGATTTTCAGACTTTTACCCGCAAATCGTTTGCAGGTAGCTAAAAGGCACCAATTGTATAGTACATTAGTTTACGGGCTACATTACGGGCTCCAGTAAGCAACAATTGCTCAATTGAATAGGGGGCTAAGTTTTTATGTTTTTTCTTTATTTATTCATCACATTCACCTGGGGATAGGGCAAGCCAAGTGACCCTAACAGCTCTCTGTTTATTACTATGGGTCACCATATTACCTTTTAAGTGACCGTATTTGTAACAGGGGTCCGGGAGACTCTTGTTGATTTTTATTTGTATTAGCGGGTTATGTTATTAGTGAGTTTTACTGGCTGCTTAGTTAGTTGTGAGGATCCTTTGTGGTTCAGTTCATGTATCAGAAGATCGTCTGGTTATTGAGGCCATTTTAACAGGATATTTTTATGTGCAGCTGAGCTGGCAGAGAAAAAATAAAGTTATATGAAATTTTCGCTGTTTTCAGCTTTTTCTAACCAAACACCTGCTGCTTATCTGCTGCTTATCTCATAAACACGCATTACATTGAGTCATTATATACCATACAGATTTATTTTATATTAAAAAACAAACAAAAAAACACTGCATTCAAGGATCATTTTTATCCCTATACTAACCTTCAAGCCAACAGCAGAAATCTACAGCAGCAATGTATGACTCCTCCTTGCTTCCTTGTGATGGGAAATGCTACACATCCCATGATGCTTTGCACAGACTAACTTCCCAGAGATTGCAACAATGTTATAGCTGCCTGTGATTGGCCAAAATGAATTATACATTTTAGACTAATTTAGCTTGGATTTTTCAGGGGTGTTCCATGTCAAAATTAACCCCCAGAAATTTGCAAATGCAAGGGTAAGTTTATTAATGTTTATTTGGGGATTTTTTTCATGCAAAAACACTACTGATTCTCCTCTATCAGATGCATTCATAATCCAAGAAACTTAAATATGCTTGTAAGTATTTTTCACCATCAACTTTTAAGGTAGTATCACACCAGGAAATATATCTTATTTGTCTATTGATTACTAGATGTGTACTAATATAAATGTAGGATTACGCTGGGATTATTTTTATTTATGACGTATGTAACAAATCAGGAGATTTTTAAGTAATGACCATAAAAGTATCTTTGGAGTACATCTTTATCAGTCTCTGCTTGTGCCTGAAGGATTCCATGCATTTCATCATTTGTATTACCGGTATATATTTAGAAGTGGAAGAATGTGGAGATCTGTTGACTCTATTCAGATAAATGTTTAGCATTTGCCATCTTCTCTGTCCCTTGCATATGCTCCATACAACATGTGTGTGTTTGCATCTTTCAGTCGTGTACGACTCTCTGTGACCTCATGTATTGTAACACACCATGCTGATCCACTTGGTATTCATGGCAGAGATACTGGAGTGGGTTGTCAGTTCCATCTCTTGTGGGCCACAGCATACAGCTCCTGGTATTCCTAGGTCAGGGGTGTCAAACTTGGTCCTGGAGGGCCACACCCAGGCCTGGATTTGGGGATTTCCTTTCTGTGTACAGGTGAGTCAGTCAGGATGACTGCAGAAGCAATAGTCTCACCTGCTTGTAGCAAGGATATCCACAAATGCAGGCCTGGGTGTGGCCCTCCAGGACCGATTTTGACACCCCTGTCCTAGGTAGTCTCCCATCCAAGTACCCTGACTAGAATCAAACCCAGGTAGAATCGGTGAAAGCACCTAACCACCAGTAGTCGCAAGTAAACTTGCAAGCCCTGCCTCTACTCCTTTGCACTCACTCCTCATGCCTTGAAGTATTTCAGTCATGGCACCTTCCATAAATTATCAGCATCTGCTAAATAAAATATTTTTTCCAAAAATGTTTTTTTTTTGCCCATCGGTTACACAGATGCTAATGGTTTTAGTTGGTTGCACACTAATTTTTCCTTTAAAACTATGCATTTTCCTATACCATATTTGGAAAGATTAACAAATCCCTTTAACTGAATTACAGGTTACTGGACTCTGATGGAAATCCAAGATTACTGGAAATAAATAACCATATGCACTTTTAAAATAAATATTTTTCCAGGAAGTTACAATATCACTGCAACGGCAGGTAAACAAATTGTGATGATTAATGATCTAGTGATTAAGGTAAGGATTCATTCTGTTATATTTTGGATGCTGCCGGGGAGTGTGACATTAATACTGCAACCGTGGATAAACAAATATACTGTATATCTGCTCCTAAGATCCACAGAAATTTCTCATTCCAATCTAATGTCAATATGTACATTACATTTTGCCGGAAATTAATCATTCAGTGAACCAAAGCCTTCAAATAATTGCGAATACAAATGGTTGATTGCTCTGGGAAGTATAGTTCTTGTGCCATTACGTTTAATAGATACTCACATTTGAGCAATTACCTGTTGTATAGTTTAATTAATCACTAGAAAATCATAGACTGGACAACGAAAACAATGGCCATGTGCATGTTATCATCTCTAGATTTCCTGAATTATTAGTTATTTCCCATTGAAACCTTTTCTATTTACCTACCCTGAGGAAAGAGGCCAGGTAGATGTGATGCAGAGTTCAGATGAGGACAGACGGCCGGCTGACCACTGACCGTTCCATAATAGCACTAAATGGTCCCCAAGCACTGAGCTCCCTATAAAGACTTTCATTTAATATCGGACGTCTGCACCATCATTACTGGATCAGGGGATACATTTAAGGTTGACCCGAATAAAACATTCTGTGAAGTCTGAGTGATGTTCCTCTACATTTAATATATTGTTTTCATGCCACTGATCGCCCAGTGTAAAAATTAACCTTGATGACAGTTAGGTTGTTATTGGTCATGTCATCGTCCACCATATATGTTATTATGAATGATGGTATCACAAAATCCTCAGTTGGTGAAGTAAAGGACATCCAAATGCCCCAAGTTTTTTTTTTCTGTTATAAATTAAAGCCTTGAAAACTTTGAGTCTGACAAGGGCATAATTAGACAGGAAAAAAGTCAAGTTATTTTTTATTTAGAAAAAAAATAATTTGATCACAAAATCATTTAGCTTATGGTGGTCAAAAAAGTGATAGAAGCCCTCCACAGTACAGTAAATAAATAGCACATTTGGGTTCCCATTTAAAAAAACGTATAACCTGTTCTGAATTTCCAAAAATAAGTTATCTTTGCACGCTGGGAAACTGGGCGGGGACATGCAAATGAGGCCACAGTGCATTTTCACACAAATCCAAAAAACACTTTATTTATTTTTCCTTTTAGGGATATGCTAACTGTATTAGATTTGAAGCATAGTACAGCATGGATTACGCACAAGCCAGAATACCATATATATATATATATATATATATATATATATATATATATATATATATTCCTTATTTGTACTACTGTACTTTGTACGGTGGAGGGCTTCTATCACTCTTAGCCCACCATATGTGAAATAATTGCTGTATAGAACTACTCTTTACAACAATCAACACACAAACCAGGCACTCACACCATACTGAGGATCGGCAGTAACCGTGAAACAGTACTGTATGTGGTTAAGTGACCTGGTTTGTGAAAAATCCATCCGTTGCTATGTCTAAAACTGTGAAAGACATTAAGCATATGCTTTAAAGGAGCCATGTTTAAAATGGTTTAGATTGACAGAGTGATGGTGCATTATGTGGCCTCATTTGCATGTCCCTCCCAGTTTTCCCAGACTGCAGTGCATATACTGTATTTCTGACAAATTTGAGCAGGAAATACGTTTTTATTAACTTATTTTTAGACATTCAAATGGAGTCACTAACTATTCCTTATTTGTACTACTGTACTTTGTATGGTGGAGGGCTTCTATCACTCTTAGCCCACCATATGTGAAATAATTGCTATATATATATATATATATATATATATATATATATATATATATATATATATATATATATATATATATATATATATATATATATGCTATTTCTATATCTAAATTATTACTTTGATACTTAGATGTATTAACTATAAAATACATTATGTTGTAGTGAGGTCAGAAATAATTTTGCTTATTAACAGGGGTTATAATCTGAGATGGTAAACTAGATGCAGATAAGGTTTCCACATAGACCAGGCCAGGAGCAGCCAAGAGAAGACTTGGAATCAGTAAATGTGGAATGTTACAATACATATGTACCATTTTTAAACATTTCCCCATCAAAGCACACCCTGCACTACTTACCTTACATAAAAGGCTCTGTGTTTCATAGTACATAAGGATGGGCTCTGTTGCCTGGTAGTAGGTCTCCAGTCTCCTCTTGATGGCCTCGGTGCTTAAATCATTCCTCTGACTACACTTGCTTCTACTCACAAGACGTCTGGTCATGGTCTCTGCCGAGCAGTCCAGATGGAGCACAATGTTTGGTTTATTGATCTACGAAATAAGAGAATAAATATGTGTTTTGAGGCTCACAGAAATACTTGGTTGAATAAAATAAGTTTCGCTCCCACTAGTAGACTAGCAAAAACTTCCCATGTTTGTGAAATATGCAACAAACTAACAACATCAGCAGCTGAATAAGCCACATTGTCTGAGAAATTATCCATTTTAGCATACTGCTAGTGCATGGAAGCATCCATGACAGCCATACTCCTTTTTAAAGCATAAGTGGCAGGGTAAGTATGGCTTGCAAGTGTAATTGCATTCTGCCTCTATTCTATGGGAAGGGAATGTGTCCTGTGATGGGATCTTATCTGAATCCACCAATAAATCAACAAATCCCACTCCTTCCACGATTGAATGGATAATAAGAATTAGGAAAACAGTCCCACTCAGTCTCCAAGCCAGCAAGCAGTGTGGAAGACCCAAACATGGCATACATTAGTAAAATAAATATTTTATCTAAAAACACTTTTATGCCCAATTCTTACACAGATCACAATGGGAAAATGACCTATGTTTGTAGCAAATTAACGACAATCTACAGTTGTCCTTTCAGGTATAAAAATGTACTTTTTATTTTAAAAATAAATCTTAATTGATGGCACAATATGTATGGGGAAAGTATAAAAAGGGAAATACTAGAAGACCTGACTGACCAACCTAGAAATGTAATGATATTCCCAACCAACCAAAATGGCGAGCCCATAAATAAAAGGCTAGTACTAATATTATTACAAAAGGAATATCAAATGAAAGAAAATATGGAGATTGGTCAGATTATGAAACATTATAGTCTACTACCCCTTGGACAAAGAAAATCTAAAAATGGCAGCTTCAGCTCTCCACCAACATGGACGAGCATCTGGCAACTTAAGCAAGTTCCACAACTTTTCACATCAATTGTTTATTGTATCTAGAATTGTTCTTTAATATAAAATAAGCATATAGGTCATATATGCCCTTTAAATATCACTAAAATCTGGACTAGAAATAAAGACATGTGTATGAGGAATTGTGCATCTGCGAATAACAATGTCGTAACTGAAAACACCACCTTAGTTTAGGAAAAACTTCACGTTTGTGAGGTGTGTAAACATCTAACAACATTAGAAACTGCTTAAGCCAAACCCATAAACACAAAAAAAAAAATCTTAATTAAATCATATTCTGCTGGTGTCTATTGGCCAACATGCTTGTTATCCTACCTGTTCAGTAAAAAATTGCAATTTTTAATAACATTGATTTGATAATTAGTACCTATTATTTTAAATTATACAATATTTGGAACCACTTCTGTTTCATTTAATTTATTGAATTGTGTAGAAGGTGTTAGAAATGTAGTTATTGTTATCTACTGGTTACCATGAACAAAACTTGGCAAAAATGCAAATAATACGCCTTTCATAAGAAATACAATTTTGCTTTGAGCGATCAACTTTATATTATACTTAAAAAGACAAAAATATTACAAATGCATCCACAGGAATATATTTAATTACATTTCTACATCTTACCGATCCCTGAAAATATATTTCTAGAAATGCAATATATTTCTTCTTATTGAAATAGACAGCTGGAAATGTGGTAATATTTTTGAGTGGCACTTTAAATCCTCAACGCTTTTATTCCTTAAATCCTCAGAGTTTATAAAGTAAAAAAATAAAGAGAAATTACTCCTGAAGCTATATAGGCACCAGCAGTGCAGAACAGATCAACCCTGCTGGATACTTTCAATTTAATCCTTTCCATGAGCTGGTAGGTATAGCATGTTGGACCCGGTGAGAGCTTCGGAACTTACTTTGTTTACCGGCTGAGACGTCTCAAACATTGATTTATTTTTTTGCACAAAGGATGATTGTTTTTGTCCTGTAAATATATTCAGTTAATGCTGCTTTTACATGCATTACTTGATATCCCGCTAAATTAATGTTAAAGTGATCATGCGTGCCACGGCATTAGCATATACCGGGTGCCGGCACCCGTTATATGCTAATGCCGTGACGTCACACGCTCGCCACGTCATTAGCATATACCGGTGACGTCACATGCGCGCCACGGCATTAGCAAAATGCTGCTTTTACATGCATTACTTGATATCCCGCTAAATTAATGTTAAAGTGATAAAGTGATCATGTGTAAATATATGTATATGGAAAAATACAGAAGTAAACATTTTAGGAACCCCTGTATGTATGTATGTATATCATGTATGCATGTATGTATGATCAACAGGGGTCCCTATGGGCCCCACAGGCCTAGTGGAGATGCCAGACATATTATGTCATGCTGGCGAGAAAAGGGTTTTAAGATATGACAACATTGCCTGCATTACAGATTTTTTTTTTTAAATACACAAAAAAAAAAAAAAACACCAACAACTGAACAGTGCAGACACGCCTCCCGCAGAAGAGGGCCCTGGTGCACTGCACCACCTGCACCAGCGGTAGGTCAGTCCCTGATTGCAACCTTTACTGTAGCCACAGGTAGTATTATTCCTCCTACAAATACTGACAATGCACATCTTAAAGGGACATGGAACACATCTTTTTTTTCTTTCCCCACAGCATTTGAAAGAATAACTTTAAAACATTCAAGTCATACTTGTTTACACGTCATTAAAACTAATCAGAAATGTGGAGAGCAGGAAAAAAAGAAAACACTGTGGTGCATAATCAAATACCATCTGGTGCAACAAAGAAAACATTCTTACCATGTCCCTTTAATATTAATTGTCAGCGTTCCTCACCAATCATTTATAAGTCTTCCTTTCTACACAGCTGCCATATTCAGTGATGTTTCAGTGCTTCATAAAAGGAGATTCTGAGAAAATCTGCTGTGTGTGTTTTTTATGTGCACATTTCTTTTAAAGGCCAATATACAATAAATATATATACAGTGGATGTAAAAAGTCTACACACCCCTGTTAAAATGTCAGGTTTCTGTGCCGTAAAAAAATGAGGCAAAGATAAATCATTTCAGAACTTTTTCCACCTTTAATGTGACCTATAAACTGTACAACTCAATTGAAAAACAAACTGACATCTTTAAGGTGGAGGAAAGAAAAAAAAAAAAAAGAAAAATAATGTGGTTGCATAAGTCTGCACACCCTCTTATAACTGGGGATGTAGCTGTGTTCAGAATTAAGCAATCACATTCCAAATTGTGTTAAATAGGAGTGAGCATACACCTGCCATCATTTAAAGTGCCTCTGATTAACCCCAAATAAAGTTCAGCTGCTTTAATTGGTCTTTCCTGAAATTTTCTTAGTTGCATCCCACAGCAAAAGCCATGGTCCCCAGAGAGCTTCCAAAGCATCAGAGGGATCTCATTGTTAAAAGGTATCAGTCAGGAGAAGGGTACTAACGAATTTCCAAGGCATTAGATATAGCATGGAACACAGTGAAGACAGTCATCATCAAGTGGAGAAAATATGGCACAACAGTGACATTACCAAGAACTGGAGCTCCCTCCAAAATTGATGAAAAGACGAGAAGAAAACTGGTCTGGGAGGCTAACAAGAGGCCTACGGCAACATTAAAGGAGCTGCAGGAATATCTGGCAAGTACTGACTGTGTGGTACATGTGACAACAATCTCCCGTATTCTTCATCCAACCAGGCTACATTTTGCAAAAACACATCTGAAGTCTCCCAAAAGCATGTGTGAAAAGGTGTTATGGTCTGATGAAACCAAGGTTGAACTTTTTGACCATAATTCCAAAAGATATGTTTGGAGCAAAAGCAACACTGCACATCACCAAAAGAACACCATACCCATAGTGAAGCATGGTGGTGGCAGCATCATGCTTTGGGGCTGTTTTTCTTCAGCTAGAACTGGGGCCTTAGTTAAGATAGAGGGAATTATGAACAGTTCCAAATACCAGTCAATATTTGCACAAAACCTTCAGGCTTCTGCTAGAAAGCTGAACATGAAGAGGAACTTCATCTTTCAGCATGACAACGACCCAAAGCATACACCCAAATCAACAAAGGAATGGCTTCACCAGAAGATTAAAGTTTTGGAATGGCCCAGCCAGACCTCAGACTTGAATCCGATTGAAAATATGTGGGGTGATCTGAAGAGGGCTGTGCACAGGAGATGCCCTCGCAATCTGACAGATTTGGAGTGTTTTTGCAAAGAAGAGTGGGCAAATCTTGCCAAGTCAAAATGTGTCATGCTGATAGACTCATACCCAAAAAGACTGAGTGCTGTAATAAAATCAAAAGGTGCTTCAACAAAGTATTAGTTTAAGGGTGTGCATACTTATGCAACCCTATTATTTTATTTTTTTATTTTTTCTTCCCTCTACCTAAAAGATTTCAGTTTGTTTTTCAATTGAGCTGTACAGTTTATAGGTCACATTAAAGGTGGAAAAAGTTCTGAAATGATTTATCTTTGTCTCATTTTTTTACAGCACAGAAACCTGACATTTTAACAGGGGTGTGTATACTTTTTATATCCACTATATATATATATATATATATATATATATATATATATATATATATATACACACACACAGAAGGAAATTGTCCGTCAAAAATTATGGTATCATTTTTAATTTTTCTATCCCTCCCCTCCTCTCTCCCCTCTCCTGTGTCTCTCCCCCCCCTTTTATCTCTTCCCCCCTCCACTGTGTCTCTTCCCCCCTCCCCTCTGTACGGACTTAGGAAGTACTGGTAAGTGTGTATGCTCCCATGGAGCCTTACACACTTACCACAATTATTATACATATATCATAAAGCCAATGTTTAATTAAACACAATCATATTGGGATGCCTCTGCAGGCCCATGATGCTTTGGTGAAGGTTGTGTATGTAAGAGGGGCTTGCAGTTATCCTTGCAAACTTCCTACTTTTGAGGATGTGCTGTGGGAGAAGGTAGGCATCAAATTATAATATCACCAATAACAAATGCCCGACCCTTACTCTACTGCTAGATAAGAAAACCACAGCCCATCAGGCACAAATAAACTTTGAAGCCAGACAAGATGTAACATTCTAAAAACCGAGTCTTCGTGAATAAAGATTTTTGATCACCACAGCTGGTAGTTTTTTCAATAGATCACAATTTTTCTGGACTAAAAGAAGTCATTTAAGCATTTAAGGAATTATCATATGGTGTACTACTATTTGATGTACATAAATCTATTTGTTATAGTTATTTCATTACAATAATACTCACCTTGCCCTCAAACTCTTCTGCCTGTTTCAGTTCACAGGGAAAACCATCTACAAGGAATCCTTTTGTATTCCCTAGGTAGGAGGTCATCGCATCTTTAAGCATTTCCAATACAATATCCTGTTGGGGAAACAAGGGATGAATTAAAAAAAATCAATTTAAACTGTACTTTATAATATATTTATCATAAATATAGTTTGGAGAAGTTTGGTGTATTCTAGATCACCCTGTACAAAAATCATGTAACATAATATTAATTCCATGAATGTATGCTAATAGTAAATATGTGGAAGTGCACAAATTAATAATAAGTATTTTTATAATAGACAAGTTTATGGTATTACCATGACTGACACCTAATATGGCAGCACCTTCTATACATACATAGAGCCTCATTCCATTGAGTAATTGTAGTTTATTGGAGCCCGTAATGTAGATCGTAAACTAATTTGCTATTCAATTGGCGGCTTTTTGCGATACTCAAACGATCTACGGGTTAGAAGCTGAAAATCCCTGCACAACCGGAATTTACGTCCCATCTAAGCCTTTGATCTTTTAAGGCCGCAAAAGTTACGATCGCTAAAATCACAAATTGCTATTCAATTGCTACAGTTCCTCAAGCGCGCAAATGTTTTCACATCCGTAAATGGTAAATATAGAAAACAATCCTACGAGTACCAGATAGGGCTTAAAGACACTGTAAATGCAAATAAAAAAATCAATACTGCGCTGTAAATCACAGGGAAAGCGATGAAAGACATTAGAATTAATTGCACAACAGTCCCAAGTTCACAAATCTGCAATCAAAATTATTTATTTCCTGTTTCATTTCCGTGTTATATCAATCTCGGTAATCAAGGAGTTAAAACATATCAGGCCACCCACATGGACTTATTTAGTATTTTGAAGGATTGCGAGTCTGATCGCATCGGATCTCTAAACGCTAATTGATTGACATGTAACCTTCATCTTATACTGCAGTAATGATGACGGTCTCATTTTCTATTGGCTGACTCGGGAGTTACGGGCTTGCTTAATTGATCTGGCTCACGCTCTGAAATGCTACATATGAGTGCACGGTTTAGGTTTTTTTGGATTTCGGGCCGTAAGTCCGTATAGCGTAACTTGCAGTCTTGCAATTGAATAAAGGCCCAAATTCTGTAGACTAAGTACATTCATAGGCTCTCTATATGTAAATATTTACTGCAGGAATTGGCTCAACATCTAATCAGATGAAAATGAAAAAAAATTGAAAATTCATCAAGTTTCAAATTGTATCATATTTAGTACCTTTCCAGATGACGGTGCATTATGTTTAGGTAATATATGCTTAGCTTTAGCTAAAATCTTTTATCTAATTCTGGACTTTTCTTTTAAGTACATTTGCTTTGATTTATCTTTGTTCCGGAACACACACATATCTTTTTCTTTTGATGACAAGGACACTTTGTGCCTGGGTGATTTTAAAACCGGCATATTTCCATGACAGGAATTTGTATAATGCAATAAAAAGCCGTGACCCGCATTCCTGCCAAAGAGCGTTGCGCAGAAACAATATTCCACCTGTATCTCTTCCAACGAGCAGAGGCACTTCAGTAAAGCAAGGGCACATCAGAAGTGTCCTGAATAGGGGGAGCTGGGTGTTTATGTGCGGGGCTGTGTTCATTTATGCACAGATAGAATTTGAGACATGGAATTCGTCAGTGATACGATCCAACAACCAGAGCCCTGAATATCAAGTGAAAAAACTTTTAGAATTTTGGAAATTAACATCTATTCACTGTTAAAGAGTTTTATATAACTCAGTTACTACTCCAGCTGAACTCCTTAACTGGTACCTGAAGCATGTTTGCCTGTTCTTAAAGGAGCAAAAATCACAAGCTGCAAAAAAAAAGTCAGCTTTTTTCTTTTTATATATTATTTAATACTAGTCACTTGCCCGTCAAAAATGGCGGTATAATATGGACTTAAAAATGTGTCTTCTGTCTGTTTGTACGCTCTCTCTGCGCCCTCTCCCTCTTTCTGTGCTCACGCTCTCTCCAGCTCTCCTTCTCTCTCTCCCTCCCTCTCCTTCAATCTCAATCTCACTCCCCCTCATTCCTTCTCCCTCCCTCCCTCTGTTTCCCTCTCCTATCTCCCTCCCTCTCCCTCTCTCTCTCCCTCCCCTCCCCCACTCCCTCCCCTCTCCCACTCCCTCCCCTCTCCCACTCCCTCCCCTCTCCCACTCCCTCCCCCCTCCCACTCCCTCCCCTCTCCCACTCCCTCCCCCCTCCCACTCCCTCCCCCCTCCCACTCCCTCCCCTCTCCCACTCACTCCCCTCTCCCACTCACTCCCCTCTCCCACTCACTCCCCTCTCCCACTCACTCCCCTCTCCCACTCACACCCCACTCACACCCCACTCACACCCCACTCCCTTCTCACTCCCCCCTCTCCTCTCTCACTCCCCCCTCTCCTCTCTCACTCCCCCCTCTCCTCTCTCACTCCCCCCTCTCCTCTCTCACTCCCCCCTCTCCTCTCTCACTCCCCCCTCTCCTCTCTCACTCCCCCCTCTCCTCTCTCACTCCCCCCTCTCCTCTCTCACTCCCCCCTCTCCTCTCACTCCCTCTCCTTCTCACTCTCCCCCTCCTTCCTTCTCTCTCCTTCCCTCTCTCCCCTTTCCCTCCCTTTGCCGCCCAATGCAAACTCGCAATCAATGGCCACTTCAGGACCCAGTTGCTTCCAGCTTTCCTCCCCATAAACTCAACAGATCAGCCAATGCAGCTGAACTGATGATAACAATAAAGGAAAGTAAACACTTTGAGGGCTATAAAATCTAACACTGCAGCATTTAAAAACAATAATAAAATAGTGAAAAGATTCCCAACGCTCTCCTCAAGGCCTTCAGACAGGTCAGGATTTGATTGCAACACTGTGTGAGGAAATTAGTGTTCAACAGGCAATGGGGCCTCTAAATTTCCTCACCTGTGTTCACACAATGTTACATTGAAATCCTGACCTGTCTGGGGATCCCTGAGGAGAGGTTTGGGAACCACTGCTCAATCTGATGGTTGAAAAGAGTATCTATGGTTTCAGAGTCTTTTATAGTGGCGCAATAGCAATGCTATTTTCTGACCTGGACACATGAAGATACAGAATACGGACCAAGTTTTACAGGTCCATAAATATTGGGACATGGACACAATTCTAATCTTTTTGGCTCTATACACCAACACAATGGATTCTAAATGAAACGAACAAGATGTGCTTTAACTGCAGACTTTCAGCTTTAATTTGAGGGTATTTACATCCAAATCAGGTGAACGGTGTAGGAATTACAACAGTTTGTATATGTGCCTCCCACTTTTTACGGGACCAAAAGTAATGGGACAGATTAACAGTCATAAATAAAATTTTCACTTTTTAATACTTGGTTGAAAATCCTTTGCAGTCAATTACAGTCTGAAGTCTAGAACGCATAGACATCACCAGGCGCTGGGTTTCATCCCTGGTGAGGCTCTGCCAAACCTCTAATGCAACTGTCTTCAGTTCCTGCTTATTCTTGGGGCATTTTCCCTTCAGTTTTGTCTTCAGTAAGTGAAATGCATGCTCAATCGGATTCAGATCAGGTGATTGACTTGGCCATTGCATAACATTCCACTTCTTTCCCTTAAAAAAACTATTTGGTTGCTTTTGCAGTATGCTTCGGGTCATTGTCCATCTGCACTGTGAATCACCGTCCAGTGAGTTCTGAAGTATTTGGCTGAATATAAGCAGATAATATTGCCCGAAACACTTCAGAATTCATCCTGCTGCTATTATCAGCAGTCACATCATCAATAAATACAAGAGAACCAGTTCCATTGGCAGCCATACATGCCCACGCCATGACACTACCACCACCATGCTTCACTGATGAGGTGGTATGCTTTGGATCATGAGCAGTTCCTTTCCTTCTCCATACTCTTCTCTCTTCCCATCACTCTGGTACAAGTTGATCTTAGTCTCATCTGTCCATAGGACGTTGTTCCAGAACTGTGAAAGCTTTTTTAGATGTTGTTTGGCAAACTCTAATCTTGCCTTCCTATTTTTGAGGCTCACCAATGGTTTACATCTTGTGGTGAATCCTCTGTATTTACTCTGGTGAAGTCTTCTCTTGATTGTTGACTTTGACACACATACACCTACCTCCTGGAGAGTGTTCTTGATCTGGCCAACTGTTGTGAAGGGTGTTTTCTTCACCAGGGAAAGAATTCTTCGGTCATCCACCACAGTTGTTTTCAGTGGTCTTCCGGGTCTTTTGGTGTTGCTGAGATCACCGGTGCGTTCTTTCTTTTTAAGGATGTTCCAAACAGTTGATTTGGCCACACCTAATGTTTTTGCTACCTCTCTGATGGGTTTGTTTTGTTTTTTCAGCCTAATGATGGCTTGCTTCACTGATAGTGACAGCTCTTTGGATCTCATATTGAGGGTTGACAGCAACAGATTCTAAATGCAAATAGCACACTTGAAATTAACTCTGGACCTTTTATCTGCTCCTTGTAAATGGGATAATGAGGGAATAACACACAACTGGCCATGGAACAGCTGAGCAGCCAATTGTCCCATTACTTTTGGTCCCTTAAAAAGTAGGAGGCACATATACAAACTGTTGTAATTCCTACACCATTCACCTGATTTGGATGTAAATACCCTCAAATTAAAGCTGAAAGTCTGCAGTTAAAGCACATCTTGTTCGTTTCATTTAAAATCCATTGTGGTGGTGTATAGAGCCAAAAAGGTTAGAATTGTGTCCATGTCCCAATATTTATGGACCTGACTGTATATACATAAAAGAGAGAAATAAGAAAAGGACTTTCCTCCCATGAGATTTTGAGCAGTGTAGTTCTCTGCTCTGAGCAGGGCCACAACTACAACTCCCAGAATCCCCATGCAGACAGTAGATCCCAGCAGCCAATCAGTATAGGAGGTGGAACTGTGTGGGCATGTTCTACCAACCCATGAGGATTCAACAATATCCTGTGAGGATTCAGCTGAGTCTCATTGGGGGTTGTGATATTTAGCAATGTGCTCTCTACCCGCCCTATGTTACCCTACTTACCATTGGCACAAGCTCCCCATGCTCGATGAGATCCTTCATCAGCTTCCCCCGCTCTGAAAACGATGCCATCTCGCTTTGCATTAGGTCACCGATAGATAAGTGAGTGAATCCGTATTTCTGCACTAGTTTTTCACATTGGATCCCTTTTCCTGAACCTGGACCACCTTTAAAAATTAAGATAAAAAAGATAAATGAAACAAGTTAGCACTTAATTATCTAAAAAAATCAGTAACTGGATAATAATTGAACAGTTTTGCTTAAATATACATTGCTCTTATACAAAATAATACTCTTGGAGAGTATCAATATAGAACTTGCCATTTCTACAAGGATATATGTAGCTTACCAAGTAAACAGTTCCTGGCAAGGCCAATAGGAAGGACCTGGTATGATAAAAACATAGTGTAGCCAAGGTTTGGAAAAAGGTACTGCCTTTAGCTGCGATTCCCAACCTTCTCCCCAAGAACCCCCTGACAGGTCATTATTTTGGTTTAAAACTATATAATACATTTGTGTTCACATTTGTACGTCTAAAACAAGTTAAAATACATTGTTTCCTGCTCAGAATTCCAAGAAATACTGTGATTACATTGCATTCTGGGAACCTGGGCAGGGACATGCAAATGTGCCCACAAAGGCTTCGCTCTTGTAATCCATTACCATTTTAAACATATGCCTGCTGTATTACACAGCTTTAAGCAAAACTCAGGATGGATTATACACAAGCCAGGAATCCTACCCACATACAGCTGTTTCAAGGTTACTGCCTCTCATTCCGATTCCTAGCTTGTGTAGTAGATTTTGTGAGGAGGTAGTTTACCACAACAATAATTTAATTTATGGCGGACAAAAGGGCGATAGAACCATCCACCGTACAGTAAATAAATTGTATATTTGTGTTCACATTGCAGTGTCTAAAAGAAGTTTAACACTATGTGAACATAAGGTAAGATAAATAGTAAGCCACTAATTGCCTCGCCTGTATTCACAAAGTGTTAAACCAAAATCAGGACCTGTCTGGAGTCTTTGAGGAGAAAGTTGGAAATCAGATAAGACGTAGACATCAATTGTATTTAATTTTTACATTAACAATGAGGTGTATTCAGCTTCCACAATACAACAAAATTATAATATCTACATTTTCAAATTCTACAGAGTTAAGAAAACTACAATAATATGGGACGTTGGGAACCAACAAGTAGAGATCAATGGGTGTGTGACAATTGGAGGGTCCTCAGACCGCCCTGAATTGTGTGATCGGAGAGCGCTGGAGGATACCTGGAAGAAAAGCAATGGTTCATAAAAAGCCATGGACATAAAACAGAATTTGGGGGGGTATATCTGAAATGTTACAACTTTGCATATGAATACATGAATCCATTTTGTGTTTGTTACATCACATTCTGAAAGCTAGATGATGGATGTGTGTATTTGTAGTTATCAGTGAAAGCTGTCTTTATATGAGAAGCGGATAAGATAAACACCACACCCCTCTCCCATCACTGGCCCAGAAGCAGGAGGTTGCATCAAAGCATTCAACCAAACATCTCCAGCAATGTAAACTCCCTTATCATGCCCCCTCTACCCAGGAGTCGGCAGAGGTGGTCTTTTAAAGCGATATACGAGAGGATTCATTCCCACTTATGTACAACAATATTCCATAATGCCGCACTCCTACCTAGCAGTTAACTTGTCAAAACTAAGCACAACTCTGTTGGTTAATATGTACATGAGCGTAATTATTCCGTTCACAGAAAATAACAGGGGAGCAAATACATGAAAATTTGATTGCTGCTACACAGTATTTAATAGCGGCCTCCAAGTCGACTTCAGCATAGAATTACATGACTCATTCACAAACACACAGGCATATAATTACACCGAGCCTTTCTACAAACATGAAACAACACAGTTAATAGAAGCTTTTTATTAGTCATGAAAGTGCCTCAAATGGATTAGGGACATGTTACTTATTTTGAAGGATATACAGTAACTCAGATGTTGTGTGTAATAATTGACCCTAGTTGAGAGACCCATTAGTAGGGAGATGTTTGGCCATCTAGAGAGTCATGCAATTTAAATATTATCTATTTAAAGATACGTCTTAGACATTACAAATGGGAAATTGACTCTACATATAAGATCATGTAAAATGAATATCTCAGGATAAAATATTAGACTACACATAAAAAGCAAATGACCGGCCCATCCTGCACATCCACATGGAAAATATCATTTACAAACAGAGTGTTATACACGACCAATAATTCTGGCTTCAGCAGGATGGTAGTTCGCTAGGAAAGCCCGGCTGGGTATGTATCTAGTTTCTTTACAATGGCATCAGAAAGTGTAGTCACTTCCATCCTTGACATGCTTTTATAACCCCCTTAGCCAACATTGATGCTGAAAGTGATGGTGGATTACCTAACCAACATTGGTATTCCAAGAAGGTATGCATACACACCAGGGCTGGATTAAGACCCTTAAAGGCACTAAGCACTTATAAGATTTTGGTGCCCCCATAAATATGTAATATATGTACCGTGAACAGCCCGAGTTCACACTTGAGCACGCAGCTTACGTATATTCCTTCCTGTCTTGCATAGATGTGCACACATTCAAATGCAAGGGAAGCTTTGCTCGTACGTCCTTTCCACGCCAAGTAGAAGAATGGCTGGCTTGGTACACCAGGGTTGCCAACTGATAAATTTCACTTTTTATGGCTAAATCTTATTTAAAAACAAATCTAAATGCTTATTCAAACCATGTTATAATTTTGAAACAAAAAAAAGCTAAACAGATGCAAAAAAAGCAAATTAATTCAAACTTCTGGGGTGCCCCCTTCCATTGATGCCCTAAACATGTGCTTATTTTGCTTAATGGTTAATACAGCCCTGATGCACAACCATTCTGGATTGAAATTTTGTTGTGGTGAAGGGGCTTGTGTACCTCAATGACCAGAGAGGTCCACTGGAGAATGAACTGGCAACCCACTCCAGTATCCTTGTCAAGAAAACCATATGGATAGGCACAACCAGAAACAGACAGTTGTGCCTGGAATGCTGCGTCCATATGGTCACAGAGAGTCGGACACGACTGAAGGACTGACCAACAACAAATGCTTACACAATCCCATTGCTAAGTAACTGTGCTGGCATTATCCACAGGAATACATTCTCCAAAATTGATTCCACAAATGATAGCATTTAATTTTTAGCACAATAAAATGTATATTTAACAATTTGATTGAATTATTTTAACACAACACTCCACAATAAATGTACAATTGAGTTTTAATCACCATCACTTAAAAAATCTCAACATCTGTATTTATGTTAAATTGGGGCATGCTGGGAGACTGAAGCAGATCAGGTTAATTATTTCACTGCTATTTCACTCCACAGCAGTGAGATACATTTGCCCAGCACCATGTAACCGCAGGTGCCAGGAATATCTTAAAGTATTTCTGTGGTGGATGCATCACAAGACGCTGGCGGCATTTATAGCATTCTGTGAAAAAGTATATTTTATAGTTTAGGAATTAGTAATTTTCTTTTTCTTAACTTTCTCGTGAAAGATCACATTTAACATTCTGCATCAAGAAGAATTCATAAGTTCCATCTAATATGCTTCAAAGCAGTTGATTTAATATACTGCAGATGAAGGCAGAAGAGCAATTTACTTAATTTAACTTAGAAATATTGAATTATCCACAGATATTCTATTCATACCGGGATGGTACTCAATAGATTATTTTTAACGTTGTACAGATAAGGATTACAAAAGAGATTGTATACTTTCCATTGACATAAGAACTTTTTATCAAATTAATACAATATATATGTGATTGTTAATTTATCTTTATCAGGAAAAAATTTAGAGACACCAAAATTCACAAATTATCTATCATATAAAGAAAATAAGATTTTAAGTAAATATTCTGCATCCAAGCGGTAGTACTGGTAAGGTTAACATTCTTACTTTTAATACTGTGTAAATGTAGCTTTACAACAATATTGAAAACCCTTTTCTGACAAATTCTGACTTTTAGTAGTCTTTAAAAGGGACAGGGTCATTTAAAAGAGCATGTTTAAATATTATGAAAGGTTTGTATTGCATGCAACATTAGTGCTGCAAATTTACCAATTTCTTGTATTCTTTGTTATAGATCTTATTCTAATTCTGTATTTTACTGAAAACTGTTGCTGTTTAGTCATTGAGTCGTGTCCGACTCTCTATGACCCTATGTACCACAGAATGCCAAACATCAGCCTTGCACTGCTCCTCTGAGTTCCCTCAAATTAATGTTCCTTCCTTCAATTACCTTATCTATCAACCTTCTCTTCTCTTGGGAATCCTGTCTTCTCATGAAATGGCAAAAATAGTTCAGTTTTAGCCTCATGGTCAAACCTTCCAGTGAACAGTTTGTCTTAAATCCCTGAAGTACAGATTGATTGGATCTTGACAAACTTCATTTAATTTCATGGCTGCAGTCACAATCTGCGGAGATCTTGGAGCACAGGAAAATAAAATCTTTAACTGCCTCCACTTCTTTCCCATCTTTATTCCAGGAACCTTGAGAGGCAGGCCACCTTCTGCACTCTCTTTTCTCACCCGCATCAATAGGCCCTTTAGCTTCTTTTCACTTTCAACCATCAGAGTAGTATCATCCACGTATCTGAGGTTGTTGATATTTCTCTGAGCAATATTCATTTCTACTTTGGATTCATCCCTTCCTGACCTTACGCATTGTGTATTCCTCATATAAGTTGAATACAGGAGGCGACAATTAACTAGAAAAACAGTGGGAAAAAATAATACAACTTTAATTAAAATACTGACAGTGGCACACTTAAAAACAAATATAAAATCATTTAAAAACATGTTTTTAAATTATTTTATATTTGTTGTTAAGTGCACTGCTGTCAGTATTTGACTTTTTCGTATCTTGCTTTTTCTTCCTCAGCCAATAGGAGAGTAGTTGTGTCAGCCCCCAAGTCACTGCTGACTCTCTCCTGCTTCCTGTCTCTGCTGTGTGCTGTTGCCATAGCACCTAACATAGTGCTATGTTTCAAATGTTTCAGCTAACCTGATTGGCCAAAAACAAATTATGCTAATTTAGCTTGGGTTTGGAAGGTGTGTTAACCCTAATTTTAAACGGTCAGCAACATTTCTTGTAATTTCTAACTTGATGGTAAGTGTTTAAATGTTTATTTTGGTATTTTTTCATGCAATTTTTTTTTTTCAGACACTATTAATTCCCCTTTATCAGATGTGTTCATAATCCAGCAAATTTAGATATGCCTTTAATCACTCTATGGAACAATACTAAATCCTGAATTTACCTTACTATTCTTTGTCTCAATACAGATTCCACAGGAGGTGGATGAGATAATCTGGTACTCCCATCACTTTAAGGACAAGCCACATTTTGTTGTGATCCGCACAGTCAAAGGCTTTAAAATAATCTATGAAGCAGAAGTAAATGTTTTTTCTGGAACTCTCTTGTTTTCTCTGTTATACAGCGAGTACTGGCAATTCAATCTCTTGTGAATCTGGGGAACTCGGCTTATATATCTGGTAGTTCTTGGTCCATATATTGTTGGAGCCGAAAAGCAAAGAGGGAAGGCAAAGAAGCGCACCACTTCCTATTGCAGATAAAACAAAGCAAACCAATTGTAGAAAAAAGGAAAATAATATCAGAACTCTCACATTAGTGAGCTTCATTTCATGAGGTATGGGCATCGCATCAAGAGAGCTTCTCTTCTCTATCATCTAAGGGATTCTTGATCCTTCTTTATAGTCTTGTATCCATCTTTCTGGGGTGAGGGGTTATGTGCATGTGTCGTGCACTGTTACTGGAAGCAATTCCAGCCCATATATGTGTAATGACATTTAAGAGTTGTAAAGCACTCTCAAAACCGTCTGTATATCCCTAGGGTGTTAACCTCAACGGGTCACAGTGGGTATATAGCAGTGATATACACATAGGCTCCTCCAGTATTTTATTTAATATGAAAAGTTAACCAATAAAATGTATGAAAAATAAAAGAATACAAACACATGAAGTAATTCTAAAATAAAGTAAATACATATCTGCACTAGGAGGTGGTGTGCTTCGCCCCCCTTCATGTTTGTTTTTCTGGCATACTTCTTTGAACACAACACGGACAGCGTTCCGCGAGGAAGCAGCACACCTCAGCATTTTAATACCGGTCCAGTCTATGGGGATTTACAGACTATATAGAAGATACCTGGACAAGGATTATTTTTACCATTCCTGAGAACATCCATATAAGACGGACGTTGGACGGTTTCATTAGAGGGTCTGGTCTCTTTAATACTATAATTTCTACATCTGTGGAGCATTATACTCAGTAGCGCTACGATTATATACTCATACCTAAGGTTGAGTATAATGTGTTTAATTGTTGGAGCTGAGCATGCAGGATCTTAAGCATTACCTTGCTGGCATGTGAAATCAGTGCAATTGTTCGATAATTGGAACATTATTTGGCACTGCCTTTTAACTTTGGTGTTTACTATGTTCAGGGAATTATCTTCAGGGTATTCTCTGACCTGCTTCCTTTTGTACTGCAATGCCAAATTTGCCAGTTATTCCAGGTATCTTTTGGTTCTTTTTGAGTTTCAGCATTTTAGTATATTTAAAACACCCTGGCCCTCATTCAATTGCAATTTGGCCAATTGAATAGGGCTCTAAATAAGCACATAACATATATTTTTTAAAGAAGTTTTTAGTTAGTAAGCATCTATCCAAAAGCAAGCTTTTCACCAACTAAAAACTTCTTTAAAAAATATATGTTATGTGCTTATTTAGAGCCTTATTCAATTGGCCAAATCGCAATTGAATGAGGCCCCCTGTATATATAAAAAAACAAATTCAAAATGTCACCAATGTGTGCAGCTATTAACTTCATATTTTGCATTTGTGTAGAAATGCACTCACATTGTTTGAAGCTATTTTAACAGCCACGTGGATATATATATAGTGATCAGGATGGAGTCTATTTGCATTAAAGGGATATGCAAGTGAGCTGGGTTATGAATGCATCTGATAGAGGATAATTAGTAGTGCATGAAAACATGTGTTCTATAGAAAAGTTCAGTTTACTTACAAAGTTATTTGCACAAAAGTCAAATCCAGTGGTTCACACCCACAGGACGCTTACATAAGCCGGGTACACACAGGAAATACAGCAGTGTACCCACAGGAAGGATAAAAATGTTGACCTTTCTGGTACAGAGCACAGGAAGTAACGGTTTCAGTTCTTGTACTGAGCACATGCCAGAAGCCACTAAGGTGAAGAGTGATACAATGTATTAGCTTGATTCTGAATTTGAATGTTATGCTAATTGAGGTGGAGTTTTCTAGGGGTGTACACAATAAAATGCAAATGCCAAAAAACATAGGAAATTTTGCTAACTTCAAGGTAAGCTAATTAATGTTTTTTTGGGATGTTTGCATGTTTTCATACACTACTAATTCTCCTCTATAAGATGCATTCATAATCCAGTTCACTTACATATCCCTTTAATAGTTTTAATCCAATTTCATTAAATGTGAGTCACACCTATGTCCTTGGAGTTGGTCTCTCTGTTGGGTACTAGAACTCTTTGACCAGTAGCCCAACTTAAGATTCCATATCCACCTGACGCGTTTCGTGCTCTGCCTTGTCAGTGAGTTATCGGCTTAACAGTGTGTTTGTTCTTTGTAATTAATATTGAGTTTTCAAATCTGCCCAGCCTTTATTACAATTTGGTTCACAAAACTGAACATAGGAACAAGTAATATAATCCCTATAGAGCAGTGCAAAGAGATCAGCATCACAATGCAAGTGAAAAATACGTACCGGGATACATGTTCAAAGCTCACTTTCAGACAATTTAAGAGTCTAGATGACACTGTTACTAACCGAATTTCAGAATGATAGCAGAAAATGACTGCCTCTGGGTTTTTCCACTTGTATTAAAAACTAGCAAACCCCAAATCAACGGCAGACTATTATGTGGAAAACAAGTCACCTTTATTTTATTTGATGCATTTAATGCCACAGTCAGTCTGTCATTTAGACTATTTACTTGTGGTACCCAGTGCGTTTTCTCTCTCTTAATACAATATGAAGGCTGGCAATGCTGGTTGCCACACAATGCAAGGCTCTCCCCCCTCTAACTTGTGGGCCTCGCGATGAGCGCCTTTGGTGCTCATCGTGAGCTCACAATGAACAGCTAGGCTGCTCATTACAGGCCTCGGGCAACCCGCCACTTTCATGCCTCGCAATGAGCACCAAAGCCTCTCCTCCCCTCTACTTTACGGGTCTCGCAATGAGCGCCTTTGGCAGACAGACGACTCCTTGTTTTGTGTTTGGATATGAAATGCAGATTTACAGGTAATAATTGCAGACTTCACTAGCAAAATGTCTTTTTAATAGCAATCACTTGATGAAGTACTTGTTACTACCTGTAATGTTAAATTATATCCTATTTCAAACCTATACTGTTTCACTTTAAGAATACATTAAGCATTTTATTTACAGGAAAAATAGTGGGCTTGCTAGAGAACTGCAAAAAAATGTGTGTGTCTGGAAAAGGTGATAATTATTTATCTTGTGATATGTAACAAGAACTGATACCCTTTACCTAACACAACAGCATATATGCCATAAGGATGCTAAATTGTAACATACATAAATGAAAATGTAAATACTACTTCTGCACATAACCCCAGTATACCCTGTTATCCGCTGCAGATAGCACTCTGTCTTCCAGGAACCTAAGCAAAACAGCACTAAACGGGCTCATTTTAACATAGGGTAGATAGGGATAAGGGGACCCGCACACCAAGAATACACAATTCTACTTAAAATTGTAATTTATTTTATTGTTATATGAACTTCCAAAGAACACTGAACATAACACAAACTGAACATATACAGAAATCAAACCTTTCATTTTGTTATGCTGAAGGTTCTGGCTCTTCTAAGAATTCTTCTTTTATTATGATGATTTTTTCCAGTGATATTTGTCTTTCTCTCATGCAGCAGATGTTGGTAGCAGGAGATCGTACCCAAAACGTCTTCTCTTGCTTTTCTGCTTCTGTGAATGTCTGGATCGTTTTCCACAAATTGATCAACGATTTCGTTTATCATATTCAAACTTTTAGAGAGGAAATATGCAGCAAGTTTCTTGGGTTCCTCCTTGTCTGAATCACTGTTTTCAGGTTCTGTCTGGATCTCTTGTTCTACTAGTTCTTGAAGGTCATCGTAGGTAAGGCTCTCAACAGAAACTTGCAGCAAATCCTCACTATCCTGAGCATCTATATCTCCTAGTCTTGCCATATTGACTAGGTCGACAATGGGCTCTTCTGGTTGAAAATCTTTGGATAGCTCCGGCCATATCTTCCTCCACACTCCTTTCATACATTTATCTGTTGCTTTTTTCCAAGAGAGATTGATGTTGCTTACGGCATCCATGATGTTATATTTCTTTCCCAACGTGCTTCATTGATTTTTTATTTTGTCCGTCTGTATTTTCAATAAGTTGCAGGAATGTGCAACGCTTTAAAAGTTGGAATGACTCCCTGATCCATTGGATGGATTAAAGACGTAGTGTTGAGTGGCAGGAAATCTTCAACTGGAATGCAACTGTTTAAGTCGGACCAATTGGTTAGGATGTCTTGGAGCGTTATCAGTCAGTAATATTGGTTTAGGTCACATATGTTTACGCTTACAGTAGCATTTTAAAGATGGACAAAAATGTTCTATAAACCAATTTTCAAAAATGTCAATGGCGATCCAAAATTTCCTGTTAAATTCCCAAATGATAGGTTAATCACGTTCAGGGCTCTTGGTGGTTTTGGAATTATACACAAGCATTGGTTTTATTTTGAAATCACCACGGCATTAACCCGGAAGAAGGGCTAAACGGTCTTCGGCAGGTTTGAATCCTGGTGCTTGCTTTTGGCATCTTCTTCCAGAAAGGTCTAGTTTCGGCAATGTTGAAAACTAGTTCTGGAGGATATTTCCCTCTTTCAATTTGATGGAAAGGCTGAAGCTGCTTCAGTATCAGCACTCACTGCTTCTCTGGTGATACAAATGTTACGGAGGTTGCTTCTTTTTTTAAATCGAACCAATTTCAGTTATTTATTCAAGTGTCTTCTTCTGAGCACATGCTCAGTAGATGTATTATTGGACTATATAACAAATTTCCCTTCCCTCATCTTCCACCCATCCCATCCAGATATAGAAAATAAATACAGGCCAATATGTTTTAAGTTATCACAAAGTGTTGAAGCCAGACAAGATGCAACCTTCTACACACAAAACGCATCTGTGACCAGCGCAATAGAAATTAAAATAAATAAATCCCCACCATGTATAAGAAATAATAAATTACCAACATGTGAATACAAATAATAAGTTTCACCTTTGGGATAAAATTATTTATTAAAGTGCAATCTGTGCAGTCATTATTGTGCTGTATCTATTAATAATAGTGATTAGTTCCATACAATATTTAGAGTAAAACGTAAAAGTGCGTGTGACTCAAATTATTTAATCTATTTCTTATTAATATCAACACTTCCTTCAAATTCAATTAAAATCAACAGTAACATCATCTTTAGAAAATTATCATAAGTGTCCATTCAAAAAAGAACATCTATTCTGTATAATCTAAACTATGTTTAAAGGGATATTGAAGGTTCTGGATTTTATTAGTATCAGTTCACTTATATGTACTTTATTTATTTTAAGAAATGCTGATAAGCTCTGTCTCTATCTAAAATCATGCAAATAGTCCCTGTATGGGTCTGCCCACTGCAGCGTATGAATAAACATACAATGGATATAAAAAGTCTACACACCCCTGTAAAAATCTCAGGTTTCTGTGTTGTAAAAAAATGAGACAAAGATAAATCATTTCAGTACTTTTTCCACCTTTAATGTGACCTATAAACTGTACAACTCAATTGAAAAACAAACTGAAATCTTTTAGGTAGAGGGAAGAAAAAATATAAAAATAAAATAATATGGTTGCATAAGTATGCACACCCTTAAACTAATACTTTGTTGAAGCACCTTTTGATTTTATTACCGCACTCAGTCTTTTTGGGTATGAGTCTATCAGCATGACACATTTTGACTTGGCAAGATTTGCCCACTCTTCTTTGCAAAAACACTCCAAATCTGTCAGATTGCGAGGGCATCTCCTGTGCATAGCCCTCTTCAGATCACCCCACAGATTTTCAATCGGATTCAGGTCTGGGCTCTGGCTGGGCCATTCCAAAACTTTAATCTTCTTCTGGTGAAGCCATTCCTTTGTTGATTTGGATGTATGCTTTGGGTCGTTGTCATGCTGAAAGATGAAGTTCCTCTTCATGTTCAGCTTTCTAGCAGAAGCCTGAAGGTTTTGTGCCAATATTGACTGGTATTTGGAACTGTTCATAATTCCCTCTATCTTCACTAAGGCCCCAGTTCCAGCTGAAGAAAAACAGCCCCAAAGCATGATGCTGCCACCGCCATGCTTCACTGTGGGTATGGTGTTCTTTTGGTGATGTGCAGTGTTGTTTTTGAGCCAAACATATCTTTTGGAATTATGGCTAAAAAGTTCAACCTTGGTGTCATCAGACCATAACACCTTTTCCCACATGCTTTTGGGAGACTTCAGATGTGTTTTAGCAAAATGTAGCCTGGCTTGGATGCTTTTATTCGTAAGAAAAGGCTTTCGTCTTGCCACTCTACCCAATAGCCCAGACATATGAAGAATACGGGAAATTCTTGTCACATGTACCACACAGCCAGTACTTGCCAGATATTCCTGCAGCTCCTTTAATGTTGCTGTAGGCCTCTTGGTAGCCCCCCAGACCAGTTTTCTTCTCGTCTTTTCATCAATTTTGGAGGGAACTCCAGTTCTTGGTAATGTCACTGTTGTGCCATATTTTTTCCACTTGATGATGACTGTCTTCACTGTGTTCCATGGTATATCTAATGCCTTGGAAATTCTTTTGTACCCTTCTACTGACTGATAACTTTTAACAATGAGATCCCTCTGAAGCTTTGGAAGCTCTCTGTGGACCATGGCTTTTGCTGTGGGATGCGACTAAGAAAATTTCAGGAAAGAGCAACTAGAGCAGCTGAACTTTATTTGGGGTTAATCAGAGACACTTTAAATGATGGCAGGTGTATGCTGACTCCTATTTAACATGATTTGGAATGGGATTGCTTAGTTCTGAGCACAGCTACATTCCCATTTATAAGAGGGTGTGCAGACTTATGCAACCACATTATTTTTCTTTTTTTTTTCTTCCCTCCACCTAAAAGATTTCAGTTTGTTTTTCAATTGAGTTGTACAGTTTATAGGTCACATTAAAGGTGGAAAAAGTTCTGAAATGATTTATCTTTGTCTCTTTTTTTACAGCACAGAAACCTGACATTTTAACAGGGGTGTGTAGACTTTTTATATCCACTGTACTTTGTAGGGCTAGATGTACTGTGTAGTGTCCTAGCCTATTAGGGATCAAATCTTAGCAGCATGTTGCAGAATGAGACACTGCAAACCAAGTACAGCAGAGTCTGTGTGTCTGCAGTGTAATAAATATATTTCTCGGAATTCTGAGCAGAAAACAAGCTTTTTTAAATGTTGAAGGCACATGAAGAAGTGATTAACCTCATGATCAAAGTTTCCAGTGAACGGATGGACTGGATTTCTTGCAGTATTGATTAATTGGATTGATTGGATGTTCTTGCAGTCCAATGGACTCTAACCAGTTTTCTTTATTACCACAATTCAAAGGTGTCAATGAATCACCACTCAGCCTTTTTATGGTCCAGCTCTCACACCTGTCTCTGACTACTGGGAATACCATAGTTTTAACTATGAGGACCTTTGTTGATAATTTAATATATTTGTGCTTTAATAGCTTCTTAAGCCTTGCCATAGCTTTCCTCCCCAAAAGCAAAAATATTTTAATATCAGAGCTGCATTCACCATCTTCAGAGATCTTGGAGCCCAGGAAATAATTTTTGTCACTATCTCCACTTCTTCACCATCTATTTATTGAGTAGCAGGACTCTCTTTGTTCACCCTCATCAAAAGGCCCTTTAGTTCCTCCTCAATATTAATTCCGGCTTTGGATTGGTCCAGCCCCGCCTTAGCACAATGCATTCCACACCGCCTTAGCACAATGCATTCCACATATAAAAGTTGAATAAATTAGATGACAAAATACAACCTTGTAGCATTCCTTTCCCGATATTAAACCATTCTGTTGTTCAATGCTCAGTTCTGACTGTGGCTTCTTGTGGCTTCTTGGTCTGGTACCCCCATCTCTTTAAGAACTTGCCACATTTTGTTGTGATCTACACAGTCAAAAAGGCTTTAAAATTGTCTATGAAACTGAGATAAATGTTTTTTTCTGGAACTGCTTTCACAATTATCCAGTGGACATTGTCAATTTAATCTCTTGTGCCTGACTCTGCAAAATCCGTCTTGCACATCTTGTAGTTCTCTGTCAATATATTGTTGGAGCTGGGCTTGCAGGATCTTGAGCATTAACTTGCTGGTATGTGAAATGAGTGCAATGGTTTGATAAGTGCCGCACTCTTTGGCACCTCATTATTTGGGATTGGGATATAGACTGACCTTTTCCAGTCCACTGACCCCTGTTGATTTTTACAAGTTGGTTGGCATAATAATAAAAATTAATTATGTCTTAAGTTCACCAATGGCATTGACAATCCAAAAATCTAATTTCTAGACTTAAGTTTGGTGAAAGCTGATAAGTGTATGATCCATACATCAACATATAGAAAACCTACAGCCTCCAATTCAATATTACAATGGTCTAGGCCACATCCAATGCCCTTAAAAGCTGGAATACCAATAAGCCAGTATTTACTTCTATAAAAACTGTGACAATCAGACTAAATTTAAGGAACAAGAGGACCCGTTAAGGATTAGATTAAAAAATAGGGGCTACCCAAACCGTGTTCTCAAAAAAGCGTATAAGAGAGCTTTATCATCGGATAGAATTACTTAATGGACAAAAAGAAAAGAAAATTGAGAAGCAAATAAGATGTGTTATGTCCTATGGCAGGGATTGGAGGGAAGTGAAAAATATAATAAACAAATATTGGTACATTCTCACAGAAGACTCCACATTAAGGGAGTTCATATCCAAAGAAGCTTCTATTACATATCGAAAAAACAAAAATATTCAAGACACGTTAGTTCGAAGTTATTATTCATCATCAGAAAAGACAACAACTTGGTTGAAACCCACGCTGGGTTTATACAAATGCGGACACTGTAGGGCATGTAATTATATCCAACCCAACCATGTGTTTGTAGATCCAATAACAGAAAGCTCCATAAACTGTAATTCTACCTAGGTAGTATACGTTATATGTCCCTGTCAAAAACTGTACGTGGGAAAAACAAAACGTCAGCTACGTAGAAGAATTCTGGAGCACGTTTATTCTATAGTGAAGAAATTGGACACTACTGTTTCCAGACATATAAAGATTTTTCATGGGAATGTACCTGAAACCATAAAATTCTATATGATTGACAGAGTATTTGCAGGTCCAAGAGTTGGAGATTTAGACAAGAAGCTTTTACAGATTGAAAGTAAGTGGATCTTTCTGCTGAACTCACAATCCCCAAATGGGTTAAATGAAGGGTTCACGTATACTCCTTTCCATTGAATCTCTTTAACTTAACCTTTAGGGTTATTCTAACTATGAAACAATATTTAAAAATAGGACTCAAGAATGGAGTTCTGGATTGATATATCTGTAATTTCATAGGAGGAAATGATTTAGGATATACCATGGTGATTGTGTGAGAATTTATAAATGTATAAACTAATCTTGAATATAAAATATTAAAAAACAACAAATTATGAGATCTCTTTATTTTTTCAGATATGCTAGACACTATGGCCCTCATTCAATTGCGATTTGGCCAATTGAATACGGCTGTAAATAAGGACATAGCATTTTTTTTTTTTAAAGAAGTTTTTAGTTAGTGAAAACCTTGCTTTTGGATAGATGCTTACTAAGTAAAAACTTCTTTAAAAAATATATGTTATGTGCTTATTTAGAGCTTTATTCAATTGGCCAAATTGCAATTGAATGAGGGCCATTGTGTGGATTTTGTTTGCAACATTGAATATTTCATACATTAGTTACGTGATAATGAATTAGTTATTTTTTAATTAATATATATTGTTTAATATAATCTATATAAATTCTTAATTATAAATAATATATTTGTAAAAAATCTAAGAGAAAAATATATTGGTTATTGAAACATTTACATTGTGGTAAATTTGATTGCTATTAATTATAGACTCTAGTTTTGATCACTTAGATAAGAGCACTTTTTCATTTTTTCTTCTATAGACAAACTAATATAGATATCACACATCATCGATTATATGTAATATTGATGATGTTTGCAATAAGTTAACATTAGACATGTTGATTAATATTACTCTATTCTATTATTCTATTAGTAATAATCTTATTTAAGAGCACATAGCACTTTAGTAATAAACAATAAAATTAACCAATATGCACTTGACATTTTTAGCTTAAACTAGTATTCATTTTATTGTACAGCACTTATCACATTAATTAGAAATAATGATAGTCAAATATCAACACATTACTCACAATACATATATGTAAGTTTATGATTATGAATTATTTCAATATTGCAACCAAATTCAATGTGAACTATTAATGAAGTAGTTTAGTATCTAATATGTTGTATGGCCATAAGTGTCCAGATACACTTCGAGGTACTGTATATGTCTTCAAAAATGCTTAAACTATAATAGATTAACAAAAAATATATTATTGAAGGTAAAGAAAGTTGTAGAGAAGTAAATAAAAGCTATGATAGAGGTCCACAGATAGTGTTTTGATGGTAAGGTTGGACGTAATGATGCAGCTATGTTATAAAGTAATGAAGTAATGACGTTGAGGACATACGCGGCAATGCAGTTGACGCAATGACGTAATGACACGACTGACGCAAGGACGTAATGACACAATTACACAATGACATAACTAGTGACATATTATGAGTAAAACCGAAAGTATAGGGCTTTATAAGACTGTGAAAAATGTATTATATTAGCCTATGAGAAAGCCCAGTAGTGGGCGAAAGGGACCGTCGGTATCTTTTCTCTAATGCAAGGATGCCCCTTGTTGAGGAACAAATTATTTATCCAAGTTTGGTCTCATGCAATTGAAAAAGTTTGTGGGCTGCTATAACCAAGAAACTGCAAGTATTGTGTTTATGATAATTTTGGGTATACATATGAAGCTATCACTTGATGTTGGAATGTGACCAATAAGAATTGTATATATTTGGTTACTCCTCACAAGTTGGGGGTTTTACATCCTTGCTATTTTTGTGTTTTTAGCTTTGTTTTAACAATAAGTGCTGCATTATAGTAATCCTAGGATTAGCAAGTGTATTTGCAAATGAGGATTACTTTACAAATAGACCCTAGAACAAATATGGATGTGGCATCAGAAAGATGCTAAATGGATGCATATTATGATATTAGGGCATTTATCTAGGATTAATGCAATTATTTACAGAAAATAACATCAAATAATCAGCTTTTTTCTGTTTTTTAACTAGATTCCTAACTAATAAAGTTATTGGCATAACAGAAGCAACACTTTCAGAAAATCACCTTTTGGTATTTTGAACAGTTCATCTGGGTTTTCATAAACTCCGGCATCCTTGCTATCATAAAGCTCATGTGTGTATGTGTTGTGTTTGTATGTGGTAAGTGTTTGTGTGTGTCTGTGTGTTAGGCATTTACCTTTTTAATTTAGTTGATGTGAGCTGCTGTAGAACAAAGAAATATAATATGAGATCTGCTCTGTGTGGGACATGTGTGTGCATGATGTGTTCTAATTAGTGGGAAGACCTTCATATTTTTACTGCCATGATCTTCAGGGAACCCTGTTACTGGGTCTAGGAACCAGAAACAGATCCGAGATCAGGGAAGGGCATGTGACCGGAGATCCTGCCATATAAAAACTAGGCTGATAAGGCACAGAAGCGCATGGCTAGTATTACCACCCTAAGAACAACAGCCACAGGCATGGCTGTAGAAGAGAAGGTGAAAGGCCCTGCCACTGCGAATCTACAATAGGGCAAAACCAAACTAATACTAATGGCTTTCCAGGAAAAGGATCGTGCTGATCCACAGATACAGAGACTACCCAAAGGGTGATCAGGATAGGGTGCAATCCCTGGGATCCTGACGCTGCAGCCAACACATGCACCACCTGCAAAGTGAGGTGAGGGGGACCTCAGTCCGCAGGCAGCAGTTCAACTCCGGTATGTGGACGCTGCAGCCATTGCCGAGCAGCATCAGAGGAGGGCCCATGTTCTGAGAACCTGTAGCGTTTTGCTACTTTTTCATGAAAGGAAGGTGGTCATGTTCCTGATCCAGGAGGGCAGAATGTACAACTGCCCTTGCTTTGAGGAATTGTAAAGGCAAACAGTCCTTTGGGGTCACCACAGAAGCTGTTCCCTATCACAGATTAAGCAGAGCATGTTGATACACAGAGCCTGTCTTGCACGGCTGAGATAGTGCAACAATCAGGAGAGGGCACCAGCTCTAAGATCCTGAGTACTCCTTGATTAATGTGGGGGGCCAGCTGACCAGAGGCTTTGCCGAGGAAGGAAGCAACCACCACTGCGGCCAAGTGTTCCAATACTAGACAGGAGGTCAAGACAACCAGATCCATACTGCAGTTGGTCTCTAATGTTTCCCCAAATACGTATAATCATGCTCCAGATTCAGTAGGGCAGCCCTTGCATTTGACCCACATAAAGATTCAACATGAGGATCCTCTATGATCCCCAGTGGTGATGCTACCACCCAGTGGAATACAATGGGGACCTACTGGAACGCTGTCCACAGCCACCTCCAGATGCCCTTGATACCCTACCGCACCTGGAGACTGTGCGGGCTGGGTGTCTCTATTGATCATCATCAGAGCTACTCCACCAAGCAGCATTTTAAGCCCTGAATTATGGGCAGTGTCAGACTATCTTTTTTCAACCCACACAGAAGGACTTATCACTAACCTGAGTATGGCAGCATGCCAGAGATAATCCAGTGGAGATCATTACATAGATGCTGCATTTGGAAGGGGGAGTAGTTCTCACAACCCACTATTTGGGGCCATGTTGGGAGTGGATCGATGGGAGCAACATCCAGGAAATTTTGGCGGGAAACAAACAAAGAAACACAGATGAATGAAATGACCACAATCATCCATAAGATGTTACTGCAGGATAAGAAATGGAACAAATTGTTATTTCTGCAGTGAATCAGCTGACTTTATGAAGCTGGCTGGCTTATTTTATACAACGTTTAAAAAAAAAAAAGTATATTAGTTAAGGGAAAAAAGATCTTCACAGTAAATAGGGGATTGAAGAACCAGATTGTATCTGCATCCTGAACTGAAGGGGATAGATGGACCGGAAGAGATCTTTGTGTAGGTTTGGTCTCAGTGACCTTATTCCAGCCCATGGAAGACATGATTGTACTGGTTATGCTGATCCTGTGATCATGATACTCTTGCAGATGATACTGGTATGACCGCCAGACACCAAGAAGCCCTAACCCCCCCCCCCCCCCGTTCCTGAGGGAGAATTCCTGTAGTTGAATGCAGGAGTTTTGAGGGTAAAGCAGACCTTCCTTCCCTGGGTTGTGACAGTTACCATATTTGGAACTTCCACCGTATCACTTTGGGCTTAGGTTGAATTTTTTGCTTTTTAAAAGCACTTGACCCATCTGCCCAAAAATGTATTGTGTTTGGAAGATACATATTCTTATAACTTTTTAGGATCAAAATGTCACCTGATCTCTTGATGCAAAGCTGTGTGCAGTGCCGGACCTACCATTTTGGAGCCCCTAGGCAGTGAAGTGGAGGAGCCTCCGCGACTGCGTGCACAAGTCATGCACGCACCCATTATTTTTCCCTTCTTTCCAACTTGTTTTAGACATTCAAATGTGAACATAAATGTTCTATTTATTTACTGTACTACTGTACTTCTATCGCTCTTTTGCCCACCGTATATTAAATCATTGTTGTGGTGAACTACCTCTTCAAAAAAAATCCACTACACCAGCTAAGGAACCTGCCCCACGCTGATGATAGGCAGTGACCTTGAAACATCTGTGCGTGGGTGGGATTCTTGGCTTGTGTATAATCCAACCTTGGCTCTGTGATACAGCAGGATGCTTAAGGGAAGCCATGTTTAAAATGGTTATGGATTGCAAGAGCAAAGCCTTTGTGAGCACATTTACCCCATAACTGTATTTCTCGGAATTCTGGGCATGAGATACTGCAGACACTGAGCATTGAGTGTGGAGGTTGAGTTTAGTGGATGCGTTTATTCTGTGTACAGAGCTTATGCCTTCACCTACTTTTAGTTTCTCTCGCTGAAAGGTAGCAAACAAACTACATCAATTGAGAAAAACATTATTGACATTTATACAAAAAAGTAATACTTTAAATCAGTGATGTTTATAATAACAAATAATGATTTTCTTATTTTAACTTTTATACATAATAATCGATTTTTGGTTTAATAAATACTACTTCTAAATTTTGCCCATTGGCCTTCCATGGCCCTTATTCAATTGCAATTGGGCCAATTGAATAGGGCTCTAAATAAGCACACAACATATTTTTTTAAATAAGTTTTTAGTTAGTAAGCATCTATCCAAAAGCAAGGTTTTCACTAACTAAAAATGTCTTTAACAAAAATATGCTATGTGCTTATTTAGAGCCCTATTCAATTGGCTAAATCGCAATTGAATGAGACCCCATGACTGCAAATCTTGAACATTTGGCACATGTACACGTGAAAATGTTGGTTGCCCTTATGCTAGCCCGGAAGCTTGATCAGAAAAATGTAGATTCATTCTTAAGTAACTACTGTAGTGTTTATTTAATAAAGGATTAGCAATGCAATCAGTAACGGCAGAAATGTAGTAGGCTCAGGGAGATCAGCGTCTCTCTACATTCATTAGTTGTCCAGGAGGAGGTAGAGTAACTGGCCACTAAGCTTTATCTGCCTCCTCATATTTAACCAAATCTATGAATAGCAAAACGATATCTTGGATTGAAAAATTGAATAATCCTCTGATTTTATAAATCAGACATAATCTTAAAATCTCTACCCATGCATAGAGGATAGTGCTAGTTCTTGTGAATATAAATCTACTAGTCAATTGCCCGTCATAAATGACAGCATAACATTTGATGCGTCTCTTCCCCCTCCCCTCGTGTCTCTTTCCCCCTTTCCCTCCCCTGTGTCTTTTCACCATCTCCCTCCCCTGTGTCTCTTTCCCCCCTCTCCCTCCCCTGTGTATCTTCAACTCCCCTCCCCTGTGTCTCTTTCCCCTCTCCTTCCCCTGAGTCGCTTCCCTGCCTCTCCTATGTCTCTCTCCCCCTCTCTCTCCCCTGTGTCTCTTTCCCCCCTCTCCCCCCCCTGTGTCTCTTCCCCCCCTCTCCCTCCCCCGTGTCTCTTTAACTGTGTCTTTCCCCCTCTCCCTCTCCTGTGTCTCTTTCTCCCTGTGTCTCTTTCCCCCTGTGTCTCTTTCCCCCTGTGTCTCTTTCCCCCTGTGTCTCTTTCCCCCTGTGTCTCTTTCCCCTGTGTCTCTCCCACTCCTCTCCCCACCCTTCTCCCCCGTGTCTCTCCACCCCCTTCCAGCACGCAATCTCTCTCTCTCCCTTTCCCTCATGTGTCCTCTCTCTCTTCTCTCTCCGCCTCGCAACGAGCGCCTTTGGCACTCATTACGAGCCTCACGATGCGCTATGCGCATGCACAACTCGCAGCTTTCAGCGCCTATTACGGGCATCGCAATGAGTGGCTTGACAGCACATTGCGGTCCTCGGCATGTGCAACACGCAACTTTGCGAGCATTACACACAAACTCGCAGTACGACAACTATATTAGTGATGCACAAATTATATAGAGAGAATTGAGCTATTTAACCAGCTCTTTCCCTCACATTGCTAATGGAGGGTGCTCGCTGCATAATTCAATGAAGATAAAATGTTCCAGCTAACCATCTACATTTTTTTTATAACTATTACATCGCTTAATTAAAAAATATAGCCTTAAACAAAAAAGGAAGAACTCCCCCCCCCCCCCCTCAAAGGTTAACATAAACAATAGATATATCTAGGATGAAGCACACAAGGGGAGTATTCCTAGGGGACCACAGAATACTTCTTCCCATCTTGTGCATCAGCCCAGATATATATATTTTGTTTATTTTAACCGTCATTTAGTCTTTTTTTGTTTAAGACTATTTTTTAATTAAGTAATGTAATATAGTTACAACATTTTTTATCTTTTCAGCTGGAACAGTTTATCATTATTGGAAATAAGCAATGAGTACCCTCTAGTAGCAATGCGAGGGTAAGTAAGGGTTGATTAAATAGTTGCTCTCTCTATAATTGTGGCATATATCTATCTGCCTCCTTCCCTGCAGTGGTCATTACAGGCAAACAGTCACCTAATAGGGGTGGAGAGAACCAGCTCTGTTGGAGCCTGTAACGCTAATACCCAAACTTACTTTTTAAAAGCTAAAATTAGAATGATTTTCTTCAGTAACTTGTATTATCACTAAGCAGTTATTAAACAATTAAACATCAATGGCCCTTTAAATCTGAAAACATAGGGCCATGAAGATACTGGCAGACAACCAATTAATTACTTACAATTATATAAGTAATGGTGGCTGCATTCCTCAACGCATTACATTTCCTCTCCCTGTAACCAGTGAATAATGGACAAGAACAGCAATATAGTTTTAGTTTTTTTTTATCATTAACTTTTATTTGTATTGCGCCAACATATTCCGTAGCGCTGTCAGTGGATAAGGACAAGGAAGAATACAATGTTAACAAACTGCAGAAAAATGGAGGGCCCTGTTTTGAGCTTAGAATCTTAGCAGGAAGTGCTTTCTTCCAAAGTACCCTACAAGATTGGAAACTCACTACTTAATACTTGCAACTAGAAGCATCATGTATGGAAGGCATAAGGTGACAGGATCAGGGAAAATGTGAGGACTGACTCATAACAACCTCCCACCAGTGATAATAAAGATTTAGAATTCTAGTGAGAGATACAAGATTCAATGACTATAGATCTCATATCCTGAAAATAACAGAATCTGGGTTTTAAAGTTGATATGAAATGGCCAAACCAGTTGAGTTGGGCTATTGTTCAAGAAGAAATTAAAATAATAACAAAGTTATTCTATTGTATTTATTCAGCGCTACAGAGCAATATATTGGACTAGGACACTAAGTTGTATAAGAAACTGAATAATGCGTAATAAGTCAGGTAGCACATAGGCACGGAGCGCTGGGGCATTTTGCGTGCCCTATTCAATTTAGAGATAGCATGGTACACATAAAAATTAAATTGATTATATAGAATTTGGTAGATGGTAAATCAAAACCTCCATCTGGATCACTACCAGTTTCTTCGCACCTGCATTAGAGTGTGGTCACCTCCATCTTTGACATGCTTTTGTCGCCCTTAGCCAACAATGCTGTTGAAAATGATGGTGGATTACCTAACCAACATTGGTATTCCAAGAAGGTATGCATACACAGCCATTCTGGATCGAAACCTTGTTGTGATGAAGGGGCTTGTGTACATCAATGAAGCTGTGAGCTATACCACATAGGGTCACCCAAGATGGGCAGGTCATAGCAGAGAGGGCCGACAAATCGCAGTGTACTGGAGAACAAACTGGCAACCCACTCCAGTATCTTTTTCAAGAAAACCTTATGGTTAAGTACAACCAGACACAATATATGCCTGCCGTACTGAGGTCCACTGTGTCACATGAAGTCGGACACAACTGAAAAACAAATAGGAACAGTAGGTCCTGGACATTTACCATAGACACGTACGATGAAGAAAGTACACACTATAGATTTACAGTGTCCATGTATTAAATAATGACATTATACCGTTGGTGTTGCACTCCTGCCAAATTACCACAAATACCAGTCGTTTATGTTGATGTAGACAAAAGGGGACAGTGTACTACTATTTATGGTGGCGCTGCCAAAGAGGTCAGCAATATTGGGAAGAAGTTTTCAATTTAATAAAATAGAATGAAATCTAATTTCTCAATCCTTGCATGTGCCAAGTCACACCATAGCGGCGTAATAGGATAGGATATCACAGAGGATCTGAAAAGAACCTGAGAACTCAGGTCTCAGACAGAAGCTTAAAGAGTTATTCAGAATTTAACACATCTTGGGGCCTTGCCCTCTACCAACCAATTTGATCTGTATTTCCTGTTTGTTTCATTTAAATTTAAATAGGTTTTTCCCTTTAAATAAAAATACTCTGGATGCATGGGATAAATAGATCAAGGAATACTCTGCACAAAAAAGCCCAACATGTACTACTTATTTATATTATAAGTAGACTTGGCATGGACATTTAGGTTACATGAATATAGCAAAAGTGGCTTTACGTTGTTTAATTAGAATAAATGTTATTCAATTTCATTGGAATTTTTATGTATAATTATTCTTTAGAGTGATCCAGTGGAGGTTATAAATATGGTTTATGGTAATTTAAAGCTATATATATCAAGTACCGTACTTTATAAATTTAATGTTATTAAAACAATGACACATTTCTATACTAGAAGCTGTCATTGTATTGTTTATGATGCACCAATAAACATATTTAGATATTTTGATAATAAAGGCTCAATGGCCCCTGAGCCATCGGGTCCATTGTTTGGAATGTAGTTACGTACGCACACAAAAAAAACTAGTAATATAAAGACTGCACTCAAGACAATGGACCCAATCGCTTTGGGCTAATTAGTAATTGAAGGCAACAATCTCTTTAACAAAATGTATGAATCTCCTTGGATTGGAAAGGCTCACGGTGTAGAACAGGACATGGGCAGTCTATTCAGTAGGCGTAGAACAGGACATGGGCAGTCGGTTCAGTAGGCGTAGAACAGGACATGGGCTGTCTATTCAGTAGGTGTAGAACAGGACATGGGCTGTCTATTCAGTAGGTGTAGAACAGGACATGGGCTGTCTGTTCAGCAGGCGTAGAACAGGACATGGGCAGTCTATTCAGTAGGCGTAGAACAGGACATGGGCTGTGGGTTCAGTAGGCATAGAACAGGACATGGGCTGTCTATTCAGTAGGCGTAGAACAGGACATGGGCAGTCTATTCAGTAGGCGTAGAACAGGACATGGGCTGTGTGTTCAGTAGGCGTAGAACAGGACATGGGCTGTCTATTCAGTAGGCGTAGAACAGGACATGGGCTGTCTATTCAGTAGGTGTAGAACAGGACATGGGCTGTCTATTCAGTAGGCGTAGAACAGGACATGGGCAGTCGGTTCAGTAGGCGTAGAACAGGACATGGGCTGTGGGTTCAGTAGGCGTACAACAGGACATGGGCTGTCTATTCAGTAGGCGTAGAACAGGACATGGGCTGTGGGTTCAGTAGGCATAGAACAGGACATGGGCTGTCTATTCAGTAGGCGTAGAACAGGACATGGGCTATCTATTCAGTAGGTGTAGAACAGGACATGGGCAGGCTATTCAGTAGGCGTAGAACAGGACATGGGCTGTCTATTCAGTAGGCGTAGAACAGGACATGGGCTTTGGGTTCAGTAGGCATAGAACAGGACATGGGCTGTCTATTCAATAGGCGTAGAACAGTACATGGGCTGTCTATTCAGTAGGTGTAGAACAGGACATGGGCTGTCTGTTCAGTAGGCGTAGAACAGGACATGGGCAGTCTATTCAGTAGGCGTAGAACCGGACATGGGCAGTCTATTCTATAGGCGTAGATAGCACATGGGTTGTCTATTCAGTAGTTGTAGAACAGAACATGGGCTGTCTATTCAGTAGGTGTAGAACAGGACATGGGCTGTCTATTCAGTAGGTGTAGAACAGGACATGGGCAGGCTATTCAGTAGGCGTAGAACAGGACATGGGCTGTCTATTCAGTAGGCGTAGAACAGGACATGGGCTGTGGGTCCAGTAGGCATAGAACAGGACATGGGCTGTCTATTCAGTAGGCGTAGAACAGTACATGGGCTGTCTATTCAGTAGGTGTAGAACAGGACATGGGCTGTCTGTTCAGTAGGTGTAGAACAGGACATGGGCTGTCTGTTCAGTAGGTGTAGAACAGGACATGGGCTGTCTGTTCAGTAGGCGTAGAACCGGACATGGGCAGTCTATTCTATAGGCGTAGATAGCACATGGGTTGTCTATTCAGTAGTTGTAGAACAGAACATGGGCTGTCTATTCAGTAGGCGTAGAACAGGACATGGGCTGTCTATTCAGTAGGCGTAGAACAGGACATGGGCAGTCTATTCAGTAGGCGTAGAACAGGACATGGGCAGTCTATTCAGTAGGCGTAGAACAGGACATGGGCAGTCTATTCAGTAGGCGTAGAACAGGACATGGGCTGTCTATTCAGTAGGCCTAGAACAGGACATGGGCAGTCTATTCAGTAGGCGTAGAACAGGACATGGGCTGTCTATTCAGTAGGCCTAGAACAGGACATGGGTTGTCTATTCAGTAGGCGTAGAACAGGACATGGACTGTGGGCAGGATAAGCATGATAGTTACTACAGGTGTAGGCAATAGAGTAAACGTACAAGGACCAATGACGCAGTGGACACCAGACAAAACATGGACTGTTAGTTCTCGGACAGGATAAGGACTATGGATCATGTACTGATTATGGAATATGTTAGATCTAGCAGCACAATTAATACTATGCAGGTTGTGTTTGGGTCATCCTTATGTGGATCTTAGACATGTATAAGCTATTGGGTTTTGTAGGAGAGTTTAATTCTAATAAAAATAGGCCTGTCACTATAGGGGGTTAACAGCACATTTTTTGATGAATTATAAATGTTGTACAAACAGCTGACAAGTAGTATTGTGGATGGACAATCTGCTTTGCGCACAAGATGACCATCCAACCAGAAAAAACAACCTGACATTCTCTTACCATCAGCGCATATTGTAGGTCAGTCAAAACACTCCATTATAGATTAAACTGTCTAGATATCTTGTGAATTCTTTAAAAATGCATAGTTGTATTAAACAGTAAACATTTGCATAACTATATAACAGAAGAACTTAGATTGCTGACTACTGGAACTATATTTCTCTGATCAGGTGACATAACCTCCCTTATTTTCTTTTATATGAGCCCCTGTACTGGTAAAGGATGATTTCCAAAATAAGTCACGGATGTATCATCAGGTATATGAGATGGCAAAGCTTAAGCGCTCGGACTTCTGTTTCTTTAATGTTTAGTACATTAGAAAATCCCCACAACATGCAGTTTCTCTCATGGACGAGAGAAAAGAGTACGGGTAGGCAGCATTGGTGTTGGAGTGCGGAACACTGTCCTGGATTTCAGTATTTCCCTGCTGTTTCAGCGCCTCAGACACTGAATAACTTGTGCACAGCAGGGATATTCAGAAATCCAGGACAGTGTTCAGCACCCCAGGACCAAAGCTGCCTATCCTTAGAGTTGGCTATCCTTAGAGCAAAAAGGATAAGAGATGCCTGGTATTTCGGGGCTGGACCACTCTAGTGAGTGAGACCAGACTGATATACTACAGGATATTTCTCTGAAACCTATGTCTTCATGGTAGAATTGCCGGGTACTTCAGGGCTGGGTGAATCTAATGAGTGGGATTAGACTGGACCCCTTGCTCACTGTGCCATAGGGAGCTCAGCTACACCCTACTGAGGAGGCTCAACTAAGGCTGAAATGTATGTCTGGGGTTTACTGCTTCCCCTCTTCATGGTAGAATTGCCTGGTATTTCAGTGCTGGGTGAATCTTATGAGTGGGATCAGATTGGACCCCTTGCTCGCTGTGCCATAGGGAGTTCAGCTACACCCTACTGAGGAGGCTCAACTAAGGCTGAAATGTATGTCTGGGGTTTACTGCTTCTCCTCTTCATGGTAGAATTGCCTGGTACTTCAGGGCTGAGTGACTCTAGTGAGTGGGATCAGACTGGATATGTCTCCTTATGAAGGGAACAAGTGAGATAAAATAGGCAGTGTGGATTATCATGTTTATAGAAATAACCTATTAAAGTTAGTTTATTTTATGATTGAGTACCTTTGTTCGTGTTGTTGCATCTTGCATTGCAACAGGTAATTCTGAAAAACAATCATCTCTATCCAACAGAACTTCAACCTTTAGTAAATATGGTCCAAGAACCATGTTTCCATCCTACAGGACATATGCTATATCCCTGTAGGCTCCACTGGCTCTCGGTATTTAATTTAAATAATATTTGTATTTAATAGGAGTGTATGAATTGCTGAAATATGGTGTTTGATCTCATTTACAGGCCATGAAAGCTAATTTTCACTTTGTCCAATCTCATTGCTCTGGGTACATGCACAGTGAACCCTTGTGGTGATAAAAAAGGATAGTAAATTATCACATATCAGCTTGAGCATATAACAGCTACACGTTCCAGACAGGACTCAAAAAAGCATTCTCAGGTGCTTGAAACAAACTAAACCCCCCAGCCAAGACGCTATCCTCATACCTTTGTTCTAAAATGTCTTGGAAATAAATACAGGTAAAATTGTAATTATTCGCTACTCACAGTTAAAAAATGCTAAATAATCAACCAGTCACCTGTGTATGAACACCCCAAAACATATCACAATACAGTGACTATGAGTCGAGCCATTTTTTTGCTATTGCAACTTCCTAAAGATTTTCTGCAGAATCACTAATGAGCCCATGTCGCCATATTTCTTTAATCAAACACATCATTACACTTGATATTTCCAATTGCTGAGCCAATAATGTCCTTTTCTACCATGCTTGATAAACCTTTCACTGGCAGAGGGACCAGCAACACATTGGCCCTCATCCAATTACAAGCTTGTAACTTCCTTCATACAGGCCACATTTCTGCGGGTTAGAAATTTGTTACAATTCCGGCTATTTTCATTTGACTCAAGCCCCACAATTACAGGGCTAAAGCCTTAATCGGTAAACCATGAACCCGTACGTAGCATTTCAGGGCATGATCATGATCAAGTAAGCAAGCCCGTAAGTTACAATTAAGACAGAGCCAATAGTAAATGAGACCATCATCATTACACCAGTAAACATGGAGTTTAGACTACAATCAATTAGTGTTTAGAAGTCCGATATGCAATCGTACTTGCAAACTAGCAATGTAAAATCAAAAGAAACTGTTCTAGTCCTGATATGTATTAACTCCTTGATTCCCGGGATTGATAGAACATGGAAATAAAATGTAAATAAAAAAAAATAGCAGATTTGGGAGCTTGAGACTGTGGTGCAATTAATTATAATGCCATTTATTGCTTTCCCTGTATTCTAAAGTACAGTAGTGTATTTATATTTGCTTTTACAGTGTTACAAACAAGTGTTTAACCCACTTGTGAGTCCTATCTAGAACTCGTAGACATGTTTGATACATTTGCCATTTACGTGTTTGAAGGCAATTGCGGGCTTGTAGAATTGATGCGATTGAATATGGATTAGCACTGGTAACATTTGCAGGCTTGAAATATCAAAGGGCTAGATTGAACAGAGTTATGTTTTTTTACAACCGCAGTGATTTTGAGCCTGTAACTCGCAAATGGATTGCGAGTAGAAAAATTTAGCTAATTGAATACCAGTAATTACAATTTGGCCAATTACATGGGGCCATTGTGTGGATAATACATAGAAGCCTCCATGGCAGTAATCCATCTTGTTTAAGGCATGAGGGGTGGGTAAGCTGGCATTGCAAGTGAGTTATGACTGCCTGCTTCTGAAGGGGGAAAAGAGTGAAATGTTAAAATCTCTTGCGTTTCCTACACTCATGAATAGAAAAAAAAAAAACACCCCAAGGGCTCCAAGTCAACTGGAAATGTAGAAGACAGACAACATGAAAGTCCCTAGACTAAAATTGAGTCCAGTAAATTAATAATTTCTCAAAAAATGTAATGCTCATGACTTACATGGGTGCTAAAGTTGAAAACGTATCACATACTTCACAAACGTTATATTTTCTCAAATGTCTATGAACATTTAACCTAGACTTCTTATCAATAACAACACCTTAAGTTCATTCACCACTCAGTACCAGTAATAATATATTTCCAAATCCACATCAGTCCCTACTTGATAAAATGAGTCAGGCCAGATTGTATTATGTATCAATACATTATTACCCTGCACAGTATGGCGCAGGTACCCCAGTAATTGCCGTGCTTTTAAAACACAATAAGGGAAATGTTAAAAGTAGGTTAGCTTTTAAGAGAATAATGCCACAGCAATTCATGACTTGGAGCCAGCTAGACTAAAACACATTGCTAATCAGCAAATGGACACTTGAGAAAGCTTTTTATTTACTCTGTCTCGGGTAGGCTCTGATTCATTAAAACTTGCTGGGTTAATAATTTAAAGTGTTCCTTTAAGCAAGTTCAGTCCCACTTTTTCTATCATGCACTTAAAGAAACAGATTGTAAACAGACAAATTAGACAAGTGTTTCCCCCAATGAATGACTGAACTGTAGCTGAGAAAATATATATAAAGGACATGACACTCAATAAGTAATGCAACAATGTAAGATAAAATTTGGATGCATTTGCAAGAATGACAAGTAAAGAGTTTGGGCCTCATTCAACTGCGATTTGGCCAATTGAATAGGGCTCTATATAAGCACAGAGCAGATTTTTTTCAGATGTTTTTAGTTAGTGAACTTCTATCCAAAAGCAAGGTCTTCACCAACTAAAAACTTCTGTAAAAAATATGCTCTGTGTTTTTATAAAGTCCTATTCATTTGGCTAAATTGCAATTGAATGAGGCCCTTTGTCAGGGAAATGCACCACAAGAGCTATTGAGCTCTAGGGAGAAACAGTTCCATACTGACACTCAAAATCTTGGATGTCTCGACAGTGCTGCAAAGCTGCATTTTAATTCATTTTTTAAAACTGCATCATTACTTTTCATGCAACCAAAAATGTTAAATAATTTTAAAAGTCATCTGATAGGGGATAATCAGTAGTGTATGAAAAAAAAATTTGTATGAAAAATACCGAAATGCACATGTAAACACTTAACTTAAGGTTAGCAAAATGTCTTGTAATTTCTGACAGTTGAAAATTAGCGTTAAAACCCTCTCCAAAGTCAGGCTAAATTAGCATAAAATAAAAAATTGGTTTTGGCAAATCAGGAGGAAGCAGAGGCTGAAACATTTGTATCACAATCTGGGGTTGCTGTCTGTGCTGCAAAGCAGCCTGGGATATGTAGTCTGGCACAAGTTGGAAAGTGCTAGTCATTTTCATATAAGAGTCTATCTGTACAGCACATTCACACTAGATTACAAACCTGCAGGTTGTCTGTTCCCTGCACCAACTGCTGCTACTGGTGTTTTTTTCTTGTATTACCAGTGATCTTTATGAAAAATAGATTTTATTCATACTTCAATTAAACCAAAATCGGTGTTTGAGAATTATATGACAAAAGAGCTTATATTGAGGTGTTGGAAGGCTCGGTATTGGAAGATTTGAGAGATCATTCTTGGATCTATGATGTTTCTTATTCTTATCTTTCAAAAGAAGAACACGGAGCTCATGCCTCCTGACACAAGTCTTATGATCAAATAAAAGGATTGGGGGAGACATAGTGGTTATGAACATAGACAATTATGTGCAACAATGCAATAATATCCTGATCATCCAATGTGTGATTTGGGAATGATCCAACAAAGGAATATTAGAGCAATACTCTTTAAGCTGCAAGACAAGTAGGGATTATACAACCATAGAAACTTAAATATTGACGCAGAGTGTTGCTTTCTTCTAATGCAACCCAAAAAAATAATAATCCCAAAACATTGGATAGACCACTCAGGAATCCATTTGTTGTAGGAACTATTAACATTACAGAAAAGATCTTTAGGTATTTAGGTTGGTTCCTATAACAGGGATATATATTGTCTATGTTAAATCAAATAGTTTAACTGGACAAATATATATTTATTACAATATATGGTTATTTTTGTATATAAAGGTCCAGGATAACAACAATCCAGAAGCACAGAAAAGATTTTTGTTGAACTGTATTGCTTCATATAGAAGCATATCTGTTTTGAATTTTTGGGTACATTTTACTTAGACTATGGGATCTATGTTTGTATGGGATATTGGGAGGCCCATAGTGAGTGGTGGATTTGGGGCACATAAGATATATAGAGGGTATCTTGATTACATGAGAAGTATAGTCAAGGGATTGGAAGATGTTTTGAATGCCAAAATGGGTTTATAATGTTTACATAAAAGGGAGACAACATTTTTGTATTTAAATGAATGATAAGATACCAGAACTATCAGTTATCAAGGAAATATAGTTATCATCCCAAGTGTATTATCAATAAAATTCTGTAAGTCCATTTATCCTCAGGAATTTTAGCAAAAGGTCAGAAAAAAATAATCAAGAAATCTGAAATTAACAGAATAAAAAAAAAATATGATTTGGAGTAAACATACAAGAGGGATGAGGCTTCAAACTACAAGTGTATTGCTGCTAGCAAGCAGTCAGTGACATGCTGTGTGACTTGTTGCTACAGCATAATACAACAATAATAACGTGAAGCCCTGCCCATCTGGTCACGGCCTTAGGCCACAGATGTTTAAGATGTCACCTCTAATGAGAGAGAACGGGAAGAAAAGGAGAGGCTCCAGAAGATGAGAATCTGTTACACTTGGGGCTTGTTTGAAGTAAATGAAGTCTATATAGGATATTATATTTACATTAAGGAGGATTGGAATTAATTAACATAGCTAAAACATTTATATAAAACAAGATAATTTTGCCTGAAGAGCCTATTTAATATTTTTTATGCAAAAAACAGCTTCTGTAATGTTTAAAACATGCTCTTTGCAATGCACAAAAACAACGTGTTCTGTGTCCCCAAGCCAGTAAAACACAGAAAAGCTTTCTCTTATATGGCTTTACAATATGACATTGTCCCCACTTGTAGGAAATTTGAATATTTCATAAGTACATTCTTTATAAGTTATTGTACGGCCAACTTTAAGAGGTTAAGATTAGTCACTCTCCTTCCCATATGCTCAAAATTCAGTCTGTATCGCTGTGCGTCTCTACAGGAACATGCCGGGACTCATTGTCTCTATCCAAATTCATCTTTGAATGTTTCATTACAGTGTATGTGCCTGTAAAGCTTGTGTTTCCCTTTGATCATCTTCAATTCAAAAACATAATTTTATTTTCATTTTGCCTGAAAAAAATCTCCCTATTTCTATATCAGAAGCATAAAAAGCCAGAAGCGAGAATCTTAATATCGTATCCCGCTGTTTGCACAGTATGGGCCTGTGGTCAATCTTCAAGTTACAGACATTAAACTGCAGACATACGGTTTATACTCTTGAACAGTACAGAATCATAAAGGCCAGCTGCAAAAAAAACATGTTTGCATATAATTTAAAAAAAAATACCATACATCTCACATTTTTCTCACTTTAAAGAAACAGTATAATGAGAACTGGAATGGATGGGTTAAAACATACTATTAGTTTACTGCACCATGACATCTTACTATTAGTTTACTGCACCATGACATCGCATTGTGATTGGTAATTTTTTATTTGAATGGAAAGTATATAAGAACTTAAAAAAACATGCAGGCATACCTGGCCTGACTGGAGTGAGAGGGTCAATTTGGTGACTTTAGTGGTTATTTGAGTTTAGGTCATTGTATATTGAGTATACTGCCCCTTTATAATCACAGATAAGAACAAGTACTTTATGAATATTATTAAACAGGTTAAAAAATACATTTCCCTGCACTAAACTAAAATATACGTTTGTCATTTGCGCTGTCAGTCAGCTTTTTTGATCCACCCTCCAAATGAGACTCTAATATTTTGTTAATGAGAGATCATTGGCATTCATTAGTGATAAGTCATTGGATACATTGTCTTCCATGCAGTCACTTGCACAAAAAAAGAATAGGCATATTCAACGTGCAGGTAACTGCACAGAAGACAATGGACAAAATTAATCTGGGTTTTATCAATAATTAATGCCAATGATGTCTTAGGAGTTGATCAAAAATGCTGTATGGCAACTCAAAGTGGAAAACATTGATAGAAAAAATATTCACAAAGGGTTAATCATCCTTGCTTAGCTGTGTAGAAATGTCCAGGGTCAAGACCACCTGTGGTTATACTTTCGTTGAAGTAAACAAGAAGCTATTACACACAATAGATACTTGCTCTTGCAAGGAAATCTTAGAAATGTTTAAACCACAGTTGCAAGAGTTTAATGATTTATGGTAACACTACACTATACATTTGTGTATAAAAGAGCTTCTAAAATACTAAATAAATCAGAGATTCTTTAAAAGGCATTTGTGTAAACTTGTCTTACTGTAAATCTCTCATTGATATAAATCATAAGAGGTTATACTTTGTGTTTTGTCTCACACCTAACACAACTTTAATATTAGTTTTCTGTGGGAAAATAGTACAATTAATTAATGCATTGCATGCTCATGAATATTTCAAAATAATCTATTAAAATGAATATATTTTAAATTGATCCTATAAATATTTGTACAGTCTAAGAACAAAAATGGAGAAAACAAAATGACCATATCTACTTACCGATTACAAAAATGACTTTGGATTTCCTCAATTCTTCTGTAAAAAGAAAAAAATATTAAAATTAATTCTATGAACCAGTTAGTTGTAGTTAAGTGTTTTTTTATTAAAATCATTTTCTCTACTTATTGTACTATATATTACATTCTTCAGCGTTAAAATTTGTCGAAACCTGATTGAGGGCTACACTGTGACCTAGGAACTGCTCTCTATCTTGGGGTCACTCTGTGATTAGGGGCTGCACTCTGTCTGGAGGTCACACTGGGACAAGGGGCTTCGCTCTGTCTGGGGGTCACACTGGGACAAGGGGCTGTCCTCTGTCTGGTTGGTCACACTCTAATTAGGGGCTGCACCCTGACTGGGGTCACACTGTGAATATGGGATGCGCTCTGTCTGGGGGCCACACATTCTGTCTGGGGGGTCACACTGTGATTAGGGGCTGCGCTCTGTCTGGGGGTCAACACTGTAATTAGGGGCTGCGCTCTGTCTGGGGTCACACTGTGAATATGGGCTGCACTCTGTCTGGGGGTCACTTTGTAATTAGGGGCTGTTATCTGTTTGGGCATCACACTGTGACCAGGGGCTGCACATTCTGTCTTGGGGTCACACTGTCTGGGGGTCAAACGCTCTGTCTGGGGGTCACACTGATTAGGGGATGCGCTCTGTCTGGGGGTCACACTGTGATTAGGGGCTGCACTCTGTCTGGGGGTCACACTGATTAGGGGCTGCGCTCTGTCTGGGGGTCACACTGTGATTAGGGGCTGCACTCTGTCTGGGAGTTACACTGTAATTAGGGGCTGCTCTCTGTCTGGGGGTCACACTGTGATTAGGGGCTGCACTCTGTCTGGGAGTTACACTGTAATTAGGGGCTGCGCTCTGTCTGGGAGTCACACATTTTGTCAGGGGGTCACACTAGGAATATTGGCTGCGCTCTGTCTGGGGGTCTCACTGTAATTAGGGGCTGCGCTCTGGGGGTCACACTGTGACTAGGGGCTGTCTGGGGGTCACACTGATTAGGGGCTGCTCTCTGGGGATCACACTGTGATTAGGGGCTGTCTGGGGGTCACACATTCAGTCTGAGGGTCACACTGTGATTAGGGGTTGCACTCTGGGGGTCACACTGTGATTAGGGGATGAGCTCTGTCTAGGGGCTGCACTCTGGGGGTCACACTGTGACTAGGAGCTGCACTCTGTCTGGGGGTCACACTGTGATTAGGGGCTGCCCTCTGTCTGGGGGTCACACTGTGATTAGGGACTGAGCTCTGACTGGGGGTCACACTGTGACCTAGCAGTGGTTATCCAACAGTTACCACACTTGGAGGTCGCTACAGAATTCTTATTGTGACCAATTGGCTACTTACTGGGCCATCATTTTGTTATATTTAGATGCCACAATGATAAATAAATTAATATCAGTATCTTCTTAATATATTATTCATTCCATTGCAATTTTTACTAGTATTAATTAAAAATTAAAAATATACTTATATACCCCGTTTAACGCTGTAGATGTATCCCTGGAAGACCGAGTGCTAAGGGAAACAGCTTTAAACATTGTCATTTTAACAAAGGGTAAATAGGGATAGGGGACTTTGCGATCAATAATACACAATTTAACTTAAATGTTATGTACATTTGCAATGTTAATATAATAATACAGTAACTTAACACATACTGTACAGACACAGAAATACAAACTTTATTTTTGTCGGTATATACATTTATATAGGACATTTCCTCTGCTGTGCATTTCCCAACAGCGTTATAAAGAATCAGAGCGTTAAATCAGGTTGTGTCGGGAAAAAACATTGATACAGTATATATTAAATCAGCATTGAAAGAGCAGCGTTAAACTGGGTCTATTTGCATATTCAGTTTAGTGAATATAGTAAGAAACCCTAAAGGTCAAATATGGTAACCCCAAGGCAATAGTATATGCTCTCGGCATGTATAGCGACTAATATGGTTAGTTTGATAGATACTTTAATAAAAATATGAAGTTATTCCCAGACTACGGTAGACATAAATGATGCTCATGGTTACGGAAAAACATTGCTGATAAATAATGCAACAGACGCATGAGATATTTACTAGCAAATAAACAGTTGTTTATAACAATGAACATCTGTATATCCTAGGCATGTTGTGTATGATTACTGCTGTGGAGTCCCTGATCTAAGGGTGTGTTTCTGCATAGGCCTAGGGCAGCACATTTCCAGGGGGCAGCACATTGCAATAGGTTTGTATAAGCACAGCAATGTCTATATGCAGTGATATTTCTGTCTAAGTGTAAGGGCACACATCTGAATGCCCTGGAGCAGCATAAAAACCTAAATACCCTCATGCCCTGACCTTTCATTCTACGTCTCTAACTTGTAAATCCATTGCTGCTTCAGCGAGGATCGGCTGCTAATGGTGTATATGAGACGTGACATCTCCGTTCCGGTGAGTTCTGGAAGTATGTAGGGTAACATTTAGACATGTAGTATCACAGGCCATCTATCCACTGACTGAAGTATGTCTGCCAGGGAAAACTAACTAGACAGTTTGTGTAATGAGCTCGATTCTTGACATTTCAAAGATCTGAGAAAACCCCATAGCGAAGGCTTACTGAATGTGCCAATTACATTCTCCATACTCTGCTGCAACAGACAGACTAAGATTACTCCTTTCTTTTCTTAAAAGTGGAAACCTGTCTAAAGCGTTTATTAGACATCAGGTTCTTGACTTACAATTGTATAAAAATGTACAAATAACATAGAAATGTTACAGCAACCCCGACATATAATCCACTAGATTATCAGCAAAAAATCATCCATACACCCCAAGTGTCCATGATCCTTAGGAAAAAAGCAGAGACTGGGATTTATACAATATTTAGTATTTTGGGGTTTTTTTGTAATAAAAACTGAGAAACAACAGCACTTTTTAATATATGATAATACAGCAACAGCTTAATTTACCTCTTAAGTAGTCATCTCCAAAAACAGCCATGAGCTCATCTGTCTGAGAGGAAGAAATACAAAGATATATGTTATGTGCATTGTATAAGACTGTACTAAAACATACAATAAGAACAGTCTAGAAATAACAAGGTAATAACAAGTCAAGTAGCTTAAAATAAAGCACCAGTCTTGTAAACTGGAGACTGGAGGTTAAACACCCCCCCTAGGGCTCATAGCACTTTGGGCAGTTGCCGATTTAAGGATGGAAGGACTCAAACCGCCAAAGCCAATGTTAAACATATGCTTTTTATACACACTAAGGGCCTCATTCAATTGAGTTACTGGAGCCCGTAAACGAATTTGCTATTAAATTGACGTCTTTTGGCGAGCCACAATCATTCTACAGGTTACAGGATTGAAATCCCTGCGGTTGTTACAACCGTAACTCACACCCCATCTTGATCTTTCACGTCTGCAAGAGTTACGATCACTAAAATTGCAAATCGCTATTCAATTGCTACAATTCCGCAAATGTTTTCACCCCTGTAAATGGCAAATGTAGAAGAAAATCCTACAGGTACCAGATGGGACCCACAAGGGGTTTAAAGACATGTCATTAGCACTGCAAATGCAAAATAAAAAATCAATACTGCTCTATGAATAACGGGGAAAGTGATGGAAGCCATTAGAATGAATTGCACAACAGTCTCAAGCTCGCAAATCGGCAATAAAAATAATTTATTTTTATGTTTCATTTCGGGGTTATATTGATCTCGGGAATCAATGAGTTAATACATATCAGGACACCCACATGGACTAGAACAGTAATGGCATCTATTTTTAATATTTTGTGGGTTTGCGAGTCTGATCGCATATGGGACTTCTAAACGCTAATTGATTGACATGTAACTTCCATGTTTTACTGACGTAATGATGAAAGTCTCATTTTCTATTGGCTGTTTCTAAATTTGTAGCTACGGCCTTGATCATGTTCCTGCCCTGAAATGCTACTTACTGGGGCATGGTTTAGAGTTTCGGCTTTGGGGCCGTAACTTGCTGGTTTATTCAATTGAATTGCTCCGTAATTGTAGCAAAGTTCAAGCCCTCAGCACGCCTGTAGACATACGGCCTGTATACCGCGAATTGCAGCCTTGTAATAGAATGAGGCTCTAAGTATATAGTGCATCCTTTTATCTTCCCAACAAATATCCTTAATACTTAAGTTAAGTTTTACTATTCTTTAAGTATTAATGTATAGCATCTTATTTATTGATCATTAAATATTTGTCAATATGAATATCCTAAATACTTAACAACCCAATGCTTTCCAGCTCTTATACCCATGATGTAGTCTAACTGTGATCAGGTGTTTGGGAGATTTTATCTTTCTGGACCTAAATTGTAGAGTAACTTCGATTGGTATTCACAAAGGCCTCCCTCCTATGTGAGTCCTTTTTTGTGTAGGCAAATGGGTTTAAGACAAAGGACCCAATGTCTCAGGCGTTAATCATTATTTATGGCAAACATCTCTCATTACATAAAGATTACAATCTTGGGCCGCTGTTCTAATTCCCTATATCGCATATTACACCATGTTTAACAGCAAAGTTTATCACCTATCCCAGAAACATTGCGAGAGAACTGCTACGAGTGACTGCGGGAAGCCGGAGCTGAAAATTACAGCAAGCTTTTCCATTGAGTTTTGTACTGACAAAAGATTACGAGCTACTCCATTAGACTTTTAAACCAAAACCCTATGCTCATAAGACTTTAAAGATCACTCGCAATTAGGGCAATACAATGACTAGACATGTATTAGATGCACTAAAGACCACTAAAGGGCAGCATCATTTAAAGACACAGTATAGCATCAAAAAACAATAGTAAATGATGAATGTTCGTCATTACTTGACACTTAATAGTCTAATATAAAAATATGTTTAATTAAAACATATGACATTTTAATATTATATCCGTTTCATTATATAAAATCTGTGGTAACACACAACACAGTATAATATATACATATATCAATAAATACAAGTGTCACATATATTAAATTTAAATATATCAAAATAAATAAAAAATTATATATATATATATATATATATATATATATATATATATATATACATATATAAAATATATATGGTTTTTGCCACCCTTACGGTGCTTGTTCGCACTCATAATATTCAGGACATTCTCATTTTCTATTGGTACCTAGAGCCGTTTCTCATCCGTAAAGCTTGGTTTGGTGTAATATACGAGAGAACACATACGTCCTACACTGAAATCTCTTGTGGACAAGGCAGGATTTATGGATGTGGGCTGAGTAATATTACGAGTGATTAGAATAAACGTGTAACATAGGGAAAAAAGCTCCCGCAGCTGATTTCCCCTCAAATTACACCGCCCAATTAGAATGAAGGTCTTGCTTTTTGGTAAATTAGAAATCCTAAATATTGCACATTTCAATGTTATTTTACTATATACAATTTTTAACACCATTCATTTGATGAAGTACTTGTAATTACTGAAGCTAAACCATACTTGGAACCTCCTCTGTGCTATTCTAAATCCCAAACAATAAAGATAATAGCATGGAATACAATATATGTAGCTGTAATTTACTTAAATACTTTGTGACTGTGACTTTTATGTTTTTAAATCCCAGATTAGCAAAAATGTATCAACATTATTTTTTATAACCTCTATAAAACCAAATTGCATCCCAAACTCCCCCACAAACATAATATTTAATAGAAATGCATCAATTCTATAAAGTGCGTCCAGATGTTAAGGATAAATATTAGAAATGCAGATTAAACTGATCATCAGCATTACTTTGGCAGAGCGCTCCGATCAAAATGTTCTGGTATCAGGTAATAAAATTCAAATATATCTCATGGCTCTCTTCCTAAGTGATTCCCAAAATGGAAACACTTGAGGGGGGACAGAAAACACCATCTGGCATAAAATATCTGGTGGTAGCTGTCTGAAGCCTTAAATATTACCAAGAGAATACACGCAGTGCCTAGTAGTATTGTGTATGTGTATATATATATATATATATATATATATATATATATATGTATATGTATATATTGTGACACAGCAAATGTCTCAGTTTATGTGAGAGGAAATGCACATAAATATAAAAGCAACTGGTTGCTTTTAAAAATGGTGTTAAATAATAGACTTGATAGATTTTAAGCAGACATATAGACAGAGATGATCTTTTTCAAACAATGTGTCTTTATCTAGGTCCATTTATTAAAAGACCATTGTAGTTCTGGAAAAAATCTTATTTTTGTGTGTGGACATAAAGTGTTTTTAAGTAAAATCTTTATTTTAGTAGATACCACCAGTAAGATGCCATGTTTGTGTCTTCCACTATTCCTGCTGGCTTGGACACTGAGTGGGTGTGCTCTGATAATTTGTAGGATCTTTGCAAGAGTAAAAGGGAGGAGAAAGGATGGAGTCAAGTGGATTTGTTGACAGATTGCAGATACGCTTTAAGCATTGGGACCTGCTCCCTTCCTCCCTTAGGCTCAGTAGTGGTAGCTCGAAAGTATACTGAAACAAACCCTTATGTCTTGAAAAGGAAGGGTCACAGTAGCAGAATCTGCAGATTTTTTCTGAAAATGATTTTACGCCGATGACTTGCACTGCTAAACGTTTAAAAAATATGATTTTCCTGTATGCCCATTGATATTCCTGACGAAGTCCTGTCTAGACAAAACACGTAGGAGCCTGTTATGTTATTTTACAGATACTACTGTTTTACCACTGTTTTGTGAATAGAACTTTTTTAAAGCACAGAATATATAGTTTTATACTAATTGGTCATTTTGCTCTTGTCCCGCTCTCTTCTATATTTTATATCATCTGGAGGATTGTAGCATTTGGATCCAACATCCATATATTTTCTGAAGAGTTAGAAGATTGCTTTTCCCGGTAGGGCCCTTTTCCCGGTAGGGATTAGTGTTTTGCTATTGAGTAGTGTTTTATTACTGTACAATTTGTTTTTTTGTGAAAAAAATAAAAACAACTTTCATATTTATTATCTGGTTATGCAACTATATGCGGTCCTGGCCCTCTCCAATCTTGTCTTCTAATACACGTCCGTATCTGTAAGTATATATATATATGTCAAGTAGAGTGGAGCCTTTAAGGCTTAGATTAGCTCATTGCCACACTGTGAATTGCTATTTGCCCCTTTTGTAACAGAAAACAGACTTTAAGCATCTGCCATTCCAGCAGGAATGAACTCTGGAAATCTTGGAATTTGAGGCATAGAATATACAGGAATATTTTTAAAAGATGACCATAAATACAATAAGTGGTACATTAAAGGTTTCATTTTTAAAACATTTTTCCCATCATGTCTTATAGTTCTTAAAAAAAAAAAAAAAAAAAAAAACATTGACATCTACAGTATTACTACATATAAGTAGTAATATTCTTATTATTCTTACTAATACCACCTGAGCATGCACTATGTGCTCATCACTACCACTGTGAGAGTTAATTTAGATAAAGGAACGTAGAGAGAGCAGTAATCTTTTCAGATAAGCTGTACTTAAAGGGCAACAAGAGAGGTCCCAGTTATGATCTGATACTAAAGTACCAATAATAATATGAGTATCTGTAATAAGTTATTTAAAACTGTTATTTAGTGATAGATAAGCAGCTTTGAATTTACTAAATGTTAGCAGTCAATAAGCTCAAGGGATCCTGCCACCAGAGTGGTCTTGTTTTCATTATTTGATTATTATTATTAATATTATTATATAGTATCAGTTCAGCAAAAGAGACTTGTAATGTGCGGAGTTTGGAATATGGAAATGTGATCATCCAGTGCTACATTATGCTGTACTTAAAGGCATATCCAAATTTCCTGGGTTATTAGATTTTTGCACTCTTTATGCAGAAAGCATAATTTATATATGGAGCACATTTCGTAAAATATTTTATTTTTATTATTATATAAAAATCCCTCTAATGATTATGTTAACACCTCCAGGGGTGTCTACACAAGACCCTGATCCCCACCCAATCAGCATGCAGCATTAGAGAAGCCATTTTTAACTCCTTGCACACCTTCTGTACCTTCCTCAGCCAATAGGAGAGCACTGATGTCAGCCCTGAAGTCACTGCTGGGATGTGCTTTCTGCTGCAGTGTCTGCTCTCTGTCTGTGCAGCCTACGCCCTTCACCACAGACACACTACATATCCCAGGCTGCTTTGCAGCACAAACAGAAACCCCAGAGCTTTTTCCTGATTGGCCAAAACAACATTCTGAATTTTATGCAAATTAAGCCTGGGTATGGAGGGGGTGTTAACCCTAGTTTCAACTGTCCGAAATTACAAGACATTTTGCTAACTTCAAGGTAAGTGTTTAAATGTTTATTTTGGTATTTTTTCACGCAAAAAATGTTTTCATATACTATTAATTCTCCTCTATCAGATGCACTCATAATCCAGCAAACTTAGACAAGCCTTTAAGATAAGTAACTTTGCAATGCAACTTAAAAAAAAAGTCACTTCTTAGTGATATTGTCCTTGTATGTTTGAACCCAGCTGTACCTGCAATTGCATAAATCCCCATGAGTATGTGCTAGACCTGTGCCCACCCATAGAACATGCAGAGGCTGTTGTGAAGTCACATGGCCACTGTAGAGTGAAAACATATATATACATTTCAAAACGTTGTGGCTGACTAAAGCATAATTAAACAAAGAAAAAATCATTAAATCTGTTTTTAATTATAAAAACATTCATTTTGATGCCTCTGCTTGGGCATCCCTAATAAACCGGTGGAAGTTGTGTGCGAGAAAGGAGTTTACAGTTCAGGAGTTGTGGTTGCATCTCCTGATGCAAGCTTCCTGCTGCTGGGCCTGTGAGGGGGGAGGGTTGTAGTGAAACTTTCATTCTGATCAAATTACCTAACAAAGCACCCTGACTTCTCTCATCCCACACTCTTTTCTCCAATGAAACACATCCCCACGATCCAGCTCTCAGGAAGTGATGTAGCAAACACAGATTGGATTTTTCAACTCATAAATAAAACTTCAGATTAAAATAAATGTTTTCTTATTCCAAGGCTTTGTTGTTGTTGTTCGATCGTGTCCAACTCTCTGTGACCATATGGACGCAGCACGCCAGGCACATCTGTCAGAGTTTCTGGTTGTGTTTATCCATATGATTTCCTGGCACAGATACTGGAGTGGGTTGACCGTTCCTTCTCCAGTGGACTGCAATTTTTTTGACTTCTCTGCTATGACCTACCCATCTAGGGTGACCCTCATGGTATAGCTCACAGCTTCACTGAGGCACAAAAGCCCCTTCACCACGACAAGGTAGCCATCCAGAAGGGGGTCCAAGGCTTACACAGCAGCTAATGTTGTTAGTTTGTGACATAATTTTTAAAAAAGTGCTTTTTCTTAAAGGGCAGTGGTCCTTTAATCCTTTAAACAACATTCACTTGCAGAAGTATTCATTTTTAAATCTAATATATTAATGAGGTTTAAATTGTCCTATTTTCGAGGCACGACAGCAAAATGGTAGAACTGAGTGCGCCATTAAAGCTACAGTAATATTCTAAGGGCCGGAGTCACTGTGTTGAATGATTTGTCGTCGGGCAGGGTCACCCTATTTAATATTGCACTGTTTCTATCCAAACTGGAACTGATGTGTACGGATAGCAAATAACTTTGGCTTCTAAATGAAGTGAAGTGGTTTTGCAGAATCTTCCTCCTCTAAAGACTTTTAATTGATGGCACTGCCCTTTAAAAAAAAAATACAGCATTTAGTCTAAAGTCTATTAAAGAATAAATTCTGTGCACGATGGAATATTCTTGGCAAGTGCTGTATCTCATCCTAACAACACCGCACACATGCTCTTTGTAAATTAACTTTCCTTTAAAAGGTTATTTTTTAATACAAGCAATAATAAGCTAAGTTGGCATGGACCCGGTGAGTAGGATGCAGCTAATGGATTACAGTGTTTGTGAAGTGATTAGTGACACCAAGTATAGGAAGAATTCATCTACTGTATTATTTGGCTGCTAAACTCATCAGGGATTTCCTTTTCTTGTGAAATGATGCAATTATTTGCTTTGTATTGAAAATTTCATTTTAAAGCATCATTGTAGTTTTGGGAACAACTCCATATAAAAAGACAAACCAATGGTATAAACCATCAGAGACGCTCATGGCGAGGCCGTATGTGACTTGAGGGGGGGAGAGGCTCAGAACAGCTTACGAGTTACAGGATTTCGAAAAATTACGGGTTTAATGGCCGCCATTTTTTTCAAGCCAGTAACTAGAAAGCCACTCGGGGGCTGCCAAAAAAATCCAATTGATTAGAAAAAGCTTACTACCTCACACGCAGCACAGGGGGAGAGGCAGGGAGCATGTAAGTGAGGTTGTATGCTAATTTGCTATTTAATTGATGTTTTTAGATGGTCTCAAACCGGATAAGCGAGAACAAAAAATAGCGGCCATAAAGCCGTAATTTTTTTTCAAGCCCGTAAATCGGAAACCCATTTTGGCCTTGGGCAAAATTATCAATTTCCCGCAAATGGTTTCAAACAGGAGCTCAGAGGAGGGAGACAGACACAGGGGAGAGAGAGAGAGGGGGGAGAGGGTGGAAAGAGACACAGGGGAGGGACTTGGTGCGAAAGAGACACAGGGGTGAGAGAGGGGGAAAGAGACACAGGGGAGGGAGATAAGGGAAAAAAATAGGGGAGGGAGAGGGGGCAAAGAGACATGGGAAGGAAAGAGGGGGAAAAAGGTTTCCAATGAGCGCCGAAGGTGCTCATTGCGGAGCTCGCGATGAGTGCCAAAGGTGCTCACTGCAAGGCCCGAAAGTTGCGGCCTGGCCTTTAGCGCTCATCACGAGGCCCATAAAGTAGAGGGGGGAAAGAGGCTTGCAATGAGCGCCAAAGAAGCTCATTGCGGGGCACAAAATTTGCGGGTTGGACGAGGACTGCAATGAGCGCCGGAGGCTCTCATTGCGAGGCCCGCAAGTTAGAGGGGGAGAGCATCGCTTTGTGTGGCAAACAGCATTGCCAGTCTTCAAATTTTATTGCCTTCATTTTTGACAGGCAAGCGGCTAGTAAGTACCGTATTTATCGGCGTATAACACGCACCGGCGTATAACACGCACCTCCTCAACCTCCCTCCTCATCCTCAACCTCCCTCCTCATCCTCAACCCCCCTCCTCATCCTCAACCCCGCTCCTCATCCTCAACCCCGCTCCTCATCCTCAACCCCGCTCCTCATCCTCAACCCCGCTCCTCATCCTCAACCCCGCTCCTCATCCTCAACCCCCCTCCTCATCCTCAACCCCCCTCCTCATCCTCAACCCCCCTCCTCATCCTCAACCCCCCTCCTCATCCTCAACCCCGCTCCTCATCCTCAACCCCGCTCCTCATCCTCAACCCCGCTCCTCATCCTCAACCTCCCTCCTCATCCTCAACCTCCCTCCTCATCCTCAACCTCCCTCCTCAACCTCAACCTCCCTCCTCAACCTCAACCTCCCTCCTCAACCTCCCTCCTCATCCTCAACCTCCCTCCTCATCCTCAACCCCCTCCTCAACTACTTGTTCTACTTTGTATCCACCCTCTCATACTTTGAAAAAAGATGTATTGCTGTCATGGCGACACAGTTGCCAATGTGTATTGCATACTGCATTTCTTCACCTTACACTTTACTTCCTTAGAGTGTATTTTTGCGCTTTAGAAATGAACCACATTTCCTCCCAAAATACTGGCAAGACTGTTGTTTCACGAGTACATTAAGCCGTTTCCGAGTAGGCTAAAGAAGAAGTGCATGGCAAGTTGGTGAAACCGGTCACAGAGACTTTTAAAGTCTCATCATTATTCTAATTTATCCCAACTTGGCAATGTGCTTATTCCGTATCACTCCCAATGTGAGATTTAATTAATGTTATTAAAAAAAGGAACTTATACCCAACTTTTAAACACAATTATCTAGCACTTGCACTCATTGTTTTAATGACAGCCAAGTGCAATTACCTGTTTATATGTAGTTTGCATTTCTACAATAAGGACATTTGCTTTGTCACATTAATTGCTTGACAGCTCTATAACAACACACTGAAAAATAAAACATAACAACAAGAAATACTTTAAAAATTCTGCACTTGTTATTTGTTGCTGATCAGATACACACAGGAGGATAATTGTTATTTTTTCCAGTATGTCCTCATTAAAAAAAGTGAAGACAATGACGAGAGACATATCCTTGGAATAGACAGCGGCACATTATCTGCTGGATATGTTTTGCTAACTCATAGTGCTGGATGTATGGTGACTGCAGCTGGATATAATCCGACATCACAGACTAATTTAGCAAATAGAGATTTCAGGTAGTCAATGTCAGTATTGGACATAGAGTAAATACGTCAGTACTGATAAACCAGAGACCTGACCTTTCTGTGGAGCTACATCTATTGTCCTATCTGACATTGGTTTGACTGCAGTAATGCCGATAAGCCAACCCAAGTTGTTATCTTAATAATAAGAGCAGGTTTGCAATCTTACTATGGTGGAGCTATTCCTCATCCATGTGTTAACAACCAGATGGTAGTTCGTACAATGATTATTATGGAGATGTTCAGATAGCAAGCAATGGCCTCCATTCAATTGCAGCTGAAATTTGCAACAGTTACAGAGCGATTCAATTGAACAAGCCACACTTGCTACATGGCAAGAAAGCCTAAACCGTAAACCATGCACCAGCAAGTAGCATTTCAAGGCATGTTCAACTAAGCAAGCCAATAGTAAATGAGACTGTCATCATTACGTCAGTAAAACATGGAGGTTAAACTTCAATCAGTTAGCGTATAGAAGTCTGAAATGCGATCGGACTCGCAATCCGGCAATGTACAAAATAATAAAAATGTATGGCGATACTGTTTTTGTCCATGTGGGTGGCCTGATATGTATTAACTCCTTGATTACCGAGATTGATAGGACACGGAAATGAAACGTAAAAAAAAGGTTTTATTGCAGATTTGCAAGCTTGAGACTAAAAAAACGAATGTTTTTCATCGCTTTCCCGGTCTTTTAAAGTACAGTACTGATTTTTTATTTGCATTTACAGTGCTACGATCAGGTGTTTAACCCCCTTGCGGTCCTATCTGGTACTCGTAGGATTTTCGTCTACATTTGCCATTTACGGGTGTGAAAACAATGGCAGGCTTGAGGAATTGTAGTAATTGAATAGAGATTTGCGATTGTAAAATTTACAGGCTTTAAAGATTAAAGGCTTAGATGGGTCGGAGTTACGATTTGAACAACTGCAGGGACCTTCAGCCTGTAATCTGCAAATCGTTTGCGGGTAGCTAAAAGACGCCAATTGAATCGTTTTTACGTTCTACATTACGGGCTCCAGTAACTAGAATTTGCTCAATTGAATGGAGGCCAATGTGTCATGTCAACTGACCAAGTGTTCCGGCATCAAATTCACCTCACCATCTAAAACTTCATATTCAATGACATGGGCAAAAATTGGGTTTTATGCTTTCCTAGACCCACCCAAATCTCTGCCCTGGGTCTAAAACTATGACCCCAAATAACATTCATTTAGAATACTTGATAAGGGTGGGGAGGTGGATTTAAGCCACATAATAGCATATTGAGCAGCACATTAGTCTCCTTCTGGACCGCTACCTTGTTGTGGTGAAGGGGCTTGTGTACCTCAATGAAGCTGCGAACTATACCATGTAGGGTCACCGAAGCTGGGCAGGTCATAGCAGAAAGATAAGGCAAATTGCGATCCACTGGAAAAGGAACTGGCAATCCAGTCCAGTATGTAGGTTATGAGTGTCAGACATGACTGAATGTCTGAACAACAACAAGAACTGAAGATTTGCAGCAAAAACACCACTGTATATTTCAGTAATGATCTACTGTAGAGAATAATGGCTAACAATGTCCATGGGGGGGTTGAGGATGATAAGGGAGGGGGGAGGGAAAGAGAGACACAGGGGTAAAGAGAGACACAGGGTGTTGACTCCAGTATAAGCCGAGGGGGCCCTTTTCAGCCTTAAAAAAAGTTTGAAAAACTTGGCTTATACTCGAGAATATACGGTAAACCACCTTTCTAAAAAAAAAAAAACTATCTTCCCATCTCTCCAAATAAATTACAAACTCCCCTTTAATGCAGGCAGCTAAAAATAGCAGAGGTCTCCTACCACTGCCTCCATATAATTTATATTTTATTGTTGGCTCAAACGATTGAATGTTTGCCTTGGGGCAATATTTGATTGATGTCTGCAATATATCCTGTATATTAATTTTAACTGGTTCCTAAGTTGTCACATACAAAATATATTATTATAGGTGTTTAAAGTCAGGAATATAAATCATATTGCCGATTCCACTTCAGAACAGTCATAGAAACATAGATAACTATAAATACGAGCTCATCCAGTGTGCCCATTCTAATTACCTAAAAAGTGTCCCTTAAAAGCATATCGAAGTGAGCTGGATTATGAATGCATCTGATAAAGGAGAATTGGTAGTGTATGCAAAATTGCTTGCATGAAAAAATCCCAAAATAAACATTTAAACACTTACATTGAAGTCAGCAAAATCTCTTGCAATTTCTGACAGTTGCAAATTAGGGTTAACACCCTCCAAACCCAGGCTAAATTAGCATCACATTTAAAACAATTTGTTTTGGCCAGTTAGGTCAGCTGAAACATTTGAATTAAACTCTAGGGTTCCTGTTAGTGCTGTAAAGCAGCCTGGGATATGTAGTGTATCACTGATATATGCTTTGTATTGCTGCTGATATACAGACAGGAAGCTGCAAGGAGATTGGCTAAGCAAGCAACAGCAGCTAAATAGTGGGTTAATATTGCTCCCCTGTTGCTGAATGCTGATTGGGTGGGTATCAGGGGCTTAAGTAGACACCCACAAGGATTGCAGAAATGTATTAATCAATGAAACTTGGAAATACCTTTAATTTAAGTTCAGGGTGGTCTTATAAATCTCCTTGGCCTGCTTTAATTATTTTTCGGTCTATTACTCTACCACTGAAACGTTTTTCCACTTATCGACTTCCTGTAAAATAGCGCTTTGGCAGATTACCATTAAATCTCCCACCTTCCATTTTGAAATCATGGCCTATTATTGTTGCATCCCTCTTTTTGTCTATACTTCCCTTTTTGAATTGTATTAAACCCTTGTATTAAAAGGTTCTATCATATCTCCCCTATTTCTTATGACCTGTAAGCCATTCATACGAACGTTATGAATTAATTTTCCTAATATGTTTTGTCTTTCAGTCCAGGCACCATTTTTGAGTCACATAACTATTATATGGATGAATCTTAGGTTTTGGGGGGTATGATTGTTTTCATTAAACAGGCATTTTTAGGGTGCATTTGAAATTCTTTAAGCAGTGGAACAATGTATCAAATCCCAATCATTAGTTACACTTGAGTTCTGTACACCACATTAATAGGAGAGGTAATGAGAGAATTTAATGAATAATCAAAATAATTGCTGTTTTAGAACTCCCCCAGAGAAATGTCTATTCATAGTAGAGAGCTGGAGTCATGTTCTGCCAATCCAACATGAAAGCCAACACTTCAGCCTAGATGTATCCGACGAGTACATGTATTGATAATCTTATATTATCTTATGCGTCAATTTAACAAGCAGGATATTTTTTACACAGTAAAGATAACATAGCAACACGTTCTGTTTTATCATGAGATATAATTACAGAGTTGGAAAAATTCTAGCTATAATTGTAAAAAAAAAAAACAGTATAGCATCAATTAATCTTCAGGCATCAACAATTAACAATTACTGTGAACTGATGTTTAATTAAAAAGTGTTAGAAATAATTTTTCATAGTTACAATTTAATTCTAATTAATACCAATTCCTCTTTTCATGCAATGACATTATTTAAACCTTGCGGTTGTTAAACCCGGATCTTACAGCCTCACAAAGCCTTTGATCTTTTCCGTCCGCAAGAATTATGAGTGCAAAAATCGCAAAATCGCTATTCAATTGCTACAATTCCCCAAGCCCGCAAATTTTTTCAACCCCGTAAACAACAAATGTACCCTATGAGTACTAGAGAGGACCCGCAAGGGGGTTTAACCCTGTCTCTAGCACTGTAAATGCAAATAAAAAATCAATACTGCACTGTAAATGACGGGGAAAGCGATGACAGACATTGGAATTAATTGCGCAACAGTCTCAAGCTCGCAAATCGGCAATCAAAAATTTCAGGATTATATCGATCTCGGAAATCAATGAGTTAATAAAAATCGTTGTCAGAAATTATAAGACATTTAGCTAACTTCAAGAGAAGTGTTTAAAATGTTTACTTTGGTATTTTTTCATCCAATTTTTTTTTCATGCACTATTAATTCTCCTCTATCAGATGCATTCATAATCCAGCAAGCTTATACATTGCCTTTAAGATAAACAACTTTGCAATGCACCTTAAACAAAATAATTTCTTAGTGATATTGCCCTTGTATGTTTGAACCTTTCATCTATGGTCACAAGTTTTGTGAATAAAAGAGTTTCTCAGCTTCACCTGCAATTGCATAAATCGCCATGAGTATGTGCTAGACCTGTCCCCCCCCCCCCCCCTCCTCTAATCCAGGAAATTTAAATATGCCTTTAACATTGATTACAATATTATCATTAATAAACATTCAGATTGAAAAGTTATTCGATCACACACACAAAAGGGTAACACATGATTACCTATCTTTCCTAGCAAGGTGTGACATTTTTACTTTTTATTTTCAAGTAATTTTACTTTTCAAAAATATTTTAGTTTTGTCAGTTACAATATTGTATTTTTATCACTTGCTAATAATAAAAGCCTCAGATAAAAACTGTTGAAGACCACTATCGGTCTTCGTTATGTGACCGTGCTGAAGTTACCACTTTTACCCTATCGCTCTCCTTCCTGTCAGACCGGTTTCATTTATGTGTACAAGATGCTAATGGTCTATCCTAATACTATTTAAGTTGCCAATCTGAATTAATATTTCCATTTTCTCATTACGCTATGTCTTTAAAACATATTATCACATATATCAAATTCATTTATTTTAATACATTTAGACATATTCTCAGCGACTTAATTTAACTTATTTAATTGGATAAATTCCAACTCCATTGTTGTAATTACAATTATTACTTTTGCAGACTTCAATTTGATTGGCTTGGAAACATTTCCAACTAAGCACCCTCTCAATACTACTCAAAGGTCCCTCATTGTAAGGAGCGTCTGTCATAATATGTTGTTGTAGAAATGGCAAAAAAATACAAACCAGTTCAACCCAGTTGGCAAATGGAAATATGTTATATGACACAAAATGAAGTATTTTCCTTTGCAAGTCTTGTTGCCGTGACAACCAGGATTTAACCGTCTCATTCTACGGCTCCATTAAATTGGAAAATACCGATACACAAAAGATTTGGGAAAGCAGAAGAAAGCATCAAAGTGTTGTAATTATTAGCGTGTAATGTTACTACGACCAAATAAAAGCAAAAAGGGAGGAAACGCGAAGATTTATTTTAAAGGAATCTTACAAATCTAAAAGAGAATTTATATTTGTATCAAAAATGGATCAAGTTTTGGGATTCTACCTAAACATTTTTTGATTGCCTATGTATATAGGTGCCAAGATACAGTGTATGTACATTATTACAAATAGATGATACCATTAGTAGTTTATATTATGGATATAGGCTATGGAAAATAAGATCACATATCACAAAAGTTCCAACAACCCTGGGATAGGGTAACCCAAACTCCTTTTTAAGGTTGAAAACATGTAAAATAATCATACTGCAGAGCTAGTATGTGTATCTGTAAATAATTGTGACCATATGTCTCTGTTTGTGCGTATCAATAAGGTTTTCTTGGCAAAGATACTGAAGTGGGTTGCCAGTTCCTTCTCCAGTGGACAACCATTTGTCTGACCTCTCTGCTATGACCTGCTAATTTTGGATGAGTCTACATGGTATACATGGGGTGATGGAATCAAAATTGAACTATTCAAAATTCTACAGGATGATGCTGTGAAAGTGTTACTTGCCTTATGCCAACACATTTGGAAAACCCAACAATGGTCAATAGACTGGAAGGTCAGTCTACATCCAATCCCAAAAAAAGGCAGTGCCAAAAAGTGCTCCAATTATCTAAAACACTTGCACTCATTTCACATGCCAGCAAGGATGCTTTAGATTCTACAAGCCCGACTCCAACAAAATATGGACCAGAAACTACCAGATGTGCAAGCCGGGTTCCGAAGGAAGAGGCGCAAGAGATCAAATTGCCAATGTCCGCTGGATAATAAAGAAAGCAGGAGAGTTCCAGAAAAACACATACTTCTGCTTCATAGACTATTCTAAAGCCATTGACTGTGTGGATCACATCAAAATATGGCATGTTCTTAAAGAGATGGGAGTACCAGATCATTTCATCCTGCTCCTAAAGAATCTGTATGTGGACCAAGAAGCCACGGTCAGAACTGAACAAGGGACCACAGAATGGTTCAAGATTGGAAAAGGTATGCGACAAGGTTGTATATTGTCACCTTATTTATTCAACTTACATGCAGAGTGCATCATGCATATGGCCGGACTGGATGAATCCAAAGCCGAAATCAATATTGCTGGAAAGAATATCAACAACCTCAAATACACAGATGATACTACTCTGATGGCAGAAAGTGAGGCGGATCTAAAGGACTTGTTGATGAAGGTAAAAGAAGTGAGTGCAAAACTTGGCCTGCTGCTCAATGTAAAAAAGACAAAGATCATGGCAAACGGCAATCTCACTTACTGGCAAGTAGACGGGAAGAAGTGGAGGCAGTGACAGATTTTATTTTCCTTGGATTCAAGATCTCTGCAGATGCTAACTTCTGGGGAGCTTGGACAAGCTAGTAAAAAGTAAAGATATTAAACTATCAACCAAGGTCTGCATAGTTCGAACTATGGTATTCCCAGTAGTAACATACGGATGAGAGAGCTGGACCATAAAGAAATCTGAGCGCCGTAGAATTGATGCCTCTGAATTGTGGTGTTGGAGAAAACTGCTTAAAGTCCCTTGGACTGCAAGAAGATCCAATAAATCAGTGCTACAGGAAATCAAGACAAATTGTTCACTAGAAGGTATGATCATGAGGCTGAAGAACAAATATTTGGGCCATATTATAAGACTGCAGGATTCCCTAGAGAAGACTCTGATGCTAGGAAAGATTGAAGGAACAAGAAGAAGGGGACAACAGAGGTCGAGATGGATAGATGAGGTCACTAAAGCAATGAACATGAACTTGATGGAGCTCAGAGGGACAGTGACAGAGATGCACCTAGCGAGCTGCGGCCAATAGAGTCAAAGGGAGTCGGACTCGACTAAATGACTAAACAACAACAACAAGGTATAGCTCACTGCTTCAAAGTACACAAACCCCTACACCATGACAATGTAGCGATCCAGAAGCGGGTGACTTAACTACAAGCATCCAAATAGTACTCCGTACAGGCAAGGGATAACCCTGTTAGAATAAGTAATTAAAAAGGAAATGTAGCCTATAGTTTACAGTGACCAAATGCCCTATTTTTAAGTCACGGCTGGCGAAAATGAGTCATGGTACTGAACACTGACGAAGTCCAAGCTTGGTCAATTGGGAAACGCGCTTTATAACTTGAGTGACGTCAACAGTACAGGGAGACAGAGTGGTCTGTTGAGCAAACTAGAAAGCATGAAGGGCTGATGATAAGGAGGAGCCTCATAACCTACTGGAGATGAATTAACATGTGTTAGGAATGTGGTAGATGAGACGTGGATTATCACAAGGTGGCATTTCAACCCATATAATTGGAGGCAGAGAAACCCCAGCTAAGGGAGGACCATTAATGAGGAAACCTTGGCTGGGACCTGCTTTCTATGGATTAACTGGTATGACATTTTTGACACCTGTTATTGACAACAAATCTTAAAATATTCCCTCTCAAAATCGTCACCTATATTGGACTATTTCTGGATAGTGATTTATTCATTCATCTAAAGAGGAAAAGCATTAGACGCACACACACCAAATAGAGTAATCCAGAAAAATACATCATTAGTAAACAAGAAATAAAAATACTCCACTCACAAATTCAATGGGTCTAACAAGGCCAATAAAAGCATAATGTGAGAGAGACAGAGTCTCACAGGGAAAGTGCTCGTTGGGAACAGCTTGCTTAAACAATGGACAGCTTGCTTTATGAAATCCACAGATCAACAATGCAATAAAGTAGACTGATTCCTGCTTGATCTTCAGAGATATGAATTCTAAATATTTCAGATATTATAGTACCCAAGCTCTGCCATTTTCTTAAAAACAATGCCAAATGACTGAGCTGGATAGGCTCCATACCAACGCGTTTCACAGATATGAAATATCCACTTCAATATTGCCCTATTTCAGATTGTGCTTAGTGTGACCCCCCCCCTTTAATTATGCAACATCATCTGTTAGATACCTCTTCTAGCTGTCACCGAGGACTACATATTACATGTTTCATGTTTCAATCATTAATTTTTTACAAACTTCATCAAGGTCTAAAGGTCTTTATGAAAATGATGTGAAGGTCCATATTCCATATTATGCATACAAGGCTAGCAGTCGACTGTGGCGTTCGCAAAGCGAGGCGAGCCGTTACGGGCAGCAACCGCGAGGCCCGCAGGACTTAGGCTGCAATAAGCGCCTCAGGAGCTCATTGCCAGCAGCGCAGGACTCGCCAGCTGTGCACGGGGGACTTACCACCCGTACGACTTAGGACTGAAACTTGTAAATGAACTGTGCGCCTCGCAAAAATCCGACTTTAATGGCCGAACCACAGAACTCGAAACACCTGAAAATAAAAAAAAATATGCCTCAAATTAACAAACACACACAGCATAGTGGGAGAGCCAGTGAGTCTGTGAGTGAGATTGCAAGTTAATTTGAGCCATATATGCCATTTTTCGAAAATCAACTAAGCGAGAAAAAAATGGCTGCCAAAAAACCGCATCACGCCGAAAACTAGGCCGAAGGACGTAAAAACTAGTCACTAGGATGTAAAAACGAGCCCTCAGCAGTAACACTTAGCGCAAGCCAGTAACACTTAACTCATTGCAAGGCTTACAATTTTACTCCCGTCATTTTTGACGGGCAATTTCCTAGTGTAATATATTTAAAGGGACTGACTCATGTTGTTTCTTAGGCCATTGGTAAAGAGCATTCAAAATGAGTTATACATTGCATTAGTATTTTTTTCTTAAGTGAATCATTTAATAAAAATGGTGCTGCATTTTTATGGAAGTGAATGGCTCATGAGTACTAATTAGCTGCTTTGAGGTGTTTAGAAAGGTGGGCAGAGTGTAATTCTAAGGTGGCCAGGACAATAACGCCAAATGTTATCAGGCAGTTAGATCTTATCCATATTCTTAATAACAGGGAAGGAGCTACCAGTGGTGCAGGTGGGCCAGTGCACCAGGACCCTCCTCTGTGGCAGTGCTGTGTATTTATTTTTGCATTTTTTGTGTTAACATTTTTTTCTGTAAGTAGAGGGCCCTACAGCCCAGCTCACCATTACATCGGCCTCCTTGGCTGCACCCCCCCCTGCATCAATCATTTCACTTATGGTGGGCTGAAGAGTGATAGATGCTCCTTCAGTTGTACAAACAATGAATAGTACATTTGTGATTCCATTTGAATGTCTAAAAATAAGTTAATAAACTTATTTCCTGCTCAAATTACTCAGAAATACAGTTGATACACTGCACTCTGGGAAACTGAACGGGGACATGCAAATGAGGTCACAATGCATGCTCACTCATAATTCAAAACCACTATATACATGGCTCCTTTTAAGCAAATGCTTGCTGTATTTCTCAGCTGTAAGCACACAGACAAAACTGATTTGCGGTTACTGGCGCTCACCAGAGTGGGGTGGGTTCATGGTTTGTGTGATTTTGATTAGGGTATTTGGGTTGGTGGTAGTCATTTAAGTTGTTTCCTCTAGTGATAAGTAACACTGAGATTCTGTAAATGTATGAGTAACTTTGATATTACATGTTTGTACCTTCATTGTTCTTTATTCATCTCCAAATACTCCCCCACCCAACCTCTTTGTTCTGCTAATGGCCTTCTTCTTTCTACAACTCATCACCTCCTCTCACTCCCGCCTCCAGGACTTTTCTCGTGCTGCCCCTAGTCTCTGGAACTCCTTGCCTCGCTCCCCCAGATTATCATCTTGCCCCAAAACATTTAAAAAAGCTCAAAGTAATGGGCAACTTGAATCCAACTTGAACTTGGCTCCTATTACGATTTTTCCATAAATACCAGGAGTTCCCAATAGAATGATTTGGAAACCACAGCTCTAATACACAGTATACCCTCTGGACATCTTGCAATAAAGTCTCATCCACAAATATGCGCTACATCACATTCTTTAATAAACTTGTTTAAGAAAATTTAAAAAAAGGCACATACCTATAAAAGTGGATAATACCTCTTAATATTATATATAGGGGAAAATAATTTGCGGTCTTAGTTTTTTTTATTTGCAAATAAGCCAAATCATGACACCCAGACAAATGGAACACAACATAGATGGCAACAAGTATTTGTCACTTGAATACTATTAAAATTGTAAAATCTGCAAGCAATGTTTTCAATGTAAAAGTTATTACTAGAAAGAACTGTAGCAAGTGCAAGTTGAGTAAGTAATTAACAATGATTAATGTAATATATATATATATATATATATATATATATATATATACATATTATTCCATTATCGAATATAAGTAACTGTAAATTATGTTATACTTCACAAAATAAAAAAAAATAAAGTAAGAAAAAGATGAAAGACAAAGAACTGGCGTGATATCAAAACAAGAAAAAAAAATAATCTTGAGCAATGCTTGGTGCGATTACCTGATCTTCAAAATCGGTGTCCGTATCAACAGCATCCCCGCTATCAATGACAATGCTCAGGTCAAGTTCACTTGGTCCTGCAATAACAAAAAGAAAATTAAATGTATCTGCAGCCATATACTTTTCATAGACACGAAAGTAACCGGTTCCTGTTGCGATATTCATCCATCCCAGATTATAAGGATTTGTAACAGTCATGCTGGGATTGTTAGAGAAGCAGCCACCGCGGTTCAGTGATACTAAAAACTTTAATATCTTTCTTTTAATAAAAAAAGGATTCATTTTAAAAAAGAAGCTTACTTTCTTTCATTTCTCAGAGGACACACAAAATATAAAAAGGTCCAAAAGAAGCTTTGACTTACAGTATTATTATGGTATGATTTTAGAACATGAGACGTAAAAGATTTATATGGGAGTCACATCCCAATGGAACAAGCAGAATTCTCTTTTTCAGGAACAGAAATTATAAGCTTAGAGGCAGATATGGTGTCTATTGGATTTTAAACAATTGTTATTGTTCACAGTTGGAATGGTGAAGTATGAATAAATAATAAAAATGTTGGCACAACTAGTCTTCTCTCAATTCATTCCCCGGCATGTGTCCCTTTGTACATAACTCTATTTGTTTTAGGTAAATAAAATGGGCGGACTAAATTGGTCTATGAAGAGGATTGACACAGCTCTAGACCGACACTGTAATATCCTAAAACCTATTAAATCCCTCCTATATACAGGCCAGGAGGAACAATGAAATATAGTTCTTCTCAAATAAGCAATATTGTATCTACGTTTCGCATAACATATATACAGTAGATTGAAAAGCCACTGCACATTTAAAAAAATGTAAAACTGTAAAGGCATATCTAAATTTCCTGGATTATAAACACATCTGATAAAGGAGAATCAGTAGTGTGTGCAAACATTTTTTGGCATGAAAAAATACCAAAATAGACATTTACAAACTCACCCTGATATTTGCCAAATCTTTTTAGTTTGCAAGCTGCAGCTTTTGTTAGTTGACACCCCTGAAAATCCCTGCTAAGATTAGCATAACAGTCATAATTCATTGTTGCCAATCAGGAGAAAGCAGAGGTTAGCTGATGCATTTGTATCATACTCTGGAGTTCCTGTGTTGCAAAGCAGCCTGGGATATGTAGTCTCTCTCTATGTTCTCAGATTCAGCTGTGAGCTCAGACCCCACCCAACCGTGTTATTCCATCCTGCAGCAAGTATTTCCTGTGAAATCTACCAGAAAGGTTAAACTTTGTACCTGGCTGGCTCTCCTCCGTGTACTTGGTTATGTAAGCTCTCTGTGGGTGTGCAAAGCTGGATTTTACTTTTCTGCCTATAACTTTGTAAGTACACTGAACTTTTCTATATAACACATATTTTTCTGATAAGCACTGCCTGTTTCTTACCAAACTATTGAAACCCAGAACACTTATATATACACCGGACTAAGTGCATAATTAGCAGGAAAAACATCATGCAGCTATTTTTTAATTAGAAAAAAATATATTTTTGATGCCTGTGTAGGATGCTGGAGGGATCCACGATTTATTGGTGAAATTGTGTGTGTGTGAGGGGTGTTTACATTTCTGAAGAGCTAAGTTTGCATCTTTTGATGCAACTTTCTGCTTCTGGGTCAGTGAGGAGGAAGGGGTGTGCAAACAATTTCAGTTTTAAGTTATGAAACAAACAAAGGATCTGGACTTCTGCCTGTCCCTCCCCCTCCCCTCCACTGAAAGCTACACACATACCCATTTTCTCGATCATAGGACTTGATGTAACAAACACAAAATGGATTCCAGTACTCATAACCATATTCTTTAAAAATCAATACATACTTGACAAGAAGTGTCTTTTTTCTTGAACTTGAGACATCCTCAATCATATAATTTTTCAGCACAATGCAAAATCGTCATTTGTATTTAAGCAATTCCTTTATACAGAGCTGCACTTTTTTTATTTGTAAGAGTTTCTCTGACACATCAAAAAAAACAAAGAGCTAGATTTAGTAAGGGGGAAGATTATATCTCGGTCACAGATTGTACTTAATTTCATCCTCAAGGTAATTATGTTTGCATAAAGATATAGAATGAACACTTCATTTACTTTTAAGAAGTCCGCAAAGTAACAGATTCACCTTCCCCATGCACCGTTTTTCGTGAACTCTCTCATGGCACTTGTGACATAAAGCCATGCTTTTTAGCAGTCAGATTGCAAATAAGCATGCAGGGACATGCTGTGTGTCTCCATGCAGCAGCACTGCACGGATAGTGTGAAGCTTCTCCTTGTGGCTTTATGTCACAATGTCAAAACATGTCTGCTTTCATGATAGAGAGCACAAAAGGGAAGGCTGCAGAAGGTGAGAATCTGTTATTCTGGGGACTTCTTAAAAGTAAGTGACGTGTAAATGTGATAAAATAATTACATTGAGGAGGATGAAAATATTTAACCTAGTTAAAACATTGATATAAAACATTTTTGGATCTCAATGGTACTCCACGGAAGCCAGGCAACTTTATGAATGAGCTGCCATGATACCAGGGATCAACCAGGGAGATCTATTTTTTCAGCAGCATGAGCAGGGACATAGTGGCACTCTCATCACCCTGGAACAGGAAACTGCAAACCAACTGCTAGTCATGCAGAGTTTCACGAGCCACCATCTGCCAGTCAGAGCTGGGGAGAGTATTTTCTTTCAGTCATGTCTGACTTTTAGTGACCATACGGACGCAGCACATCAGATACATGTGTCTAGTATCTTTTCCATAAAAACCATATGGATCAGCGCAACCATAAACAGAGTGGGTTGGCATTTCCTTCTCCAGTAGACCGTGATTTGTCTGACCTCTCTGCAATGACCTGTTCATCTTGGGTGAATCTACATGGTATAGCTCACAGCTTCATTGAAGTACACAAGCCCCTTCACCACTACAAGGCAGCTATCCAGTTCAAGAACGTAATCTTCTGGTTAAGACATGAGTGGCAGAAGTATGTTCTTTTGCTGGATGCTAGGACTCCCATGCTCTGTTTGTGGCTGTCTGATCTGATGGAAGACTGCTAGAATTGTGCTGTCTGCTCCAGCTCATGAGGCTTACAAAGGAACTCAGTGCACGGGAGTAGAGTTCAACCGGTTCCGCCACACACACATTTTGTTAGCTTTGGGACTGTTTGTTATTTTCTTTCATTCATTCAACCCTTTTGTATTGCAAGAAGCCTTTACATTTTATCAAGGAAATATTCTTTACTGTGATTTCCATTTTCTTTTCTGAGCTGATTCTGTCTACTGCTATCTGAAGGTGTGTCCTTATAAGTGGATCAGCTTTCAATTAGTCCTGCACTAGCAGTTTTAGCCCTTGCATTCCCACCATACAGATAAAAGCTTCACGTGTACTTAAAGGATCATTTACCTCATGATAAGTGCGTTTCATGGTGTGAAAGAGCACACGATTCTATGTTGAAGTGATCTGTTGCTTTTCTTTTTATTACACTAATAACACCTAAAAATCTTTGGTCTGCTTCCTGACTGTTCTATGATTGACAACACATGCCGACAACGGCTGTTGCAAGCTCCATGTGAAGACAAGATTTATGGTTTATGTCTGTTCTTCAGAAATAAGCAGGACATGTTAACTGTCATTTTTAGTAGGTTCCTGGAGTCATTTCTCTGCACAGAATAATTTGAGAAGGATTAATCCTATTTCTGCTCCTGCTCTCTGCACGGAGCTGCTGTTGTGGCTTTGTCTGGGGCAGGTCAAAGTCTCATGTAAACAGAGATTTCATTTATAACTTTCTCTGTGAAAAAATAACATATTTGAAAAATTCAAAAAGTATTTCTACATGTTTTTAAGAGATCTTTTCTTTGATGTGGTCCAAACTGTGCGGAAGTAAGTGGCTCTTTAAAGTATCCTCCTACTTAAGATTCCACAGCAGCATAAATGCATGTAAAAGGTAATAAATTAGAGACTATTTTTTTTACACGTCTTTACCTGTTTTCAGTGGCAAATATTCAAAAAAGTAACTATTTAAATGTTAGCCATTTTTCCAATCCAAGGACTGAATTCCTTAGAAAGAAAATTAAACATTGCTATGCCATCATTCAAATTACTTTTCAGTTGTATTATGATAAATCCGCTTCCAATACCTACTTATCCATGCGCTTGTTTTTTGTACACGCACTAAAAACATTTAAATAAGCTTGAATAGTTCTACAAAAATAAAAGAGCCCATTAGAAATATTAAGGATTATACACGAGGATTACATTCTTGGACAGGCAGTTACGCTCATTAGCATTTATCACATTTGCCAAAGCAGTTTCTATCTGTCATTGTGAGAATGATGTATTATATGTCTCTCTACTGCACTAATGAGACAGCAACAAAAGGTTATTTTATTTCTTGCATTTTTTTGTACAAGTAATTATAATCTGAAAGGAAGATATGTGCATGTACGGAGGAATCTTCAGTAGGGAACATATTTATATACTAATTATAATTTATTTAATCAAAGTGATACATTCAGTTTAAATCAAGAGAACAACATTTGTCTGTACAGACTGTTTAATACATAGCCAGAAAAATCAGACAATTAAAAAATTATATACAGAAATCAAAATTGTTCTGCACCATCATTTAGAGCAGTTAAAATCAAGATCAAAATGTAAAAAAAAAAAATATTTTTATTATTTTATAATTGTTTAATATTGTTGGTCTGGTTGTTTTTATGGCACTTAATATCTTTGTTTATTTAACCGGATACTAAGAGGGGTCTCTGCACCGCTATATTCATTTTGCTTCTAGGCACATTCAATCAGAACTTTAATGGACCAGTTGTAATAATTTCCCACTAAATGCTCATATTTGTATTTACTGCAATAAGATTCCCCATTTTTTTTTCTTATAAGGGCTACAGAACGCAAGTGCAGAGGCGGAGATATCAGTGGTGCAAGGGGTGCGGTGCAACCGGGCCCAACGCTGCTCCCCGACAAACAGTCACCCCTTCCAGTCTCTCCTCCCGAGGCTCTGGAGCCAGTCGATTCAAGAGCTCAAGACACAGCGCAGCATTGGATATCGAGGAAAGGGGAGCAGTAGGAAGTGAGGCCGAGCTGGGAAAGGGGACCAAAGGAAGGCCCCATGGGGAAAGCTAGGGAGATAGGACAGGGCACCTGGACACTAAACATACACTAGAGGAAGGCCTTAGGGATCCGGGTGGGGGATGTATGTGAGGGTGGATGGCAGGACAACTGGAAGACCAGGCTGGGAGAGAACTATCATATTGACCTCACTGTCTTCCCCTACCAGCTTACTCCATTTGCCCCTTCCTATCTCCCCATGCCCAAGCTGCATCTATCTACCCCTACTATCTCCCTCTACCCTTTGCTATCTCCTCCTACCTCACTCAATGTATCCAGTTAACCCATTATCTTCTCCCTCTGCCCCCCAATGCCTGCTCCTATTCAAAGCTTGCTCCATCGGTCCCCACTTGCATTTCCTTTCCCCCGCCTGCCTCTCCCTACCTCCACTGCCTCAGCAAACCAAACTGCTACACCTACATACCTATATATATTAATGATCTAGATCAGTATTGATGAATGTAATGTCCCTTTAAAAGGGACTTTTCTATCATTAGTGAGTGGGCTAGATTTACTGTAGGTGTAAGTGGTTGAGAGAAGATACAAGTACTATTCATAGCTTTGCTGAGAGATGTATTATGTTTGCTATACGGTCCCTGAACATTATTCTCTCGGTTTAACTCCATATAACTTTGCATTTATCTTTACAGTAAGGTTGTAGAGTGTATTACATACTCTAAAGTATTGAATTACAATATTATTAGATGTCCTTTAACTTGGAGAGCATAACAGATTTCATATGATACACTACCATAAAAATACCTATTTTATAATTAAACCTTATATCTAAATCAATTTTTCATTCCATCCTCATCTTTGTTAATAATTGGTGGAGACCCTGAGATAATTCAGCATCATTGTACAATATAAATATGTAGCACTTGCACAAATTGGAGAGATACAATGTATCTAGGAGCAATTAATCAGTATGAATAAGCTCCAATTAATATATAAAAGCAGTTCTCTACTAGTTTGTTGATTACTGGATGCAGTTTATTGCACGATTTGTTGTGAAACGATTACATCAATCAGGAGTGCAGTAAAAATAGAAAGCCGTTACCTTCCAGACAGTTCCAGCTAATTCACACTAATAAAGTGCAGGCACTTTGCTATAAATTATCTCTGTGCAATTATGTGTGCGAATGTTATTAATGTCATTATACAATTTACGGTTTATTATTTGAATGAGAATGATTCCTTATGTCATATTGTTTGCACCACTATATAAATTTCGCCCAATGCCTCTCAATCCATGACACCCATAAATAATTTCTTACAGTAAGGGACACCTCAAAAATTAAGAAAAAAGTGAAATATAAATCAAAGTAAAATATAAACTAATCTTAAATGTTATGATCATTAAGGTGCAATATGCGTATTTCTTGATTATGTTTAAAAAATAAATAAGAAAATAGAAGTGCCACTGAAGGTATTGGTCTTCAACTTCAAAGCAAATGAATATATTCATAAATACTTTTAATGTTACCCACACAAATTACCCACAAATAAAATTGGAAAACCAACACCAGAATCCAATAAACTTAATCTTTTCTCCAGCAAACATTTTTGGTTCTGTTGCTAGTTTTACATTTCCATGATATAGGGGGGTACAACTCCATTCTATTATGTTATTTAAAGGACCACAGTGGTCCCAAATTTATATTATTCTGTTTTGAAGAACTAAAAGTACATAGGCGTTTTGAAGAACTAAAAAAAACGAAAAAACTAAGAGGTGCTCAACAGAGAACGAACTAACCTTAATAGGTTAGATCTATGGCCATGATGAGCACCACTGACTTTGTTTTTTTGTTTATGTAAGTAACCCTTAGGGTTTAGTCTCCCTAAGGGTAATAGGGGACTCCAGACGTGGACCCCTTGCTCACTGTGCCTTCGGGAGTTCAGCTGCACCTCACTGATGAGGCCCATAAAGGCCGAAACACGTCTGGGGTTTGCAGTTTCTCCTGTTCAGGGTAGAATTGCCTGGGTCGCTCTTGAGTGGGACCAGACTTACATACTAAAGGATATTTATCCCTGTGAAGAGCACAAGTGGCTAAAAGAGATTGGTCTCAGAGTGGCTTATCATGGCTGTAGAACTAACCTATTAAGATTAGTTCGTTCTTCAATGAGCACCTCTGACTTCGTTTTTTTGGTTTTTTGTTTTGAAGAACTAAACAGAAGCTCCCAAAATGTAGTCGATGAGCCGCAATTAGGTAGTCTACAGAACTACTGGTATTACAAATACTTATCTACAATCCTTTCTGTCAAGCAGTATAAGTGGAATAGGCTTCCAGTGGAAGTGGAAGAGTTAAACACAATTAAGGCATATAAGAATACCTTGGATAAGCATAAGTCTAAACGGAGACTTAATTAAGCCAATCTTTAAGGTGCATAGAATGGTCAGACTAGATGAATCTTTTTGGTTCTTATCTGTAGCCATATCTATGTATCTATGTTTATGGAACATAATGTGTAAAACTCAATAAAGATGCAAACATATGTAGTGCAAATCACATATAATAGTTGTCAAACTACAAATCGTTGTCACGCTTTCAGCATTTGCGGAAGGTGGAGGCTCCAACGTCGGCTACAATGAGCCAAAGGCTCATTGCAGGACGCCAATGCGGAGCCTCGCGAAGCGAGGGGCCGCATTTGCGGAGGCTCTACAGAGCCTCACAAGCGATTACAAACACCCACACAAGCGGCACTTTGACAAAACAGATCTAACACGCAATCACTAATTACGGCCTTACACAAAAGAATACGACCCGCGGGACTTGGAAACATTAAAAAAGCAATTAATACACATAAAGATGAAATAAAAAGCTTACCCACAGAAAGGGGGGGGGGGGCACCCAGGACCTCTGCAAGTGAACTTAAACCTCAATTTAAGTCCAAATTACCGAGTTTAGACACACGAAAATCCCCTAAGCGAGAGAAAAAATGGCCGCCGAAAAAAAAGAAAACGAGGCTACAGGACCCTAAAGCCGCAAAACACCACCAAGCACGTACGGCTTTTCCAAAAAGCCGTACGAGGTACAAGATATACTTTTAGCAAGGACGCTAAAACATCCACACCCGCGTACCACATACACATTCACCGCCATTTTACAGAACCAACTTACACAATGTGCTACACTAACGGCTTCCCCTCGCGTACGCAGCCTATTTACACTACACACATTGCTGACACTTATACCTCAGCTCCACAACACTGCAAACCTACATTGTATGCTGAAGGAACATCAAAACAGATTGTCAGCTCTTCAGCACAATGCTTCCTGCATATATTACTTCCAAATAGGTATATATATATATATATATATATATATATATATATATATATATAAATATATATATACTAGCGACTTGCCCGTCAAAAAATGACGGCAATGTGATGTATATGTTTGTCAAGTTGTTTAGTTATTAACATATATTTTTGACACTTGTAAGTATTTTAATATGAACGTGTATTTTTGTAAAATGTTGATGTAATGGTTTTTTAAAATGTAATTTGTATCTGAAGAATTGTTAACTTTAATATACATTGAATGAATAGGAAAGCAAAAAGTAAAAAGCCTTCTTAAAACGTTACGAATTTTAACATGAAGTTTAAAATATATGTAAGCAATAACCTTCAAAGTATATATTTTGAAACTTTAACTTTATTTTTTATGTAAGTTTAGAAGTTGACAAAAAATTTGTATAATTTTGAACATTATAAACAGGAACATAGCGAAAACATTTTGTAACCTAATTTTTTATTAAAAGTATTAACATTTGAATGTAAAAACAATTGACCTTTAAATTAATCAGTATTAACATGCAATTTCTATCACAATAATTGTTAACTTGAATATACATTGAATGTAGAGGAAGGCATACAGTAAAACTCTGCTTAAAACGTACGTAATTAAAGTAATTCATTACTGAGCACATAAACTGGCGATAAACATTAATGTAGTTAGTAATCTTAAGATAACAGACAATATTTACATTGTGACTTAAAAGGTGCTTGACCTCTTAACATCCACTTTGTAATCTGTTGAATGAAATAACTTGCAAATATATTTTTTAAACTTGTAACATTAGAAACATTAACATAGTGACTTAACATTTTAACATAATTTTGACTAAGAATGCAAGGCAAGTATTTTGTGAGGCGAATCATTCCTAAACAGTACTTTCATTAATTATGACTGAATTAAACAACCAATTGTTATGTATTTTGCAATGCTTTTAAAAAATGTTGGCATCTTGAATTTGTATCCTGCAAAGTTATAGTACTTCATAGTAGACAATGTTTTTAGTAAAAATACGTCCATCTTCTAATAAATCACCTTGACTTTCATTGTTTTCAATGTAAACTTTAATAGCCTGTGGATTTTTGCACCGTGACAACGCAACGTACAATTGACCATGTGCAAAAACTGGTTCTTCCAAGTAAATACCTACAGATTTGAAAGTCTGACCTTGTGATTTATTAATGGTCATGGCAAATGCCATAATAATGGGAAATTGTCTTCTTTGAAGTATAAAAGGGAGACTACTTTCACTTGGTGCTAAATCTATTCTTGGTATGAAAACTCTCTCTCCTTTATGGGTCCCAGTTAAAATTTCAGCATCTATAAAATGGTCCTTTAATTGTTGAACAATTAATCTTGTGCCATTGCATAGGCCTTTTTTGGGGTTCATATTTCGCAGTAACATGATAATTGCACCTTTCTTTAGCTGCAAAATATGTGGTGGCATTCCAGAAGGAGTTAAAGAGTTAATGAATTCAGTTGAAAAGTTTGCCTGACTTTCATTGTCATCAGCAAGTACAGAATCAGCACTGTGATAATTTCTTTGTGGTGCATTAATTTTTTTTAAGATTTCATTATTGAGTATTAATGCATCTTTATTTTTACACGTCAGTATGACTTGGTTGGCAAGCTCAGAATATTCTTCGTTATTTATGCTCCCTTCAAATATTGCGGATATAATATCTTGTTGACAAATCATCTGAGGTGGGATCTCTACAGTGTCGTCAGGTAAATGTAGTATTTTTTCTGTTCTTCCTTCTCCAATTTTAATAAGCCAATCATTGAAATCAGTTTGGCCTTCTGATCTCATATTTTGTTGCAGTTGAAGATGGGTAAAATGTTTCCATACTGTACTTGACTTTATACATGTTTCAATAATGTCTGTTCGATTTCCATGTACAACGACAGGTAATGTTTGTCTAAAATCGCCACCCAACAAAATTACCTTTCCACCAAATGGAAAAATATTATCCATGACTTCACGAAGCAAACGGTCAATACATTGGAGGGCATAGCATGACATCATTGTGGCCTCATCTATTATAATTAATTTACATTTCTTCAATTTCTTTGCTTGTAAGGATGTCATGCGAATATCTGACACTGAATTTTCCAAAATAGGCACTGGCAGTTTGAATCCACTATGAACAGTTCTTCCACCTTCTAATAAAAGTGCAGCAATTCCAGTAGTGGCAAACGCCATTGCTATTTGTCCTTGTGCTCGTACTGAACTCATTAATAAATTGTACAAATATGTTTTCCCTGATCCGCCAGGTCCATCAAGATAGAAATAACGCTCTGTCACCATGTCATCATCTATAGCATTTTTAATGGCATGAAATGCTTGCAATTGTAGTGTATTTAAAGTTGCAAGTCTTTCTTGTGTTCTTTCTGCTTGTAGTTGAATGTCATAGTCTTCAAAGTTAATGTCATCTATTAGACCTGGATCAGGCAAATTAAAACTTGCACAACTTAATCCATGAGTTAAAAAGACTTCTTGAATTTCCATTAAGGCTTTTAAGTGTGCAATGGGTTCATTGTATCGTCGCATAAAGTCTTCAGCCATATTACTTTTAAAAGTCTCCCACAAAGCTAATGCATTTGGAGCATTTGAGAAGATACAAATAAAAGCAAATTGTTCTCTCATCTGTCGTGGCATTTGACATTGTGCTGCTTCTTCTAAACATCTTTCCCACTCTGTATCATCAGCGAGTAAGTTTCTATTTCTTGCAGCTAAATGGAAGGATTCATATACAATGTCATTAACAGTTCTTAATTGTTCAAAACTTTGTGCTCCTGGAACATTTAAAAGTAATATCCGTAAGCAAAATCGTTCAACATCTCTTGGACTGACTGTGTAAATTCGTGGAATTATTTTATTGCCTCTGGTTTTTCTTGCTCTCCATAATCCATTCACAAAAACATAGTGATATGGAATTTCAATATATAAGTATTGTGTTGCTTGAGCATCAGTGGAATTTAATGCAAACCATGCAGTTAGTGTAGTGTGACGATCTTCACTTTGGGCCAATGCATTCATTTCATTTCCAGAATGGAAATAGACTAAATGTCGTTGTGGCAAATGTACTGCTAACCTATATACTGCATGTGATCTATCATGCATTTCAAATTTTAAAAGCCGCCACATAGCTTCTGGCGCACTGACATAGCGAGCATCTACATGAGATGCAAGTTCATCATGTACTAACTCACTACTTTCAGGGTTGTCTGCACTTTTGACGACTACAGTAGCTGCATCGTAACCTTTGTAAATATATTTGTAGACATATTTAATGGATTTGATGGAAGTGCAGGCTTCTACGTTGATGTGGGCGTTGTACTTCATGAGTAAATGTGGATTGTAGGGTACTACATATCTATTGTCCACTTTTTTTCCACGAATAATGGCACTATCTCCTTCTCTTCTTTTATAAAGTGGATATCCATCACAATTGGCATATGTTTTGTCTCTATAATCTTTTGGAAAATCTTTTGAACATTGATTATTTTCCATACATGGTGATTGTGGATTAAGGTCTCCACAGGGTCCATGAATCATGCGATGAGTAACAATCTCATATAGTCTACCATATAGTTCTGGATCCGGTAGTTCAGCAACTATGACTGCATCCACTTTGTCCGAAGTATCTAATTTATCTTTCTCTTGAAGTATTATGAGAAGATGTGCATGTGGAAGGCCTCTTTTTTGAAATTCAATGGTATATACATAAGCAAGACATTTGCCAAATAACTGATTTATAGTAAAGTCACGTATTAATTCATTTAATTTTATTTTAAAAACTCTGGCTACTAAATCTGGTCGATCTGAAGCACTTTGTCCAAGAAGTAGATTTTGATTAATTTCTGGCCATTGTGGATTACATGTAAATGTCACAAATAAATCTGGTTTTCCAAATTTTGTCACAATAGCCATAGCATCATTGTATCTTTCTCTCATATTTCGAGGAGATCCTTGAAAGGAAGATGGTAAAATGATGGCTTTGCCAGCTGTCATGTCTCTGCTTGTAGCCACGTCAGCAACATAGTCCATGAGTCCACAATATTGTTCTACACGTAGTTTATCTTGTTGATATTTTATAAAGTTTAAATTATTTGCCTCAACTTGCAAATATGAATCAATAATCCATTGTTGTGTTAGTTTTCCACCACATAAAATGGGATTAAATTCATCTCTAATGGCAATTTGAGCAACTTTAAATTCAAGCATAGAAACATTATTTCGGATTCTGGCTTTAGCATTTGGGTAACTGGGAAGGGTTAATTTTGGTTGCCAACCTGCTTCTCCGTGTGGGAAAAAGATGGGATATGTCATTGGATCTAAATTTGGACTTAAGATATTAATATTAATAAATGGTTGGTCCTCATTTCTGGGATATACTCTAATGTCTCTTTGAAATGGTGGTTCTCCTTCATCATTGTGAAAGACCATTGCAACCTCATTTGATGTTGGCAAGTTATAACGACGTTTATCAGTATGTCTGTCTCTTTTAAGCACCATATTAACCTTTGGCATGGGTAATTGATGTCTTTGTGCATGAAGTAGTTGTTCATTTTCTACTTCTGCCAATTTTTTGTAAGCTTTACTGTAGGGATTGTTGTCCATAATGTTATTTAGCTCTATAAAAACACTGGGTAAGCATTTTTTATTTTCTTCCATCTGCATACGTTGGTCAACAGCTTCCATTGTATCTAGGACATATAGTTGAGCGAATTTTCTTTGCTCTCCTTCCTCTGGATGTAAATGTGAAGTCCGATGATAAATTTGTCCTTGGACTTTAAAACAGTAAGGACCATGTCCTGGTACATTAGCAGCCAATGTTGCCCCCATAGATGCAAATGATATGGCACTATTGTAGGATCTTATGTTTGTCTTAAAATTTTTGTAATTTGGAAAAGTAGGTTCAGTCATAATATTTTGTAAATAGGTTGGAAATTGTTTCCTTTGTGGAAGTTTGAACTTTACTTTTTGACAACAACTAATAAATTGTCCATCTCGGGGTCTCTCCTGTTTAAAATAATAAGCCTCACAAAATTGACATTGAGTAGTCATGTCCCCACAACTATGAACCTCTACTGCTAAAGACTTCATTAAAGGACAATTTGCAACGCATATTGGATGTTGACTTTGATATTCATCAGATGAAAAGTCATGAAATGTTTCAACAACAGGTTCTAAATGTTTAGTTTTTTTCGTAGATTTTCTTGGTATATGTTGGACTTGTTCGGTTGAAATTTCCTGTAAGTTTTTAGTAAGAGTTTGTAAATGCTTTTTTTTTGTAGTTTTTTTTTTTGGTCTGTCTTGACTGGTATGTTGTAAAATGTCATCTGATGTTTTAGGAACAGTTTGTAAATGCTTTATTATTTTTTTATTTATTTTGGTTGTATCTTTCATTTTTGCAGCTGATATTCTTTTATTTGCAAGTCTTTTGCGTTCTTTTTCTCTTCGAATTTCTTTCTCCTCCGGTGTCTGCTGGGCGGCCCATCTCTCTTGTCTTTCTCTAGTTTGACGTCTTTTCTTCTCTTCTTTGGTCTCGTTATCAGCCATATTAATCTGTAAACGGAAACAAATAAATGTAATTGTGTATATTTAAATTTGTAATTCCTGTTAAAGATTATTGTGCACAATTGTTGAAATAAAAGGCAAATCATGAATGTATCATTGATATTTAGTTAAATTTATAATTCCTGTCTTCAGTGGCTCAGAATTTGTCCAATGGAATACTGCTGTAAATAAGCATGTAACATATTTATTTAAAATAATGGTTTTATTTATTAAAAACTTTGTTTGTGGATAGATATTTACCACTGCAAAACTTCTTTGCTGAAAAAAAAAGTGATGTGGTTATTGAGCTATGTATTGCATAGTAGCAATTTAAATAAAATAAGGGAGATAGTAAATTAATTAATTTATTTTTCTGTTGAGACGGATGCAACTGAAAGCAGTTTCTTTAGTGTTATACTTTAGTAGTTATTATAGTTTACCTTGGTTGAAGTGTGATTTAAATCCGAATGTTTGTTGGTCCTCGTTTCAAAATCGTTGTCCAATGGTGTGGTCCTCTGTCGGAAGTCCTCGTCCGATGGTGTGGTCCTGTGGCGATAGCCCCTGTCCGATATTGTGGTCCTGTGGCGATATCCCTCGTCCGATGTTGTGGTCCGTTGGTGAAAGTCCTCGTCCGATGGTCTGGTCCTGTGTTGAAATTCCTCGTCTGCTGGTCTGGTCCTGTGTTGAAATTCCTCGTCTGCTGGTCTGGTCCGAGTCCTCGTCCGATGGTCCGGTCCTGTGGAAAAAGTCCTCGTCCGATTGTCTTCACGCAGTATCTGTTGTAATGTAAAATAGAAAATGTTGTTTGAGTGAAATGTCTTTTAAATAAGTAAAAAATGTATTAATTTTGCTGTATTGTATCAGTTATGGTTATTTTTTTCAAATATTTTTTTTTTTACTTTCTGTACAATCCCAAGACTTTTGTTATTCTTATTTAAGGTTCTTAGTAAGGCTTGTGGGTTGTGATATATTAAATAAGAATATGAATTTATTTTGCTATGTGTTTATGTTAGTTTTTGTACAATCCTGTTTTGTGCGCACCACTTGTGGTATACTTATTTAACCTTTATTTGGATGGTTATAGTTAGTGAAACATGAAATAATATAATTAATGTAGTTTGCTATGTGTTTGTGTTAGTTTTTGACAATCCTGTTTGGTGCGCATCACTTGTGCAAAACTAATTTCTTCTTGATTGTACAGGTTATAGGTTGTTAAACATTAAAGAAGAATGTTAATATAGTTTGCTATGAGTTTGTGTGCTTTTTTATACAATGCTATTAGGTGCACAACACTTTTGTTATTCTTATTTTTGGTTATTTGTAAGGCTTATAGGTTGTTAAACATTTAATAAGAAATTCTGTTTTGTGTGTAGCAGTTTGTGTGTCATTGAATTGCGATTTGGCTAATTGAATTGTGCCCTAAATAAGCACATAGCATATTAGTTAAAATAATTTTGTAGTTATTGAAAAACTGTATTTTTGATATTTTTTTATTAACTAAAACCTTAGTTTTAAGCAATTGTTATGTTGTTATTTAGAGCCCTATTCAATTGGGCAAATTGCAATTGAATGAGGGCCTTTGTGTGTACCATATGTTGCATAGTTTGGCCCTCATTCAATTGCATTTTTTACAATGTAATAGTACTCTAAGGCCGTAATTGAATTGCAATGTAGAAATTTGAATAGGGTTGTAAATAAGCACATCACATATATTTGTTAAAATAGAGTAAGGGCCTAAAAGTTCTTATTTATAGCCATATTTAATTTTCCAAAATAGCAATTGAATAAGGGCCTTTGGTTACTGCATTTGTTATATTGTGAGCTCCTCATTCAATTGTGTTTTGGCCAATGGAATAGAGCTCAATATCAGCACAGAGCATATGTTTTTACGGAATTTTGTATTTAGTGAACTTGTATCCAAAAGGAACGTGTTCACAAAAGAAAAATTTCCTTTAAAAAATATGCTCTGTGCTTATATAGAGCGCTATTGAAATGGGCAAATCACATTTGAGTGAGGCCCTTGGCCATTAAAGACATATAGGTCCTCATTGAATTGCAATTTTGCCAATTGAAGAGGGCTCTATATAATCACATAACATATTTATTGAGCAAAGTTTTTAGTTATTGAAAACCTTGATTGTGGTTAGAAGTTCAGTAACTAAAAAGTTCTGTTTCAAAAATATGTTATGTGCTTATATAGAGCCCTATTGAAATGGGCAAATCACATTTGAGTGAGGCCCTTGGCCATTAAAGACATATAGGTCCTCATTGAATTGCAATTTTGCCAATTGAAGAGGGCTCTATATAATCACATAACATATTTATTGAGCAAAGTTTTTAGTTATTGAAAACCTTGATTGTGGTTAGAAATTCAGTAACTAAAAATTTCTGTATAAAAAAAATGTTATGTGCTTATATAGAGCCCTATTCAAATGAGGAAGTTGCAATTGAATAAGGCTCATGGTTATTTCTTGTTTATACTTAATACTTTACCTTGATAGAAGTTTTGAATGACAGACGGTCCCCTCCTGCCAATCTTAATCCGCCGGTCTTCTTTTAGTGTCTGTTTGAAAAAGAAAGTGAAATAGTTATTTGTATATTTATAATTTGTCATCTAGCAAAGCATGGCCTTTTGAGCATGTAATGTGTTGTTGTATCTTACCTCTTCAAATTTGTTGGTGTTCTTTAAAAGGGATTGTGCTTCACAGTGCACGGTGCAAATTGTTGAGAGACGCTGTTGATGCAGAGTCTGTTTGAATATGAAAAGAAATAGAAAGATTCAGCTTTATCTGATGTATTGAATTGCAGTAAATTAATTCAATTAACCTTATTTTTTGTTGGGGGCTACACACATATGTCACATACATGAAGCACATTACATAGTTTAATGTAATTATTTTGTGTACGTGTGACATATCAGTATACATGAGTCAAATTTAAATGGTTAAATTAACCTTATATTTTTTTTTTCCAACACACATAAATGTGTGTGTGTGAGATGTAACTATAGATGATACACATATATGTGCGTGTGACATATCAGTATACATGAGATATAATGTCATTAAAATGTAGTTGTTTACTGATTTTGTTGTAAGCTAATTTTGTTGCATTGGCAATACACATAAATGTGCGTGTCACATGTCACTATACATTATAGACATATATGTCGGTGTCAGATGTCACTATGAAGGGGCAATACACAGAAATGTGCGTGTCAGATGTCACTATACATTATACACATATACGTGCGTGTCACATGTCACTATACATTATAGACATATATGTGCGTGTCACATGTCACTATACATTATACACATATACGTGCGTGTCACATGTCACTATACATTATAGACATATATGTCGGTGTCAGATGTCACTATGAAGGGGCAATACACAGAAATGTGCGTGTCAGATGTCACTATGAAGGGGCAATACACAGAAATGTGCGTGTCAGATGTCACTATACATTATAGACATATATGTGCGTGTCACATGTCACTATACATTATACACATATACGTGCGTGTCACATGTCACTATGAAGGGGCAATACACAGAAATGTGTGTGTCAAATGTCACTATACATTATAGACATATATGTGCGTGTCACATGTAACTATACATTATAGACATATATGTGCGTGTCAGATGTCACTATACATAAAGCTCTGTTTAATTTTTTTTGTGAGCCTATACACATAAATGTGCCATACATGATGACTACATAAATCCTAGTTTATTTTTTTATTTGTTTGACCTGACCTGATAATAAAATGTAATATATTATAGCTTACCTGTCAGTTGTAATTTGCACAATGTAAAGTAGTAAATTAGTAAAGAATTGTCTTCTCAAGTAAAAGCAGCAGTTATCTCAGAAGTCACTCCGTTGATCACCTGAGGAGAAATGTATTTTTTAGTTGGAAATAGCCAGTATTTATAAACTTGTAGAAAGTTCTGGAAAGTGAGACCGTTAGAACGCAATACGCATGCGCTATTTGCGTTCCAGCTTACAATTTGCGTTCCATCCGCCATTTTAGGCGTATTACTGTTCAAAATGGTGTTTAATATGATTGTGATACGTTCCGCATAGTATGTGTTTCATTATTGCGAGTAAGTGTAGTGTAGTTACGTCTGAAGCCTCGTTTTCGTTTTGTTCGTCGGCCATTTTTTCTCTCGCTTAGCGATGGTATTAGTGTCTAAAGTGTTTATTTTGATTTAAATGTAGGTGTAACTTGTTTTTTTGAGGTGCTGGCTGGTTCCTCTTGCTGTAGGTAAGCTTTTTATGTGTTTGTTGTGTGTCTTTGTTAAGTTTTAAATGTTTGTATGTCGGCGTGTTGCGTCCGATGTTTGCGAAGTCGTAATGTGTGGTAACGTGTCTCGTATGGTGTTTGCGTGTGTAGCCTCGTTTTCGTTTTATTCGTCGGCCATTTTTTTTGTCGCTTAACAAACTATTTAGTGTCGAAACTCTTTTATTTTGAGTGCAATTAAGTTGTAAGTTGCATTTTTGAGGTCCTGGGTGCTTCCTGTTTGTGTAGGTAAGGTTTTTATGTATGTGCTGTGTGTATGTATTGTGTTTGTAATTTTGTAATGTTCGCGAGTTGCGTCCGAGTGTTGCGAGGCCGTAATGTGTGTGAACGTGTGTCGTATGTTGTTTGCGAGTGTCGTAATGTGTTTGGACGTAAACTTTTTTTTTCAAGGGTCGCAGTTGCTGCAACTGAAGACCTCGCTTTGCGAGGTCCTCAGGTGCTGGCATGGAGCGCCTGCGGCGCTCCAAGCCAGCAACTGAGGCCCATGCTTCGCGAGGGTCCTCAGTTGCTGGCAAGGAGCGCCTTCGGCGCTCCATGCCAGCAACTGAGAACCTGGCACAGTGCCCTCGCTACGCGAGGCCCGCGACTCGCTGCGCGAGCCCGCAGCGTTAGCAACAACTCGTACGCTCACAACTATATATGTGATATATATAAATATATATATATAAATATATATATATATATATATATATATATATATATATATATATATATATATATATACCTATAGTATATTAATTTATTAATTATTTAATTAGCATACAAAAATACATATACACAAGAAAAAAAACACTATCGCAATAGACACAAAAGCCATTAACCGTGCGCCTCACAACAAGCGCCAACGCTGCTCATAGCACAAAAAGCCTTGCAATAAGCGCAAAAAGCAGATCAGCGCCGAACTTACAATGACAGCAAAAGCGCCTCTGATAAAAAAAATACAACAGCCAACAGCCTCGCAATGAGCACCGAAGGATCTCAGACAACCAAGAATTTAAAGTCTGTGGCAAACAGCATTACCTGCCTTACAATTTTATTGCCCCGTCATTTTTGACGGGCAAGTCACTAGTCATAAATAAGCGTGAAATCACATTTTATTTGTATAAGTGTATATTCTACACAACTGATAAACAGCAGAGAGAAAAACCGTACAATGGTCCGCTAAGATTCTCCACAGCATTTAAATGGTCCATGGAACTCTAATAAATTTGAAGTGGTCAATGGGGGAAAGAAGTTTGAAAACCAATGTTTTTGAGAGTAATGGATTATACATTTTTTTTTTATGATATGCTATACTGGGAGCCACCATTTGTTGTTTTATTTGATGTCATAAGTAGGAGAAGACCAGGAATAGTGGTTATTATTCAGTTGCTTCCACTGAAATGTGGCAATCTATTATTGTCTTTCTCCCCCTTAGTGCTGTCAGATCTATTCTCTGTGCCACAAAGTCACATAGGCCATCTCCTACAGATTATCCACTCATTCCTTGTACCTTCTTATACATCATTACCACTTTCAGATAATTCATCCTTTTGCTTAATCCTCTATATAACTTCATCCCATTCAGCTCATCCATTTTTTGCCTGAACTCTGATATGGAATATAACCAGTTTCAAATCATCCGCCATGTTCCTCAAACAATCATATATCTTCACGCTGTGCGGGTCACCCACATACCTTGAACATTTTCATAGATATTCATAATTTTCATGTCATACACCAAGTCCAACTCATGATACAACTCATCCACTCTCTGTCCTGAACTCTCATCGTTCATAAACATTTCAGATCATACACCATGTTCATCACAATATATAGATCATCTACTCTCTACTTAGATGCATTCATAATCCAGGAAACTTAAATATGCCTTTAATAGGGGAGAATCAGTAGTGTATGAAAATATTTTTTTTGCATTTAAAAGCTAAAATTAGCATAAAATTCATAATTTGTTTTGGCCAAACATAGCCAGCTAATACATTGTAATGGTAGTTTGTCAAAGAAGGAATCATGGGATGTGTAGTCCCCCAGCAAAAGGAAGCAGGAGGATTCAGGCACTGATCTGTAGATCTCTGCATTGAGTTGCTGCTGCCTTGAAGGTTAGTAAAGGGTTAAAATCCGTACCCAAATGCAGTGTTTCTATCAGGAGGTTCACTGTGCCTATGCAAGCAGCCCTGGGGTGTGGAAAACAAGTTTTATTTTTAAATAAAATAAATCTGTACGTGTAGAAAAAGGGAAAAACAGGAAAACGTAGATGTACCTTTAAATCTTGCTCATCATCACCCTTCCAGTCAATAGGCCGTTCATAGAACTTACCATTACAGTAAGTACACTCCTTCCTAAATCTTCTCATAGCCCAACATGTTCAGTCTATCCTCCCTACTCTTGAATCCCTTAAAGATTATCACATTAAAGGCATATTAAAGTGAGATGGCATTATAATCCACCTAGCAAAAATACTTGCATTCAAAAAATGAGCTCGGCTTCTCAGGGTATGATTTTGTAAAAGTGTACCCAGTCCATGTGAGCATGCTCAGATATGCAGCCAATCAGCAATGCTGAATGCAGCCAGCATATATGACTATTACACTGGGTTCTTAAAGGACCATAAATCAATATACAAGTAAAAATGCTTGAGCATTTACACGGTTGTTCTTTAAACATACACCCAATCCTTGATAAATTCTGACATTATACTTGTACTGAAACCAAACATTTCAGCTTCTTCTTCCTATTCTAATTTAGGTGAATGAACATTTATGCTTGATTTATGGTCCTGCAATGACCTGCAAGAGCCAGTCATGGTCTGTGCATGTGTCTCTCTGTGAGTGAGTGCATGCAATTGACTGGGGCTGGGGGAGCTAATGGGGCAATTCACTGAGGCTGGGAGAGATTACAGGGGCAGTTCATTGGGCTGGGGGAGGCAATGGGGCAATTCACTGGGACTGGGAGAGATCACAGGGGCAATTCACTGGGTAAGGGGGGGGGGGGGGGTTATAGGGGCAATTCGCTGAGGCTGGGGGAATTTTCACCAGGGATGTAGGTAAAACAATAAGTGAATGAAGGGACACAGACCTTGTTCTGGGTATTACAGAAATCTAAAGGAAAAAAGCAGCTCAATCCCCAGACCAAAGAGATACAATGTATTATGTATGCTAATTTCAGCTGAGATTTACAGGGGGTGTCAACATTGATAGAAAACAGTTTGCAAATGCAAGAAATTCAGCAAACTTTAAGGTGCCTGTTTGTATGTAAAAATACCAAAATAAACAGTTAAACAATTTTTTTCATAAACTACTAATTATCCTCTATCAGATGCATTAATAACCCAGCTCACCTGCATTTACCTTTAATAGAGATCAATATATTTTCCTTAATTAGTCTAACAGATCATCACCCCATTTTCTGAACCTTTTTTTTAATCATTCCGACTTTCTAATCATCCACTTGACTCACAAATCTCTCATAGGTCATCACCCCACACCGATCTTCCACTTGGTCTCTGAAACCATTTAACAATCAACATCCTTTACATATAATCCACCCTAATAAAAAATAAAAATACAAAATAAAAAAAGCTTGTATTTTTGCCAAGTTAAAACAATTGAACACACCTCCAGCCAATCAAAGGACTATGAACATAAGCCTGTGCCTGTCATTTAATACTGCATCCCAGTCAGAGCTACTCCCACCTGTTTATGACATCATAAGAGTTGAAATAAGCATCCCAACTTCTGATTTAATAGTATATGTCTTTTATAAATCATTGTATAAGAACTGTCTTAAAGTTTGAAGCCTAATTATATCCTTGAGATACTATTAAAGGATAATAATAATAGTAACACGCCAACATATTCCGCAGCGCTAGAGCATCATTACAGTGGTTTTAAATCTATATTGATGTATTGAGGTTGAAATGAACAAACACAACAAACCTGACACCACATTTATAGTTTGAATGAACTGGGATCAAATGATAAAAACGGTGAACTTGACCTGCAGTTTATTACCGTGATTGTTACATCTAACAGATGGCATTCATCAAAAGGAAAAGAAAATCAAATATGTGACAAGTTATAATAGCTAATTGCAGCAGGATTGTGAAAGAAAAGCCGAAAAAAGAAAAAAAAGGTTATAATGATACAAAACGTATTAAATAAACTGAAAGTATCAGGTAAAGTCATCATATCGAGCTATATTAACTTTAACGCTACCATGAGTATTTACAAATCTTTTAGGTCCAATGTTGTTGTATATTTAAGACATATACTTGTGGAGACTATAAAATATAAAAAATAATACAGCCTATAATGATTTGCATGGGGGTCTATTTTGTTTTCTGCTGATCAACTTAATGGAAGACTTCAAAATAAATTCAAAGGAAGCCAGTAAATGCAACGTGAGACCCACAATGGCTGCGGGCTTGAAATATGTTCGAGTTACAGAGCGAAAAAAATTTGAACATGCTGCGAGTTACGGGCTTGAGACGCAAAGCCGTAAATTTGTTGAACGTTGGATGCGAGTGATCAATTAGTCAAACCCGTAGTTACGGGTTTAGATGGAGCCAATGGCAAATGAGATCATCAAAATTACGTCACTGAAGAATGGAGGTTGGATTTTAAAGTCTTACAGTTTTCAATTACGGGTTTTATGATCGGACCCTCATTCCAGAAATAATGCAATATTGATAAAGCCGTAAATATGATATTCTATCAAATGCGAGTTCCATTATAAGTATTAACTTATTGATTGCTGGGATCGATATAACACGGAAATCAAACATGAAATAAAGTATTTTTTGGGGGGCCGATTTGCGGGCTTAAGGATGTTGTGCTATTAATTCTAAAACCTAACATCACTTTCCCTTTTGATATTAGTACAGTAGTGTGTGTATATTTGCTTTTAAAGTGCTACGGATTGGACTTTACCCCCCTAGCGGATCCGCTCTAGCACCCGTTGGCCTTTGGGCTACATTTGCGTGTTACGGGGTTGAACGCAAGTGAAATCGTTGCAATTTAATAGCATGATTGGAATTGTAGAGATCACGGGCTTGAGAGAACAAAGGATTGAAACCGCGAAGTTCCATGTCTTGTAGGCTTTTTTCGCTCCAAACCCACATTTCAGCAGTAGCTTGATTTACGGGTCTTACTGGCTACGGTTTTACACGTAGGGGGAATTTAATAAGGCTGTTAGAATTCATAATGTACTTCTATCTGTACAATGGGATTGTAGCGGATAGGACTGTCAGTGCTTTTAGTACTTATGGAAAGTTAATTAGTTTATAATGTCACATCCTCCTGACAAAGTAGCAGACAGAATGGAGAGAAGAAAATGAAGCAGCACAGTAAAAAATATTGTTTATAAGATTTAAACAATATAAATAAAATTAAAAAAATTAAAAAAATAAACAGCATTTACTTTTTTTGCCTGTCATTCTGGGCTATTATTACGTTTATTTATTCCTCAACAGCGCACCCCTGTACATCTCTGCTCTCACCTCCAAATACTCCCCCACCCGCCCTCTTCGTTCTGATAATGACCTTCTTCTTTCTACCACTCTTGTCACCTCTTCTCATTCCCACCTTTAGGACTTTCCTTGGGCTGCCTCAATTCTCTGGAACTCCTTGCCTCGCTCCACCAGACCCTGCCTCAAAACCTCTCTAAAAACACATCTGTTTAAACAAGCTTATCACTTTCTACCCTAACATGCACAATACTTCTCTCACCCTCCTGTACCACACTCTCCCTGAAACTTAATCCATATACAGCACTACAGAATATGTTGGTGCATTACAAATAAACAATGATAATAATAATTTATTTTAGAGTCCATGCATATACAATAATTGAATAAGTACAGGGTAAGTCAATAAATGGGTTCCCTGGTGGTCCATTGGTTAGGATTCAGTGCTTTTACTACTGTGACCTGGGTACGATTCCAGTCAGGAAACCAAGAGATCACACCAACCTGAAGCCATGCAGAGTTGGGCCTGGTCATTACTTGGATAGGAGACCACCTAGGAATACCAGGAGCTGTATGCTGTGGCCTACTGGAGAAGGAACTGGCAACCCAATCAGTATCTCTGTTATGAATACCAAGTGGATCAGCATGGTGTCTTACAGTCCATGAGGTCACATAGAGTCAGACAAGACTGAACGACACAAAACAAAAAAGTAAATAAATACTAACTACATTTTTTATAAATGTGTATGCAATAATGGAAATTCTTTAAAAAAAGCCGTGGTAATTACTTCCTTATTGACACTTTGCAAAGGGGCAATAGTTATAAATACTAATTACATTTTTGATAAATGTGTATGCAATAATGGAAATTCTTTAAAAAAAGCGGTGGTAATTACTTCCTTATTGACACTTTGCAAAGGGGCAATAGTTGTACACCAGAAAAACAGCAAGACAAGTTTTTTTTTATTTTTTGAAATGAAATGTTATAATGAATGCTTATTGTGCCAGTGATGTCACTGCTATGTAAGCTCTTTGATATCTCCACAGTTGCTTGTAGCCTAGAGGACCCTTGACCCATTCAAATATCAAATGTGGTCCCTTTGAGCATGTGCGTATATACCCACAATAAAATTATTGTACCTACTTCCTTCTTGTAAAAGCAGGGATGCCACTGGTGCCATACACCCACAGCTCACTCACAAACATCCCTCTAACAGAAAAAAATATGGAAAAAACTGTGGCCTGGTGTGACTTTGGTTTACAACTGTGCAACATGGAACCCTACATGAAAAGGATGAGATGAAAAGATTCCGGAGGTTGAGAATGTTTAATTCTGGAGGCTTCTTAGAAGTAAGGGTGATGTAAATTATAAGGAGAGCAAGTCTCCATATGTGCTCAGCAAGATTAGATAGACAATGAACAAGCACATGGAAAAAGTGTTTTTCTTTTTAATATTGATGCAGAATTCATGGAGTTGTGGTCAAGAGAGGTCAGGCTACTGAAGTATGTTGCCTCTGAATGAGTAATGAGCTCTGTACCGAACAGTATATAATGAATACTAATTAGAATCAGATGTAGAAGCTTTGAATCAAACCAGGCAGTTGCTAAGTGACTTGTAACTACTTGTAACTATTCTAGCAGCTCAATCAGCAACAGACCACATGGCATAGTATCTATGATTGCAGTCTATGATGGTGTCCTGGGTTCAAATCCCCATTGGGTCACTTTTTTTTCCTTTACTGTTTAAAAATTAGAAATATTGCTTTTAGGTTATATAATAAAGCATATGTTAATATGATGTAACTGTGATGATTTTGTGTTGATTTTAAAATAATTATTTAAATATATATATATATATATATATATATATATATATATATATATATATATTTTATTTTATTTATTAACCTACATGTGATTGATAACTAACTAAATTTTCTTTGTGTGAGGTCATACAGTGTTATACGTTAAAGTACCTGTCTAATTGTCCAGTTTTCACAATCTATAACTTGGAATAGTTTGTATTTATAAAAATAAAACAGATATGAAACAGATTTGCTTCACCACCAAGTTCATTATGTCAATAATCTTCTTTGATAACACTGCTTAAATTCACTCGAGTGCATAACAACCAAAGATTTATGTTATTATGCCTCAGAATGGAAGAAAATGCAAATAAAATAATTTCTCGTGTGACAGACTCAGAAAGGGTTAACGTAAAATGTATATGTGTTTCTTAGATTTCTTAGCATTCCAATGAAATAGTTGCTCCTGGCAACAGTGGTTACATACCACTAAGACCAAGCTCAAAACAATCGTCATGTGTAGCTTTGTATCCATCAATATTTTTTACATGGATACATGCATCTCTACATGAAGAATACAAGGCCCTCCAACCATAGAGATCAATGTCAAGGTCTGGTGCATCTACTATCTATATAAATAATGCCAGTGAATGGCAACCTTCCATGAACGAATACAAATGCATCCCTCTATGCTTTACAATGGAAATGTACTTAGGTGGACTGTTATGATCTCTTGGCAATTACTGGACTATGTGGCAGCTATTTGGAGACTTTATTCAAGTAATGCACTAGAGACAGGGTCCGATTTCCAATAAAGTAGGGCTGTCTGAATGTGGGGGCGGGGCACTGTTTTCTGCACATACAAATATAAACTGTGCTCCATGTAAGAAATACTTCTGTGTTTTGTTGGAGAAAAAAGCTTCTCTCTGGTTGACTGAAATGTACTGCCAATATATGCACTTCCTCTACATGACATGCTGTATATCACATTTTAGAATAAAATGTTAAGGCAACATGGAGGGTTTTAATGGTATTATATACCTATGTATCTTTTATTTTATAAAGAAGTGCTTACATTTCCCTTACCTGCCTAAAATCATCCAATGGCCCTTCTGGGCCTAAACCTCTCCCAGAAAGAGCTATGTCCTCTCCATTTTCCCTCACTGACTTTTCATTAGAAGATTGGTGCCTTTGGGATTGGCCATCTTTAGGTCCTGGCTTCCCCCCTTCATACACATTCCTGGGTATGATGGTGGTTAGTTGCGGTTTCTCTGACTTGGTCACCATTCCAGCCCCTGCTAAATCCATCACCAGAGACAGAACATTTGACTAATAGTCTATGTATCTTGATAACACCCTGCCAGATAAGATTATCTAGCTGTGGACAGGAAATTTAACAGGAACTTTGGAAGTGTTGTAATGGGATTAACTCCCATACACCTCAGATTAGAGGACTGATTACGTTAACTGGTTAAGAGCAGGCAATTAATCATGTTTGTGAGTTGAACCAAAGATGTATTGTTCTGTTTGCCTATAAATGTCCCAACACTTCCAAATAAAGACACTCTATTCTAGGGAACATAAGCAGATGTTCTCTCTGAGTGATGGGCCGTGACAACTGGTGGCATACGGTGGGATCTCAGCAGCAGTAACCAGCTGTGGCCTCAAAGGGGAACCTCTATCCAGAGAGGACAGGAAATTGTCTGCAGGCCGGTCAGAAGCACAGGAGATGACAAACAAAGAATACAGAGGAGTTCCAGCAAAATGGCTACCAGTACTGCAGAAAAGCAGATCTTCAAGCTCACTGGGATGCGCTCCTAGGACTGTGGCTGGGGCATGAGCTAAATGACTGGCTTTCTGATCTGGTGTGACAGCAGCTTGACCTAGAGCAGCAGTATGCGGCCTGGCTGGGACCAGTTGTGGTCCCCAGTGTAGAGCCCTACTTTCCCTTGGAGCTGGAGGAGGCGCTATGGGATATTGTGTAATCTGGACTGTGGCCTGAGCACTTCCCAGCAACAACTGAACTTACTTTAGAAGCGCTGTGACTTTATAGACTTGTTTGATGGGGCATCTATGGGAGGACATTGGCTGCCCAGTTAGGAAGGTCCCTGACAGTCAGGCAGGGAGAAAGATTATGTGCCAGAGACCAAGGGAGCCCAGATACATTTTGCTATTGCTGGGTCGGATGGGGATTGTATGGACTTCTTTAGAACTACAGAGGATTTGCCCTTTTAGAGGCTCTAAAAGTTTTCAAGGGGTCCAGAGAGGGAATATCATGGACTGGTGGGAGAACTTTGCAGTGGTTTGACCCAGAGAAAGATGAGCCTAATTCTGTAGTCAGATGATTAACAGTCTTATTAAATTGTGATTCAGCCAATTGAATAGGGCTCTATTTAAGCACAGAGCATATATTTTTTTACAGAAGCTTTTAGTTAGTAAACTTCTTTTCAAAAGCAAGGTCTTCACGAACTAAAAACTTCTTTAAAAAAATATTCTATGTGCTTAAATAGAGCCCTATTTAGTTGGCCGAATCGCAATTTAATAAGCTGTAAGTTTGGAACAGCTAAGAGAATACATGGAGCATGAAGCTAAGGCTCTAGAGCCGGCCCCGAGAATTGGCCAAGTGGAAGGCTTTGGGGAATCACTGTGCCCCGATGTTTTATGGGCTGTATGCAGGGAATGGGCTCTGAATCTGACAGAGGGCTCCAACAGATAACTACTGTCTAGAGGCCAAATGCAGATCATGGTGTGGACACAGACAGTAGCCCAGGGACCTTACTAGACCAGAGGGATGAGCCATGTCCAGATTGCTGGGGTACCATCGCTAGCAGCAAGGTGGTGGGGTGGACAGAGGACATCTGTCAGCCTGAGGGAGAGTCTGGATGGGAGCAGCCATACCCACCAGCCCCTGGAGGAGAAAATGGACTGTGCACAGGGTATAGATTGTGACCCTAGCCTGGGGCTCCCATGGATAATAACTGTCCAAGAGCCAGTCATAGACCATGGGGCAAATCAGGAAAGCAGCCATGGGACCTTGGCAGACCAGGGGGCACAGTCATACCCAGTCAGTAGGCATCCCATTGCTAATAACAATGCAGTGGGGCATGAAGTAATTGACAGTAAGGTTGATGACAAAAGGGCAAGCCTAGAAGGGGCAGCCACGCCCACCAGCTATTCGTCAAGATAATGGACTGTAACCCATGGCCTGCGAACTTAGCATGGGGCTCCCAGAGGTGACTAAAATTCAGGAGCCAGTCATGGCCTACGGGGCAGGCCCAGAGAGCAGCCCAGGGATCTTGCCAGGCCAAGACCATCCAGGGTGCTCCTGTAGCAATAAGCAGGGGGAGGTACCGGGTGAACCTGGTCCCCCTCGTGACAATTTCATTTCTAGATAGATAGATAGATAGATAGATAGATAGATAGATAGATAGATAGATAGATAGATGTTATATATGTATACATATAAAATATAAAGCACTATAGGTGCATATAAATAATATTAAGCACTATAGGTGCATATAAATATATAAATCAGCCACTGGCTAAAGGTATACATGTACTCCATAAAACTGGCATAATAATAGAAACATTGGTAGTATTAGATTTTATTTCTATATTAAATACAATAATAAAACACATATAAAATATTTTTAGAATTAATTGAGAGGAACTAGAATAAGGTATTAAATGTATATTGTAATGCTCTAGCACTCTAAAGTGCGTGACAGCCAACAGTAAGACAAACAACTTTGCATTATACAAGGTTTAAAAGAAAACATGTGAACTCTTACTTGTAAAACTGCATTTTACAATTTTGCTTCTAGTATACAATCTTCTATGAGTTTATTAACTTGCATCATTATAGACAAGGGCAAACATTTCCTGGAGCTCCTATAAAACTCCTATAAATTGTTGTTCTGGCTCCTAATTTTTTTTTAAAATACTCCTTTAAATGTTTTTGTCCATCCCTAATTATAGAAACAATGCAATAATGCTCCTAGGCTTAGGCTGAATTGACATTTTATCAACCAATTTGAGAATGCTGCATCTGTGCTTTAAAATTCCTTATAAAAAAAAAATATTATTAGGGCTAAACTCGATGCAAAACATAGCTTGGTCAGGATTATATCATACTTAACTGCAAAGGGACAACAAGCATGGCGGTCCCGCAAGATCCCATCCCATAATGTGGAAACCACTGATATATGCCAATGATATGGGATATTACGTTCCAATGTTAAACATGTATTATAGTTTAAACTACAGTGAAAGACATTGTGATGAATAAGAGACCCTCATCCCCCTGTTAGTAGTGGATAATATATTTTTTACTGCATTTAGATTGCAAGTTTGCGAGTTTTCAATCTTGCATGGTGCTTTGGAGAAAGCACTATGGACACTGGATTCTAAACTCAAACACAGGGCCCTCCATCCTTTTCAATGTGTTAATAATGCTATTGTCGTTTGCCTTAAACTTAATCCTTGTATAGCGCTACAGAATATGTTGGCGCGTTACAAATAAACAATAATAATAATTTTCTACGTGTCCATGTAGTTAAGACTCTCGGACACCATCCCAACGGGAGCCTTCATAGGGGTCTCAGTGAGGCTCCACCATCTAGTGCCAAACAGAGTTTATCTGCTGGCCTCCAAAGTGTCTATGCTATCTGGGGAGGGAACATTTTATCGTGTTTCACTGTACAGAAAACGTGTGCATAATTCAATAAAGAAGAGTTGGTTGAGGAGACAAGTTTAGCTCTGAACTCGGTTATCAAACGTTGTTATGGCTCTCCTAGGATTTGTAATCTCCTGGGTCCTGAGGAGACCGGGGTCTGCTGGCAGTTCCAGCTGCCTGGTGTAAGAGCTAATCCTAGTGGCAGTTCACTGAGTAACCAACCGAGTTCCATTCTGGTCTGGATGTTCCTTTTATGTTACAGCCCTGTTCTAGTTGCATGTGATAAGAATATTATAAATATAGGATAGACAACTTATAATTAAAATAGAAGCTTTGATTTAGGTTTTATACTATTGTTGATGCACAAATGTGCTTTGTAATTTAATTTATACCATCTATTGACAATATATTGGTAATTTGTTTTTCATCAATAGTTGAAGCAATAACATATTTCTATATATTTGATGGCTGATTTATTAAACAATTAAATTTACTTAAATTAATCTTCAGTAAAAAAAAAAAAGGATCCTGTAGTCAGCTTTCTTCTATCCAGTGAACCTATAGTGATCAATATTTGATTAACTGAAAGGATTGCAATCATTTCATGCTCTAAACTTAATATATCCATAATATTATCATGTTTTGGAAGGCAATATATGATATAGCTTTATGTTACCTATTGCTATTTGTTTTGTTAATTTAACATATATATATTTTTTGTTACATGATGTCATATAATTTCACATCGAAAGCTCAACACAGTATTTATTAAACATTTCAACAACTTGATGGCAAAGTGTCAATTCCCATAATTATCCCTAACAACAAAACTGTATATTTGTCTTATTATAGCACAAATTGCTTGCAAAATTATATTACATTTTTATATTCACTAATTACCGTGCGATTTGCATTATAATAGATTTTGTGACCAATGGCAGAGCTAAAGAACGGTTGGCCCAGGTGCAAAAACGAGCACAATAGTTTCTGTAACTTATTATTACATGTTTGTTTTTGTGCGTCGTTCAGTTGTTTCCAACTCTCTGTGACCTCATGGACTGTAACACACCAGGCACATCTTTATGTCCATGGTCATGGTGATCCACTTGGTATTCCTTGCAGAGATGTTGGAGTGGGTTGCCAGTTCCTTCTCCAGTGGGCAACAGCATAGAGCTCCTGGTACTTTTAGATGGTCTACAATCCAAGTACTGACCAGACCCAAACCTGCTTGGCTTCAGTGTGGTGTAACCTCTTTATAGTACACGGGTATTATTATGGTACTAGTCATTTACCCGTCATAAATGACGGTATGATATTACACAAATTCCCCCCCCCCCCCTGTGTCCCTTTCCCCGCTCCTCCCTCCCCGGTGTCCCTTTCCCCGCTCCTCCCTCCCCGGTGTCCCTTTCCCCGCTCCTCCCTCCCCGGTGTCCCTTTCCCCCGCTCCTCCCTCCCCGGTGTCCCTTTCCCCCGCTCCTCCCTCCCCGGTGTCCCTTTCCCCGCTCCTCCCTCCCCGGTGTTCCTTTCCCATGCTCCTCCCTCCCCGGTGGCCCTTTCCCACGCTCCTCCCTCCCCGGTGTCCCTTTCCCCGCTCCTCCCTCCCCGGTGGCCCTTTCCCCGCTCCTCCCTCCCCGGTGGCCCTTTCCCCGCTCCTCCCTCCCCGGTGGCCCTTTCCCACGCTCCTCCCTCCCCGGTGGCCCTTTCCCACGCTCCTCCCTCCCCGGTGGCCCTTTCCCACGCTCCTCCCTCCCCGGTGGCCCTTTCCCACGCTCCTCCCTCCCCGGTGGCCCTTTCCCACGCTCCTCCCTCCCCGGTGGCCCTTTCCCACGCTCCTCCCTCCCCGGTGGCCCTTTCCCACGCTCCTCCCTCCCCGGTGGCCCTTTCCCACGCTCCTCCCTCCCCGGTGGCCCTTTCCCACGCTCCTCCCTCCCCGGTGGCCATTTCCCACGCTCCTCCCTCCCTGGTGGCCCTTTCCCACGCTCCTCCCTCCCCGGTGGCCCTTTCCCACGCTCCTCCCTCCCCGGTGGCCCTTTCCCTGCTCCTCCCTCCCCGGTGGCCCTTTCCCTGCTCCTCCCTCCCCGTGTCCCTTTCCTCGCTCCTCCCTCCCCAGTGTCCCTTTCCCCACTGCTCCCTCCCCGGTGTCCCTTTCCCCGCTCCTCCCTCCCCGGTGTCCCTGTCACCCCTGCCCGGTCTCTCTTTCCCCCTCCTTCCTCCCCTGTGTCTCTTTCCCCCCCTCCTCCCTCCCCTGTGTCTCTTTCCTACTTCCCCCGTCTCTGTCCCTCTTACCCCCTCTGTCCCTTGCACAGCGAGGTCGACGTCGCGCATGTATACGTTGTGGAATGTACGGAAATCCGTACAAATAGTTTCTGGAGCGTTACACACGCTTTAGAAACTATATTAGTGATTATACTGTATTATTATTAAAGGTATGAGTCATTATAGTATTATTATAGTTACTATTATTATTCACCAGGGAGCAAAGTTACATACAAACCCATTCTCAGGACCGTATCTCGTCTGTAACCCAGGGCCTGTATATCACAAGTGCTATTTAATTACATTAAAATTATACTGTACCAAATATTTTTTTGGTCACAAATCATTAAAATTAAAAAAAAAAATTAAACTTTATTTTAGTCTATAAAGCAACTTTATTTTATAAGATGGAGCATGTTTTCAAAGAATCAAAATAAATAATGTATACACAAAATCCTCAAGGAACTGCAAGACATCTTGAACGTTGTATAAGAAATAGCTTGTGCAGTGCACGGAGTCACTCACCTGCCACAGGTTCTTTTGCAGGAAATATCTTATTGTCAACTGCAACACTGATATCATAAAACACCTCCTCCTCCTCCCTGTCAGCATCAAACTGTGGAGAAGCAAATAGAGGTTGAGTTAATGATGTGTCAGACACACAAAGCTGTAGATCACGTCTTAGACACGTAGCAGACCTGACTTAGAACAACGACAGATCAGCATTTCTAGGTGGAAAATTCCGTTCATCCCTCAATAATCCCTCTCTAATCCCACAATATATTGGTTGCGTCTTTTGACGGATACAAGGAAAATGTTATTCCATAATCAATTCAGTTATTGTTAAGATATAGTCATAAAATAACCAATATAGTTTTTTTTTATTAAATTTTGTTTAGGCTTGAGAGCGAATAGGTATTAATATAACATTTATTTTAATTTTGATTAGTGGTTTTATATGCTTACCTACCATTGGCATGAGTTTGTTAGTGAGTGAAAGCAACATGGAACCCATTAAAGCATTTAAAAGAACACATTTTAAACATTAGAAAAGTAGTTTATTTGCATGAAAATATTAATTCCTGTAAACTAATCTCCATGGCAAGTTGGTCTACTTATAGTACAAGTAAGTGTCATTCAGAGTATTTTTTATTTAAAGGGACATTAAATGCTTTTATTTTCAAGCATTTAAAAGCGAGAGTTTTAAACATTAGAAAAGTAGTTTTTTGCATGAAAATATTAAGTAAAACCTGATTAAACTTCACTGAAACGAACAGAAAATGCAGAGAGCATTCTTCAGTCTGTAAATGTCATTGACTGGCAGAGAGCAAGGCCAAGAATAAGTTTATTGTGCTCGTAGAGTATTTTTGTTTATGAAGAAAAGATCTCAAACACATTATCAAGTAGCCTTTTTCTGATGTGACAAAGAAGGCAAAATGCCATGTCCCTTTAAGCTCATTTATAAGTAACACTTTGCCGGAAAAGATGGTAATACCATGTACAAGTAATGTCTGGTTACACTTTAATATATCTGTCCCATACACATGAAACAGTGAAGGAGTTGGAGAAATGTTGGAGATGCAACATTGTAATACATACACATAAAAGAGAGATGGAGAGGTTGTCCAAGAGTTTTACAATTACCACTTAAAGAATAACTATATATATATATATATATATATATATATATATATATATATATATATATATATATAAAAAAATATTTAAAGTAACACCCCTTTTATCCGGCACCCACGCAGACTTCCTATTGCCGGATAACTGTAGTTGCCGGGTTAAATCGGGAGTACCCAAATTTAAGGGTCTAAACGACCCTTAAACCCCCCAAAATGCTTTAAAAAAAGGCATTAGTACTTAAACTGGCCCATTTAGGCCCATAAAAAATAATTAGAAAAAAAAGTTAGCAAGTTATTTTTGCAGTCTCAAACTCCGGATAGTGCCGGTTAGCAGGAGTTTTTTGAAAATGGAAAATTGATGACGGTTGCTTGAAAGTCCCAGTTAGTTGGCTGCCGGATAACCAGGATTCTACTGTATATATATATATATATATATATATATATATTTATATATATATATATATATATATATATATACACACATACATATATATATATATACACATACATATATATATATATATACACATACATATATATATATATACACATACATATATACATTTTAGTACATTTGGCCAATATTCTGTAAAAGAGCCTAGGGTGCATGGAATAAAAATGTTGTAAGCCATGTACAATTAAAATGTGATTTATAAATGATTATAAATCATATAATGCATCAGATACAAATACAAGTAAGAGTACTGGCACTGCTAACACCTAAGAACTGCATAACTTTTGATTGATTTATTACCACCCCAATACAATGTATTGTGTAGTGCAATTCCATGCATGTAAGAATGTCGCTTTGGTAATGTCCAAATTGCATTCTGCATCATAACCCATGATTGGTGGTTTAAACCTTGCAATTCCAGTTGTGTGATATGAAAAATCATACTGGTATGAGGATCAGTAACAGCTCATTTTATCTCTATTTAGGTAACTTACAATAGACACACTATTTATGTACAGTACTCTGACACTATTACTGAGCATTTTTAAAGGCGCTCTTTAAAATTTTATATAAAATTAAAAAGAATTGTATAAATAGGTTAACTTAATTAATTTTACACTTTCCAAAAGTAATATTCATATCAAATTTAAACTTACACAATATAAATATTTAAACATGATTATTATGATTAGAGGAATTATAGGAAAGGATAATAACTCTTCTTTTTGGTCAACAGAACGTCTTCCTAGAATTATTAATAGTGGTTCCCATCTCCAATCCCTCCTTGTCATAATAATGATATGTAAGGATTTCAAAATTCAAAAAAAGTTGCAGGTATTGAATATAAAAGGGATCATTTTCATGACATTTGTCTTCTCACATGTTTTTCAGTTTGAAAAAAAGAAAGAAAATCCTGTAAGTTTAAATTGTCTCTTTGCAGCTTCTTATATATAGAATTAGACTTATTCTAAGTCCCAAAATGCAGAACTTCCTGCTCACATATGTAAATGATGACGGCATTAATGGGAGTAAACAGGAAGAAAAAGGCAGGTGCAGAAACTGATGAGTGGTTAGTCTGTTACCATCTTAAAATTAAGTGAAGTGTAAACTTTATATGGAAATGACTTTGGGGGAATAACATAAACTTGATAAATATAGATACAACATTTATATAATGTTAATTAAATAATCTAGTCGGTTCATTTATATTAAAACTGTCCAAATAGTCACTTTAAAAGGAGATCAGTTTGGATTTAACAAAAGCACAGAAACGCATTTCAGAACAACGTATGCTTCATATATATATATATATATATATATATATAAATAAATAAATAATCAGAGTATTGCAGTATATATTGATACCTTTTTTAATGGACAAACATATTCATAGGTTTCATGACGAGCTTTCGAGAGCGTTCCTCTCTTTGCCGAGTCAGAGTCAATACTGATTATAGATTCATAAATACAGCCAAAAATTCCAGGATTAACAAATAATGTTCTGATCAGTCAGCCGTGCAAGTGTGTGGGGTGCAGATCAGAGTAAGTAAATTGGGGTTTTAAATAGTTTCACATCTAAGGAACCATAGAGCTGTAACCAAACTCAGGATGAAGGCAGAGAACAAAAAATAAAAAAATAAAAAATCAATAAACACACATATATATTTACAATCATGGAGGTTATAAGAAATTTTGATAATGAGATAAGAATTCAACGTCTACATTAAGGCCTGACTTATTACTGTTAAAGAACATAATACTTTTAATTTCAAATGTCTTTCTTTCCTTAGTGTTTTAAAAAAAAAACTTTGAGTATTTTGATTTTGAGATTTTTCATGGAGTGGTTATTCTGGGTGAAATGGTGTCCAACTAGAGTACAGTAAGTTTGGTTACAGCTGTATGGTTCCTTAGATGTGAAACTATTTACGACCCCAATTTACTTACTCTGGTCTGCCGAAGGCGCTCCTTGCCAGCAACTGCGGACCTCGCAAAAAAGTACGAGACAATATCATAAAAAATTCTCTAAGCGAGAGAAAAAATGGCCGCCGTAAAACGAAAACGGGGCTACAGCAGTCTAAAGATGCAAAACACCACCAAACAACTACGGAATTGCCGAAAAACACATACGAGATTCGAAAACAAGGACGCAACCGGCGCGACCCCAAACACATTACAAACACAATAAATACACACAACAAACATATAAAAAGCTTACCCACAGCAAGGTGGTGCACCCAGGACCTCTGCAAGCAAAGCTACACCTCAATTTAAGTCCAAATTTCGGAGTTTAAACACCCGAAAATCACCTAAGCGAGAGAAAAAATGGCAGCCGAACAAAACGAAAACGAGGCTACAGGACCCTAAACACGCAAAACACCACCAGAAACACGCAAAACACCACAAAACAGCTACGGATATTCCGCCACAGAAGCATACCACACAATTGCCGACATTTTAAAACAATAACTTATACTTATGCAGAAGTACACAGCTACGCTAATGGATTTGAACACAGAGGTGGAATAGAGTGGCAGCTAAAAATGCCAGTGCTGGCAATAGAACCAACTGAAACATTATTAGTTTACATGGAACATCTGTTATGATTGACTTATAGGGGCCAGAATGGGGGAACCCGGAACCCCACAAGCAAGGGCCTGTATGGCCCAAGATCGAACGGTCACTATTTTGTTATGACCATAATAACCTGTATAATGTTAGGCCTCAGGCTCTGATCCAGTACCCCAGATACCCAAGGAGCATGGCCTGCGAGTATTCAGGCCTAATAAGAATAATGTAGGTGTGCTAGTAGTAGGCCCTAGGATATGCAAATATTATATAAAAATATGCTCTCCAATGAATATATACAGTGCCTTGAAAAAGTATTCACCCCCTTGACTTTTTACCTATTTTGTTACATTATAGCCTTAAATTCAATGTTTTTTTAATCTGGATTTTATGTGATGGATTAGAAAACAAAAGTCTAAGTTGGTGAAGTGAAATGAGAAAAGTATATACATAAAACAAATTTTTAGGAATAGAAAACAGAAAATTGGCATGTACGTATGTATTCACCCCCTTTGTTATGAAGCCCAGAAAAAGCTCTGGTGCAACCAATTACCTTCAGAAGTCCACCGGTGTGCAATCTAAGTGTCACATGATCTGTCATTACATATACACACGTTTTTTGAAAGGCCCCAGAGGCTGCAACACCTAAGCAAGAGGCACCACAAACCAAACACTGCCATGAAGACCAAGGAACTCTCCAAACAAGTAAGGGACAATGTTGTTGAGAAGTACAAGTCAGGGTTAGGTTATAAAAAATATCCAAATCTTTGATGATCCTCAGGAGCACCATCAAATCTATCATAACCAGTCGGAAAGAACATGGCACAACAGCAAAGCTGCCAAGAGATAGACGCCCACCAAAACTCACGGACTAGGCAAGGAGGGCATTAATCAGAGAGGCAGCACAGAGACCTAAGGTAAACCTGGAGGAGCTGCAGAGTTCCACAGCAGAGACTGGAGTATCTGTACGTAGGACGACAATAAGCCGTACGCTCCATAGAGTTGGGCTTTATGGCAGAGTGGCCAGAAGAAAGCCATTACTTTCAGCAAAAAACAAAATGGCATGTGTTGAGTTTTTCGATAAGGCACGTTTTGGTGCTCTGGTCTGATAAGACTAAAACTGAACTTTTCGGCCATCAAAGAAAACGCTATGTCTGGCGCAAACCCAACACATCACATCACCTAAAGAACACATACCAACAGTGAAACATGGCGGTGGCAGCATCATGCTGTGGGGATGTTTTTCAGCAGCCGGGACCGGGAAACTGGTCAGAGTTGAGGGAAAGATGGATGGTGCTAAATACAGGGATATTCTTTAGGAAAACCTCTACCACTCTGTGCTTGATTTGAGGCTAGGACAGAGGTTCACCTTCCAGCAGGACAATGACCCCAAACACACTGCTAAAGCAACACTTGAGTGGTTTAAGGGGAAACATGTAAATGTGTTGGAATGGCCTAGTCAAAGCCCAGACCTCAATCCAATAGAAAATCTGTGGTCAGACTAAAGATTGCTGTTCACAAGCGCAAAACATCCAACTTGAAGGAGATGGAGCAGTTTTGCAAGGAGGAATGGGTAAAAATCCCAGTGGTAAGATGTGGCGAGCTCATAGAGACTTATCCAAAGCGATTTTAATTGCAGCAAAAGGTGGCTCTACAAAGTATTGACTTTAGGGGGGGAATAGTTATGTAAATTGAGTTTTTCTGTTATTTTGTTTTATTTGTTGTTTGCTTCACAATAATAAAAAAAAAAACATCTTCAAAGTTATGGGCATGTTCTGTAAATTAAATGATGCAAATCCTCAAACAATCCATGTTAATTCCAGGTTGGGAGGCAACAAAACACGAATAATGCCAAGGGGCACTGCATATAGAGGAATATCAAGCTGTTTATGTGATAATGAAGCTGACATTTGAGTCTACTGGTAAAGGTGTTAAATTTAGTTATACATAAAACAGTAGTGGCAATGCAACATTGAAAATATCAAGCATTAAAAGGATCTCTTTCTTACATAGGGCTTTCTAAAGAATGTTTAACATACATATATACACACACATCATACACACGTGATGATGCGCCAGCTGGAACAGGGAGTTTGTTCCAGCAAGGGACCACCAATTAACTTCTCCATGGATCCCACCAAAGAGCTCAGATGAGGGGTAAGTCCTGGGGATCAGTGGGACAAAAAGGTTAGGATATATATCCCCCTTTTTGTCCCACTGATCCCCAGGTCTTACCTCTCACCTGGGCCTTTTGGCGGATACAGGGAGTTGGTGGCCCTGTGCTTGAACAAACTCCCTCCCCCAGCTGGCGCTTCTTCACATTTCTATGAATATATATATATATATATATATATATATATATATATATATATATATATATATAAATAAATAAATAAATAGTACATTTGAGTTCACCTTCTGATGTCTAAAGACTTATTTGCAGCACAGACTTCTGAGAAATATAGTTATTGCACTCCACTCTAGGAAACTGGCTATTCATCATTATATATCATTGTTCTTGGGGTGAAAATGTCCCTTTAATACTTATCTTTCTATTTTTCTAATAATATCAATAAAGAAAATCACACTACACTTAGTCCTTAGCCTCAGTTCGAGAATGTCTTATCTATGCATGCTACACCTCTACAGACGTCTTTCACACCTCTGTCATTTCCTTGCGCTCTCTCCAAATGTAAGATTACTTCCTATGACAGCTAAAAACCTGGAATAAAACTAGATTTATTGTTATGACTAGTCACATTTCAAAGCCTGAGAACGGAAATAAATATGTATGTACACTCTGATATAACATACAGCTTAGTGTGAAGGAATTTCCTACAATATTTCTTGTATTGTGTCTGAGAAAATGTTTTGTGAGATCAGCATCAACAAAATAAATATAATTTTAATTATGCACACACAAAATATTCACTGACTAGTATCTAATATTTTTAGTGCTAAATCTGCAGTGCATTACAAAGAATATATGAATATTTTTGCTTCGGCTTGTTTGAGTATGGGGTTTTCATTAGTAGACATGTATTATCTCACATTTTTTAACTATTGTATTAAATTTTGATTTAATGGATACAGACATTTGTTTTTGTACAAACAGGAACATGGCCTGGTAAGCATTGAGGGAGAGGGGACTGTGGACCTTTCCGGTTTAAAATTTGCCCTCAATGACAGCTGCCGTGCTGTCAAGTGGCTGATACATGGCGCTGCAGATATTTTGCAGCGCTACCCATATTTCACAAAAGTTGTAACTTTAGAAAGTTACCCTAACCCTGACACGAACCCTAAAAGTTTACCTAACCCTAACTCTATGGTATGGGCTATGAAAATCGGCAGCGCCATCCAGCGGTTGGTGGGGGGCACTGCTGCTGCCACTACTGGCTAATTTTTGGCGAATTTCAAAAGGGAAAGGACTGGGACTGGGATGAAGATAATATTTATATGCAGTTCTATAGAAAGACTGCCACTATGAATAGAAACTTGACAAAAAAAAATCTTAATAATCAAGCATGCCATAGTAGAATCTCTCAGGTTACTAGCAGATAAGCATTCCTGGATGGAAGCCCCCATAACACAAGCAGTCTTTAATATTTTCTCTATAAATATATTATGATCATGTCTTGGATAACTGCTAATGTCTGTGAAGTACGGTATGTAAAAATCTAACATGTCAAGTTTTTATTTTTTTATTAAGGCATACTATACTGCCTGTGTAGGCAGTATGCCAAAGAGTGGGAATTAAGCATGTTTAAAAAGAATTAAACCTACTTTTTAAAAAAATGTTTCTGTGTGACTCCATTTGAAGCTCTGATCAAGCAGTACATGTGTTTCTTTGCTGCAAAGTCACTCTAGGGCAGGGATACTCAAGTTTTGTCTAGGAAGGCCACTCACGTCTGGATTTGAGGATATCTCTGTTGAGAACAGGTCAATGAATTATTCAGATATCTTGATTGATTCATCTGTGCATAGAAATGATATCTGCAAATCCAGGCTTGTGTGTGGCCCTCCAGGACCATCTAGCCCACCCCTGCTCAAGAAGGATTCTATATAAAGTATAGGGTTTGTGAATGGAGCTGCTTCTGGTCTCTCAAAGATCCACGAGGTAACAGTGAACACCAACACTCTTCTATAATTTACATTGAAGCCTCCGAGAATTACTTTTTGAACACAGCTGCAAATGGAGTCACATGGAATAAAAATAAAATGTTTTTTTTTTTTTAAATGATAAGCTAATGTTTTTTTTGTTTTTTTTAATAACTATTCTCATTCTGGCAAAGTATGTCTTTAAAAAAAAACACTATCACAAACTCTATTTTTCCCCAAATTATATTCCAGAAACTGGAATTGGATGGTTTTGGGTTACCCATAAAGTCTTCATCAGAGGCACTCTTATTAGACTAGCAATTACCTATAAAAGAAACATAAATCTAAAAGAGACCAAACTATTTAAAGAATTATATCCACCTCAGATTATGCAAAGAATTGAGAAAACTAGAATATAATTAGACATTGTTCTTTCAGATAAAACCATTAGGAAAACTCGCCAAAAATTCTATACCCAAGTAAATAAACCTTCACCCATGCTGGCTAAAAAACTCAGAAGTAAACAAAGTTATAAATCAAATTTATCAAATTAAAACCCCACAAGGGAATATTTCCATGAGTCAAACTTCAATTAAAAAAAAATAGCAAATTACTTTCAAGGTATTTACTTCTCAGATTCTAAATCCAGCAACTTTATAATACAAGATTTCCTGAATACGACTTACCCACAGTCTCTACCCAGGAACTTAACCTACTAAGTTACCGATAAAGAAATGAGCAAAACAATTTTAAATTGGGTAAATCAACGGGACCTGATGGTTACTCAAATGTTTACTATAAAACTTTTTCTCACATTTTTATTCCATACTTGACAAGGCTATTTAACGCTATACTGCAAGGCAAAATATTGCCTCCAGAAGTAAATCAAGCCAATTTAATATTTTTTCCTAAAACAGGACGGGATCCACTCACCGTTAAAAAATGTTCACCCAATATCTCTATTAAATGAAGATATAAAAATACTAGCAAAAATATTGTCAATAAGGCTGGCCACATTTCTCCACAGACTGATCCATAATGATCAAGTCGGCTTTATACCATTTAGACAAGCGGGAGACAATATCCAGAGAATACTAAATATATTCCACCTAGCTAAATCTACTAATAGCCCACTATGCACTCTAGCCCTCGATTTGGAAAAAGCCTTTGGCTCTATCTAGATGCGGTATGAACTAAGTTCGGAATCAAGGGAAATTTCATTAATCTTATTATGACATATTATCAGGATCCAATAACATACCTCAAATTACCAGGCAAATCTACTGATCACATTCAAACTCAAAGAAGGACAAGACAGGGATGCCCACTATCTCCTTTATTATTCACCTTAACTATTGAACCCTTAGCCCAAGCTATCCAGACCGAATCTAAAATATAAGGTTTTACAACAGCCCTATATCAATTCAAATGTTGTCTGTTCGCCAACAACATATTGTGTACACTTACAGACCCTGTAAACTCCATTTCAGCCTTAATGGATACCCTTGAAACCTTTAGTCAGATTTCTGGCCTTAAGGTAAACCTTGAAAAAATTGAGGTTATAGGAGCTCAAATCCCAAACCATATAATAGACTAAATTAAGGAAAAATATACATTCTCCTGGTCGAATTCCCACCTTAAATACCTTGGCCTAAATATAACCCCGGAGTTGTCCGATCTTTGTAAAGCCAACTACACACCCCTCTTGAAAGAACTGTCCTCAGTCCTCTCTAAATAGAATACAATTTAGGTCTCTTGGACAGGAAGAATAAACACCATTAAAATTAACATCTTACCTGGGATCTGATAATTTTTGAGATCATTACCCATTACAATTAATGTAACAGATATAGAGAAACGTCAAAAACAAGCCTTTGGATTCATCTGGCAAAATAACCGTCCAAAGATAAAAAAAGCTTTTATGCATAGACATAAAAAATGTGGAGGGTTATCCTGTCCCAACTATAACTTTATATATTAAAGAGCTGCACACATTTCCTTTATCCCTCAGGCATATTCAAAAGAACATCAACCCTTATGGGTTTTTACTGAAAATCTCCAAATTACACTATTTCATTGGGATTCATTAATATGGACCCCCACAATTCCTACCATAGGCTCTAGACTTCCCAAACCCCATGATTAAGTTATCCTTACAAAACTGGGCTTGGGCCAACTCGAGAACTCAACTAAAACACAAAATTTCCCCTCTGACCCCCACTCTCACTTCACCACAAATACTTCAAAAGTATGGGAGAAGAATTCAAAGCATGATAGACTAGAAGCTTGGCTCCAAAATGAACAACTACTCTCAATAGACCAATTTAAAACGAAATTTAAATTGCCCCGGAAGAATTCTTCAACTTTAACAAAAACAGACATCATATCACCTCTATGATCCGGGCTTGGGGAATACTCAATCCTCCTGGCTATCTCGTATTTGCAATAAAGCCCCACTATTTCAAGGAATCTTGGGGATCCTTTATTCAATTCGAAATCATCCTCCGACTAAACAAAAACCCAAATTTATTAGACAATGGGAATTAGATCTAGGAGTCACATGGGTGCACCAAAAGTGGGAAAAGATATGTTCAACCCTAACTAAAGGATCAGTTTACTTTAGCTATTTATAAATAGCAACTAAAGTCCTACATAGGGCATAGTTTAGACAAACTGCATAAACTCAACACACAAATCTCCCCTGCATGCTTCAGAAACTGCAAAGAAAAAGGTACCTTCTGCCATATTTGGTGGGATTGCCGATTAGCTCAAAACATGTGGTCTAAAATCACCAAAGTAGCATCCGAAACCCTAAACACCATAATCAAGCCCTCAATAGACCTTTGCCTTTTAGGTATACCTAACCCCCACATCACTAAAAAATCTAAATAAATGGCTACAATTTTTAATGCTGGCGGCCACAAATCACCAGGCTGAAAAATGGAAATCATCTGAATTAGTCAAACAAGACATAACTAACAAACTAAATAGAGGGAGAGTGCGTCTGTGTCTGCATCACCTCTCTCTCAATCACTCCACTGGCTATCCGTAGCCTCCAAATTAAAATTAAAAATCATGACCCTAACTTACAAAGCCCTCAACAACACTGCACCCCCTTATATCTCTGCTCTCATCTACAAATATTCCTCCACCCGCCCTCTTCGCTCTGCTAATGACCTTCTTCTTTCCTCTTCTCTCATCACCTCCTCTCACTCCCGCCTTCAGGACTTTTCTTGCGCTGCCCCTATTCTCTGGAACTCCTTGCCTCGCTCCACTAGACAATCCTCCGGCTTCAAATCCTTCAAAACCTCAGTAAAAACACACCTGTTTAAAGAAGCCTATAACCTCCCTTGTTAACATGCACACTGAAAACTCGCAGACTTACAATCTAAAGGTTTTGGGTGAGAAATGCAATCTTCAAGGTGCTTTATGGACACTGGATTCTAAGCTCAGAGACAGGGCCCTCCATCTTTGTAATTTTTTAATATTGTTTTGCCTTGATCACAACACATGTATAAGTGATAATAATAATAATAAAAATAATAATAATCATCAATCAGAAAATGGGTTTGCTGGCACTCTATTACCCTACACATCGGCAATCATTATTTAGGTAAGCCGTTGCCAGTCCTTATAATATTCATGAACACAGCTGACTCATGGATCTCAAGAGAACACACTTGGTAATCTGTGCACTTGTAATCCAACCTCCTCTGGAAATAGCCCATTATAACACTAGACTGAAAACCCTTAGGGACTGGGACTTCCCTCATTATATCCCTTGGCTGCTCTTACTGTAGAATAGTAACACCCCCTATGTGGGCAATCACATATAATAAAGCTGCCATTACTCACAGAAGGGATTCAATGGCATTAGAAGTGGGAAGCCATAGGCCTTGTGCTGATCGTGTATGTCTATTAGCTTTAATAGCATTCTCATTCACACATTGTAGTTGGGTTCTTACACTAAAAGGAAAACATACAGATCGGTATAAAGCATAGATTTGTTAATATGTAGTTTCTCCGGTTTCTAAATAATGTCAATATTAGCTGAGAAATGACACACACACATATATATATATATATATATATATATATATATATATATATATATATAAATAAAATAGTACACAGATGTATTCTCTCAGATGCTAAATAATGTCAATATTAGACAAGAGAATAACATTGCAGGTCCAGCCATTGCAGATAAGGTATCTGAACATAACTATAATATATATGTGTGTGAAGTTGCTTTAAATGTCCAGTAATCTAGATTAAGAATGAGTATTGCAGATACCTTTTGTATTTGGCCAACGCCTTATTTATATTGATGGGATTTGAGAGGTTTTACCTCTCTTTATCAAGTCTGAAGCAATACCGACATGAAATGGAAATCTCGTGGTGAAGGGGCGTGTGTGCTTCAATGAAACTGTGAGCTACATCATATAGAGTCGCTTAAGATGGGAAGGTCATAGCAGAAGTCAGACAAATCACAGTCGGCTGGAGAAGGAACTGGCAATCCACTTCTGTACCTTTGCCACAAAAACCATATGGATTAGCACAACCAAATGTGCTGTAGTCCATAAGGTCACAGAGAGATGAACACAACTGAATGACTGAACCACAACAAATGTATTTACATAAAACGGTACACAAATAGTCTAATAATATCTGCAATATCATTTAATATCTTTTTAATATCTGTCTTTATTGTTTTTTATGGGGAGAGAGGGAGAGAGGGGGGGAGAGAGAAGCTGTGCATAGCAAACGGGGGGGGGGGCGAGACAAAGGGGAGGGAAAGGGGGGGGAAGAGACACAAGGGAGGGAGAAGGGGGGAAAGACACAGGGGAGGGAGAGGGGGGGAGTGACAAAAGGAAAGGAAAGCCGGGGAGGGGGAGAGACACAGGTGAGGGGGGGGGGTGCGAGACACACAGGGGAAGGACACAGGGGAGGAGAGATGTTAGAGACGCAGGGGAAGGAGAGGGGGGAGAGAGACACATGGGAGGGAGGGGGGAGAGAGACACATGGGAGGGAGGGGGAAGAGACACATGGGAGGGAGGGAGAAGAGACACATGGGAGGGAGGGGGAAGAGAGACACATGGGAGGGAGGGGAAGAGAGACACATGGGAGGGAGGGGGAAGAGAGACACATGGGAGGGAGGGGGAAGAGAGACACATGGGAGGGAGGGGGAAGAGAGACACATGGGAGGGAGGGGGAAGAGAGACACATGGGAGGGAGGGGGAAGAGAGACACATGGGAGGGAGGGGGAAGAGAGACACATGGGAGGGAGGGGGAGACACATGGGAGGGAGGGGGGAGACACATGGGAGGGAGGGGGGAGACACATGGGAGGGAGGGGGAGACATAGGGGAGGGAGGGGGGAGACACAGGGGAGGGGGGGGGGAAGAGACACACATCACATATTATACCGTCATTTATGATGGGCAAATGACTAGTAACATATAAACATCTAGCAGAAGTATTAAATCAATAAAACAGTTATTAAAACAAAGTCTCTTTTGAACTGCCTATAGGTCAAGTCACAACGTTTCTCTTTTGAAGCCGATACGACTCTAAACAGCAAAAGCTTTCGATTCTAAAAATAGTTATCATTGAATTACTGCTCCGAGAAGTAGCATTTGTCATGACTGTGGTTTCAGGCAATGAAGCACGGTTCCAGTAATTTTCTCATACACATAAACTAAAACTAAATCAAACATTGCCAGGGAATAAAGTAAGTGAACATACAGACAGCTGAAAAGAGGGTTATAGTTAAATCTATTGAGGCATAAAACAATATAAAGCTCAAAAAACAAGTCAGTTGGGATTTATGTATGAGCACAATTCCGTAGAGAATAGTGAATTACTAATCTATGATGTGCTGGGCTCTCATTGTAAAGATAAAATCGTAAACCTTGATCAGCTTCCCAGCACAGCATTTGTTGTTTAGTTGTTCACTAGTGTCCGACTCTCCGTGACCCTATGGACAGCAGGACGACAGCCACATCTTTCTGGTTGTGCTTAAACATAATGTTAACATGGCAAAAATACTGGGGTTGGTTGCCAATTATTTCTCCAGTGGACCACAATTTGTCTGACCTCTGCTATGACCTGCAAATCATAGGTGACCCTACATGGCCTTGTTCACAGCTTCATTGGAGTACTCAAGCCCCTTCACCACGACAAGGTAGCGACCAGAAGGGAACCAATGTACAGCTCAGTATGTTACTATATATGGCTCTGATACCCTTCCCCACCCATAACTACTATTCTAAATGAATGACAACATTTCGGGTCATTGTTTTGGCCACTACAGCACTTTGAGTTGGTCTAGGGCAGCACTGAAATATATCCATGGCCTTATGGACTAGCAACCCTACTAGCCAATGGTCAATGAGTCTGATCGGTTGTTTTACATCACCACCACAAAAGCTCATATAAAAGTTAACATCCTGTATTTACAACCTATAAATGTATCTCCCACTACCCTGTAAGCTCCCACTAGGCTAACATTATCAATCCTCATTTAAAGTTCCTCCAACAGAAGATTATATAAAAGTTATGAAATGTGCGGAAGAAGCAGTCTAGGTATCAGTGACAAAAAACAAACTTAAAATTGTCAATGTTGGCCAAAGGTTCAAGAGCCAGATCAAGAACAAATCAAACTACAGCTTAGTTTTAATCTTTGACCCAGTTACATTCTTATTTTCTTCGTATTTGATCTTAGAGGTCTTGTAGCAATAAAAACAAGAGCTCAAACTATTACAAATATATTTGAATGTCTATAACGTTTTCAAGTTGGTTGACAAAATGATTTATAAACATGTTTTGTTACTTTGCTAATCTATAATTCAGACAGCAGTTTCGCCTCTGTAGGTATTAATGATAATTTGAAGAAGGTTGCATGTATAAGAGGGTGTCACGCCCGCCAGATTTGGGGGTCTACGCTCACTCCAATTCTCTCTCTCTCTACGGGTCGCAACTTTTTGTTCAGATCTTGACACCAGGAGACACTTCAGAAATTATGCAGTCATCTGAAGAGACAGGCACCAACAGACCCCTTTTCTTAGGATCTCAGAATCACACACCATGTACCTTTGAGTATTACAAGCAGACTCTGACACTACCTTTGTTTAGTATGTCCAAAATCAGACTGCCTTCTTTATTTTTCAAAACACATTTTCAGATGACACAAAACACCAAACACTTCCCCCAGTTCTAGACCATCCTCCTAGGCAAATAGCTTGCTACCGCCCTCACCCACATGGCTTTCTTGTTCACATTACACATTTTTTTCTCCTCTTAGAGCCATAAAACTAGCTCCCCCTTCATGACTAAAGCCAGAGCCGTGACACGTGGCCGATCTCAGCACCATATAAATTCTTTAGAATTATTTAACCCTTTAATTATCCCAGATATGACTGTTAAGCAAGTTGTTAGTACCTTCTGACCACACACATATAATAACTGAGGCATCCCAAACAGTCCAGTAGGCCCTTCTGTTCATAACAGAGGGCCTATTAATTTCTGCAGGAGGAGGGTTTGTACTTAACCCTGCAAGCTGTCATGTATTGGGAAGGGTGTATGTGTTACATACTGTATGAGCCAATGATATAATACATCTTCCTTTCCCCTTGAATACTTTCCTCCACTGTTAAATTGATATCTTGAAGAGCATGTACTAATCTAAGTGTTGAAATCCAATAAGATGTAACCTACTATACACAGAGCCCACAGACATTAAGATACAGTATCTAAATATGATTTTATGTTCATTGTCTATGTAGCTTCTAGCATTGCTGGTAAATTATATACTAGGAAATTGCCTGTCAAAAATGACAAGAATAACATTTTAAGGCTGGCAATGCTGTTTGCCACACAATATGAGGCTTTTGCTCCTCTGAGCACCTTTGGTGCTCATCGCGAGCCCTGCGCTGAAGACCTTCAGCGCTCATTGCGAGCCTCTCTTGCCATGTACTTCAACTTTCCTGCTTTGCAATGATTACCTTCGGCACTCTTCACAAGCCCCACGATGAGAGCCTTCAGCACTCATTGTGGGGCTCGCAATGAGCGCCTTTGGCTTTGGAATGCCATGTCCCTTCCCTGTGTGTTTCTCATCTGTGTGTCTGCTGTTTGCGTGTTACGCGCTGAGGGCCGTTGTTTATATTTTCTAAGTCCTGCGTGCCTGGCGCTGTTGGTGTAAGTGTTGCTGTCTTTGCCGTCGTGTATTTTCTAAGTCCTGCGTGCCTGGCGCTGTTGGTGTAAGTGTTACTGTCTTTGCCGTTGTTTATTTTCTAAGTCCCCCATGCCTGGCGTTAGTTGGTGTAAGTGTTACGGTCTTTGCCTTCGTGTATTTTCTATGTCCCGCATGCCTGGCTTTGCTCAGCCTCGTTTTCATCCTGTTTCAGATTTTTTACATTTTTCAGCCGCCATTTTTTTCCCTCGCTTAGCTGATTTCCGATTGATGAAGAACGGCAAATATGGCTCACATTCGCTTGCAACCTCACTCCCAGGCATCCTGGCTCTCCCCCTGTGCTGTGTGTGATTGTGTTTTTATATTTTCTTTTATTATTTTGCTTGTTTTTCAGGTTTTTCGAGTTACGCGCTTGAACTCATTTTGGCCAATTTTTTCCTCGCAGTCAGCAGCAAAGTGCTACATTTTTTGGCTTGCAATGCAATAAGCCTTCGGCACTCATTGCAGCCTAAGTCCCGCATGCCTTAACATCTCGCCTCCTTAGCGAGGCTCGAAGTTGCGGCCCTGTGGGCCACAATCGGCTTGCCTCGCTTTGCGAGGCTTGCAAAGAGTGAAGACAACTCACAGTACGACAACTATCTATGTGATGTCACAAACTAGTGGCATTTTAAAGCAATGGTTGAAGACTCCTGAAGCAGTCCAGCTTTCCTGTGAGATCACAATATCAATTTAGTGTTTTGCTTAAAGGAGCACCGTTAGTGGTAAAATTTATGCTTGAAAACAGCATAAGCAGGGCAAATGTAATTAAGCTAAACATTCATGCCACTACTGGAGGCATCCATGATACATTGGTGGAAGTTGTGTGTGCGATGCAAGCAGCCTGAGTCTGGGCCTGTGAGGGGAAGAGGGTGTGGCTTCACATCCAGTCAGAACCAATGATCAAACAAATCCTTATGACCTCTCCCTGCTCCTTCCTCTCCCATTTCCCCATCCATTGATAGATAAAAAACACAACCATCACCCAACTCTTAGGAAGTGATGCAACAAAGACAAAATTGATTCCTCTACTCATTAATCAATGTTCATCAATCAAAATTCTGATATTTCCAATAAACATATCCATGATTTGTCAAAAAAATGCCCGAGGCTGTAAAGGCTGTGGGCTTGAAAACTGCAACAGTTACAGAGCAATTAAATTGTCTCAAGCCCACAAGTACATGGCAGAAAGCCAAAATCGTAAACCATGCTTCTATATGTAGCCTGATCATGATTAATTAAGCAAGACCCGTAACTTAGTCAGAGCCAAACCCTTAAGTTGCTGCTTAGACAGAACCAATAATAAATGAGACCGTCAGCATAAACATGGAGTTTGAACCACAATCAATTAGAGTTTAGAAGTCCAATTTGCGATCGGACTCGCAATTGACAAATATTGTAATATAAAAAACAAACAAACAATAAATCTACTATTCTACTCCATGCGAGTTCAATGATATGTATTAACCCATTGATTGCCAAGATCAATTTAACACAGAAATTACACATAAAAAAATGTATTGCAGATTTACAAGCTTGAGACAGTTGTGCAATTAATTCTAATGGCTTTCATCGCTTTCCCCATATTTTAAAGTCCAGAATTGTGTTTTTATTAGCTTTTATAGTGTTAACAAGTGTTTAACCCCCTTGCAAGTCTGCACTAGTACCCATGGACATTTTTGCTACATTTGCCACTTACAGGTTTGAAGGCAAATGCCAGCTTGGGGAAATATAGCAATTTATTAGAGATTTGCGATTTTAGCGATTGTAACAATTGCGGGCTTGAAAGATCAAAGGTTTAGCTGGGTCGGAGTTACGGTTTTGACAACCAGTAGGGAGTTTCAGCCTGTAACCCGCAGATCAATTGCGGGTAGCTAGAGGAGGCCATTTTAATAGCAGTAACTTTTGCGGGCTACATTACAGGCTTCAGTAATTATAATTTTGACAATTTAATGAGGCCTATGGTGTCTTTTTTAACTACAGTTGTCCTTTAAAAAGATGTGTGGTCTCAGTGGTGAATCCAAGGAGTTAACAGCAATCCAATATTTCCCAGTAGGATTACAAATTTGACCACTTTACAATGTATCTACAAACCCCACTTATGATGGGTAAGGTACTAGAGAGCGAAAAAAAAAATCTAATTTAATAAAAAAATCAATATGCACATTTTTAAGCAAGAACGTATTTCTTATTATATCCAAATTAATATAGTTTCTCATGAATCATTTAAAATGTGCAGAAATTCTACTGTATAATGCAAGAGGATAAACATACCTGAGATCTTCTGGGAAGTAAAGTTTTGAGCAAACAGAATTAATTTATAAAACCTAGGAGAAGCCAGCGGAATACATTTTAACAAGCTATTCTCGTGTGACTGCACATAATTAAAAAATTTGAACAACCGCAAAAGTATTGGTCATACCATATATTAATATTCATTCTTTAAAAAAATCAATATAATTACAAGGTGGTCAGTCCGGAGGTTACATATACATTGGAATCAGTTCCAAAGATCAGAACGACAAGGGAAGGAGGGTGGCACTATGATAACAATCTTCAATTTAAGAATGCTCAGATTAAAAGCATTTTATTCAGAGTAAGAGGTGTAGTAAAGCGAGAAGTTGTGACTGATGGTGGAGGGTGGAATGGTCAGGTCAGTGGAATGGTCAAATACAGAAAGGAATTCATGTATGCCTTAAATCAGTGGTTTCCAATCCGGTCCTCAAGGCAGACCAGACAGGCCAGATTTTCGATTTAACAGTGTGAAAACAGGTGAGAAAATGAGAGGTTAATTACCAATTGCCTCACCTGTGTTCATATTGTTAAAATCGAATACCTGGCCTGTCTGTGCTGCCTTGAGGACCGGATTGGAAACCACTGCCTTAGATAAACATAAGATTATCATGAGGTTTGATTAAACTAGAGTTTTTTAGCAGGTAGGACAACGGATAGATGAGATAAACCTCTTTGTACTTATCGGGAAATGAAAATATATGGCAAACCTATAATGGACATGGATTTGGATATAATATGAATGAAACTTTAGAAGGGCATGTCAATGAGCCCATAATTCGTTTTCCGGTCCTTTCCTGTTATGATTATGGCACCAGTCTGCCACTGCAGTGCAGTGACCAACCGCTAGATGGCGCTCATTGCGCATGCGCAAGCCCGTAGCTTAACATTGTGTGACGACAACTGGCAATTACCACAACTATTATATGTGATCTCTGTTCCCTTGCTGTATCTAGTTACAGGCAATTCTTCCTGCACTTCCTACTCATGATAAGAGTTATGACGTTCACTTTCCTAATGGCTCCTAGGGCCGTCTCATCCGTAAAGCTTGGTCATGCTGCTCCCTACACAGATATAAATTGAGGCAAAAGAGCAAGATTTAAGGATCTGAGCGGAGTGCTGTAATCTGGGGGGAGTGAAATATTTACACTAGTGTAGAAGTTAGGGGGGAAAAAAAGCTCCTCCAAACTTTTTACTGCATTCCCCTAACTTAGAGCATGTGATTTACATGGGACTCATGGTTATTGTCTTCACTACAACACTAAGGTATCATAATGCTTTAACCATGGGATCAATTGATCTGTCTATGAAGTGTATAATAGCCTGGAGCGCCAGATTTAACAGGCAAAAGTTGACCGATCGCATTAGAATCTCTGCTCAGGGGTATGTTTAGATCTAGGCCCACAAGGCCTAGGCATAGGGCAGCACATTGCCAAGGGGCAGCAGGCTGCCTGAAAAACATCATATAGAATAATTGTTGTATAAGCACCAAAACAGTTTCTGTAATACATAAATACACATCAACTTTAAATTGGGATTTAGCAAAGGGATAACAACTAGGATGTGGGGCATGGATGCATTCAATTAAATGGGGTAATGAGGCATATATGTCTATGTCTGAGTGGGCCTAGGGCAGCATAAAACCTAAATACGCCCATGTATCTGCCAATAAAACAAAGTTTAACACTTTTCTGCCAAGTCATTTAACCCTTAACTGTCAGATCCACCAGTAATACCGCGCAGTACACTATTGCTCCCTCTAAAAAAACAACAGTTACCATATTTGATCTGTATATAAAAATAGGCTGCATTGTGCGCTTTCCTGCACTATACAGATCTTCCGCTGCCTCGTATAATCAGTAATTACGGTCTCCTGGTGTTTTCTAAAGGTATTTATCATTGTGCACAGAACAGCATAAATTTTTGTACACAAAATGCTTATTGCTAAATCTATTTCCCAAGGTCTTTTCCTTCATTCTGTAGGTTTCCATAGTGATCAATATTTGCATTTATATCGTACACTTACAAGAAACATCATCAAGTTCTCATTGCAAATGCTGCAATTTCACAGCTCCCAAAGCTGTAATCTGTTTTCTCTCCCACTAAGGGGAATGGAGGTGGGAAAGGAACAGGATTGATGCATCCAATGTCACGCAGAGGACTAGGGATGACCAAGTATAATTTATTGGATGACTCAGGTGATGACTATATAATTATTTTTAATGTGTTTTTCAGTAGGCTATATGGTATCCTACAACGATCTAAATGGCAGCTTAGCTGTTTAAATGGATATATTTCACTGCAGAATGTCATCAATTATATCTACGACAATCCAGGAGTAAAAAGTGTTCATTTTTGAAAGGGAACACTTAGTCATTTGTTTTATAGAAAACCGAACTTGAGCTATTCCAGAAAATGAGTCAAGTTACACCTGTCAATCAGAGTGACAGTAATTAACAGCTAAACGTTATTGCATATAGGAAGAGTAATGCAAAGATGTACAATGTATAGGAACAAAGAAATGCTTTTTCTAGTTTTAAATATACTAAAACAAAAGTGAGAGAAGCATGAAGTTTTGATGAGAAGACACTGAAGCTCAAGAAAAAAGACACTTGATTGTCAAGTATGTACCAAACTAACGATATTAGCTGCTTTGTAAGACCATAAGCATAAAGCATTTTTGGGAAAATCAGAATTTTTCAAGACTATATTTATGCGTATGGGAATCCATTTTGTGTTTGCTACCTCACTTCTTCAGCTCTGGATCATGAGAGTTTGTGTTTTGGCTATTATTTTGTCTTCCTGTGGATCAATTAACAATTCACTAATTATAAGGATCAGAGGAGATCTAAAAAGATTGAATTTGATGCACTAAACATGTTTTTTAACCTCAATTTAAATTATACTGCCTGCTTTCCTGGTCGTCCAGTGGTTAGGATTTGGTGCTTTCAACACTGTGACCTGGATTTGATTCCAAGTCAGGGAACCAAGAGGTCATACCACCCTAAAGCTGAGTAGGATTGGGCCTGGTCAGTACTTGGATGGGAGACCACCTAGGAATACAAGGAGCTGTATGCTGCGGATCAGTGGAGAAGGAATTGGCAACCCACCCCAATGAATCTCTTCTAAACTTTTTATAAATATTTTAGTTTTACTCTATTTGTTTAATTTTTCCCTTGGGGTGAATAACACTAACAGCTGACTGTAAAGAGGCTCCTGCTTGTATGTGGAGCCTGCCTGGTTGTGTGCATGACTCCGCCCAACAGTGACATCATCTGTGCATATACAAATGCAAGCACCAGCTATACAAGATAGAGAAGGATGTCAGTGAGGGAAAATGTGAGTAGCAAAATGGCAGCTCCTATACTCAGCAAAATTAAGCCTTTAAGCCTGAAATATTTCGGTAAAATGTTTCTAAAAAAGTATAGAAGAGTTTAATTTAAATTCATGTAAAAAGAAATCCAGATTGCAGTGCCCCTTTAATATGAAACAATACTTTCATGACTCGCTCCTCAACACAGACAGGCCAGGATTTACGGATAACATGTGAAAGGCAATAAGTAGTTAGCATGATACAAAGTCCCTATTTTGAGAAGCACTGGTGGTCCTATCCTGTTATTGTTACAGCACCAGTCCGCCGCTGCAGTGCGATGACCAACTGCTAGATGGAGCTGCCGATATTCCAGTGCCATATCATAGAGTCAAGGCTTAGGTAAACTGTTAGGGTTATGGTGAGGGTTAGGGTTAGTTTAGGGGTCAGGCTACCATTCTAAACTTAGACCTTCTCTAACATATCAGCAGCGCTGCAAAATATCAGCAGCGCCATCTAGCGGTTGGTTGCCGCACTCAAGTGGCAGACCTGTGCGGTAACTATAACAGGATAGATCCACACTGGTTTAGACTGACTCAAAGAGGCAAATCTGGATGAATCTATGTACAACAATTCAGACTAGGAGAGATGCTGTTGCTGGAGGCGCAAACTAATAGAATAAGAACTTTTCTGTAGGAATGCATCTGAAATTGCTCAGTTGGGAAAGCGTTAAACTGAAGAGTCTCTTTATAGAACCAAATCACCTTGTCTGGGTAGAGTAATGAGTGATAACAGAGATAACAGATACACAGAGGAACAAGCAAATCTATGTACACCTTTACTCAACTATATACAGTGCCTTGCAAAAGTATTCACCCACTTTACTTTTTACCTATTTTGTTACATTACAGCCTTAAGTTCAATGTTTTGTTAATCTGAATTTTATGTGATGGATCAGAACACAATAGTCTAAGTTGGTGAAGTGAAATGAGAAAAATATATACATAAAACTGTTTTTTAGAAATAGAAAACAGAAAATTGGCATGTGCTTATGTATTCACCCCCTTTGTTATGAAGCCCATAAAAAGCTCTGGTACAACCAGTTACCTTCAGAAGTCACATAATTAGTGAAATAATGTCCACCTGTGTGCAATCTAAGTGTCACATGATCTGTCATTACATATACACACCTTTTTGGAAAGGCCCCAGAGGCTGCAACACCTAAGCAAGAGGCACCACTAATCAAACACTGCCATGAAGACCAAAGATCTCTCCAAACAAGTAAGGCACAATGTTGTTGAGAAGTACAAGTCAGGGTTAGGTTATAAAAAAATATCCAAATCTTTGATGATCCCCAGGAGCACCATCAAATCTATCAGAACCAAATGGAAAGAACATAGCACAACATCAAACCTGCTAAGAGACAGCTGCCCACGAAAACTCATGGACCGGGCAAGGAGGGCATTAATCAGAGAGGCAGCACAGAGACCTAAGGTAACCCTGGAGGAGCTGCAGAGTTCCACAGCAGAGACTGGAGTATCTGTACATAGGACGACAATAAGCCGTACGCTCCATGGAGTTGGGCTTTATGGCAGAGTGGCCAGAAGAAAGCCATTACTTTCAGCAAAAAACAAAATGGCATGTTTTGAGTTTTTCGAAAAGGCACGTTGTAGACTCCCAAAATGGATGGAGGAAGGTGCTCTGGTCTGATAAGACTAAAACTGAACTTTTCGGCCATCAAAGAAAACGCTATGTCTGACGCAAACCCAACACATCACATCACCCAAAGAACACCACAGTGAAACATGGCGGTGGCAGCATCATGCTGTGGGGATGTTTTTCAGCAGCCGGGACTGGGAAACTGGTCAGTTGAGAGAAAGATGGATGGTGCTAAAAACAGGGATATTCTTGAGCAAAATCTGTACCACTCTGTGCGTGATTTGAGGCTAGGACGGAGGTTCACCTTCCAGCAGGACAATGACCCCAAACACACTGCTAAAGCAACACTTGGGGGGTTTAAGGGGAAACATGTAAATTTGTTGGAATGGCCTAGTCACAGCCCAGACCTCAATCCAATAGAAAATCTGTGGTCAGACTTAAAGATTGCTGTTCACAAGCACAAACCATCCAACTTGAAGGAGCTGGAGCAGTTTTGCAAGGAGGAATGGGCAAAAATCCCAGTGGTAAGATGTGGCAAGCTCATAGAGACTTATCCAAAGCGACTTGAAGCTGTGATTGCTGCAAAAGGTGGCTCTACAAAGTATTGACTTTAGGGGGTGAATATTCATGAACATTGACTTTATTTTTATTTCGTCCTATTTGTTTGTTGCTTCAAAATAAAAATAAAATAAAAAAACATCTTTAAAGTTGTGAGCATGTTCTGTAAATTAAATGATGCAAATCCTGAAACAATCCATATGAATTCCAATTTGTGAGGCAACAAAACATGAAAAATGCCGGGGGAGGGGGGGGTGAATACTTGTGCAAGGCACTGTATAACAGATACCCCCTTACCTGTGTCTGAACAGGGAACTTCTTGGTCAAACAATAACATCACATTCAAACTGACTTATACAATGTCTAATTCAATCTTTAAAACATATTTGTTGTTGAATTTTGCCAAAATATATTTTTCAAAGATATTTAAAGTTAGCTTTTAAATTACAAAATGCACGCTGATCTGCCTGTTGGCCCCTAGATGCATCTATGATTCTATGATACTTTAGGGAAGTTCACATTTGTGAGAGGAGGGCTTTTATTTATGATGGAGCAGAGCTAGCAATTATACTTGCAAATTGGCTGCTTCTGAGCATGTGCAATGGAAAGGGCTAGGTGCCCAATTCCAAAAGCTCCACTAACATAAAAACCCCTTCCCTTAACCCTCCTCCCCCATCCTTCCCTCCACTGTTCAGTTGGTAATAACATGGTCTCAGTCTCCACGTGGTCAAGAAATGTTGAATCCGGACAAAACATGAATATTTTATAAATGGAGTCTGCAAAAATAAAAATAAATATATGCTTTATGTTCATGGCTTATCCTGCTACTAATGTAAACTACAATGAACTCAAGTTGCAAGGGGGACTTCTCCAAAATTATTATTATTATAGGTTTATATACACCATCTATGAGACCTAAAGAAGAAATGTAATATCATGGGATTTTCTGCAAAAAAAAAAAAAAATTCCGGATTTCAATTAAATCGGGTTAACACCATCACAGAGGGACCCGGGTGCCCAATTTCAATCCACTTCCTGCAGGTAGAGCTGAAATTACAGTTATTGAGGGCTGCATTCATATCACTTCTATCAGTAAAATCAAATGCTATTTTTCCATTCCAAAGAGATCTCCGGCAGTTTACAGCTCAATTACGCTCAATAGGAATAGTGCTCAAAACATCAAAAACTCCATGTTTAAAACATTTTCCAGCAGGTACCAGTTTACAAATCAGATATAAATTCCACAATTGTACAAATACATCAAACTGAAAAGCAGAAGACAACAATGTGTATTTTTTATTTAATGCTCTATAACAAGTCATTCTTTCTTGCAAAAATTGGAAATGCCTCTAGCTCGATAAACTCACAGATAATACTAAATGTATTACTCTTTCTTACAGCCCTGGATGTATGTATTCAGAGTATATTAGCAAGAGGTAGTTCATATTTATGTAGGAGTGCTACTCAATAAGCGGTATTCACAAAATGTAGAACGTTCCCATGACCCTGGCAAGATCCGATGGGCTTCAGAATAAATAAACACACTGAAACAGCGTTTCTTGGGAAAAATACGGGCCACAGCTTTATTAAAGCAACTATAAACTAATAACCAATTAACATTGTTAAATCACAGCTCAAATAACATACCGGAGGAGGAGCCTGGCCCGGTCAGTAACCTCACACAATGGGGCCGCGCCCAGAGCCTCCCAGTGCTTTCCTAAGCACACCCATGAGGCAGGGCAACGCCCACTTAAGCCCGTGGGCCGGGTGCCTCACCTCCCGCCAACCAAAGACATTCCTATTTGCATCCTAACTTAGAATTCACAGAATCCTAACCCTTTAACTCTTTTCCACCCCCTTTTTTTTTTTTTAAACCTAGCTTAAGCTTCCTAAACTTTGCTCAACCAGCCTCGCCCTCTAGACGTACCCTACTTCCTTATCTGCTACTTTCCTATCTGACCACCATTTAAGGGGAGGGAGGGAATCAGCTCAATGGCAGGCGCGGAGTGAGGAGGAAGCCCGCGAAACGGGCTTAAGTATCTCCTCCTCCTCCTCCCAGCCAATCAGAATCGCCCAGGCATCGCCGGGTCACGCAGCGATGCGTCAGACCCGGCGTGCCTGGGCTGCCTACGCGCCGGCCATTACTGAGAAAATAAATCCATATTATTCTATGAGCCCAATGTAACAACCTAAAAAGATATGCAGTGATATTTCTGTATGCACATGTATATATATACACATTTTATACATTTAAAAAAAAAACTGCTAAACCGGCACTATCCGGAGTTCGAGAGTGCAAAAAAAAAAAAAGACAACTTTTTTTCTAATTATTTTTTCTGGGCCTAAATGGCCCAGTTTAGGTGCTAATGCCTTTTTAAAGGTATAGAGATTTAAACAGAACTAAGGGAAACTAATATCATGAGAAAGTAGAAGGAAGACTCAGCTCAGCAAATAAAATGGATTATCACAGTAAAGAATAATTATATATAAGATTAAAAAAGTAGAAATTTTAAATCAACCCCAAGGCCCTCAAAATTGCTTCAATGGAACCCAAGCCATTCCTTACCGGGATCCTAGAATTCCCTTCCACAAAATACCTTACATTTACTTTAGCACAATTAATTTCCCAGCCGCACATCTTCAGCTAGTGTCTCCTTGTAAATTATATCCAGTGAGAAAAACATTTTGGGACAATTATCTTGTGGATCTACAAACAACATGTAATGGAACTTTGGAAACACAGATAGAATATCATGCCTCATTGGGTGTTCAGAGAACTTTGTTGACCTACTGGTGTTGCTATAAAGGTAAGATAATCTGTATGTATCCTTATCAGCTACTTACTTTTACAATGTATTAAAAAGGTATATATATATATAAGTTTCCTGGGTTTCAAATGTTTGGTAAGAAACAGACTGTGATTACCAGAAGATATAGATGAGTTCAGTGTACTTACAAATGTATATGCCTGAAAGTAAAATCCAGCTTTGCACACCCACAGGAAGCTTACATAACCAAGTACACACAGGAAATCCAGCCAGATATAGATTTTGACCTTCCTGTTAGAGAGCACAGGAAGTAACTACTGCAGATGGAATCACATGGTAGGGCAGGGTCTGACTTCACAGTGAATCAGAGCACAAAGGGAGGGGGAAGAGAGAGAGGGTAAGTATGGGTGGAGTGAGTGAGTGTGGATGGAGTGAGTGTGGAGTAAGTGAGCGAGTATGGTTGGAGTGATTGAGTGTAGATGGAGTGAGTATGAGTGGAGTGAGTGTGGGTGAAGTAAGTGTGGATGAAGTGAGTGTGTGGAGTTAGTGAGTGAGGGTAGAGTGAGTGAGCAGTGAGTGGAGTGAATGTGTATGAAGGCCCCCGATTTGTATATAACTTTATGGTCATTTCAGTGCTAACACAAATATCTATTATAAAACGGCAAGGTTATCAATATTTATATATTATTGCAGTATAGTAAATATGACACAAATCAATATTATAAGACTGTAACTTTAAGAAGAGTCAGCAGTTTAATAACCATTCAGCTATTATATTTTCACTTGCAGAGATGGTTTAAGAGTCAGCATGATGCACGCACCTTAATGGGCGATCTGAGAGCTCTAGAACTTTGTACTTTTCCTACAAATGCTGCTCTCAGCTTCTCTTCACATATAGAATGAATGGTGCCGACTCACATGAACAATCTCAGCTCGGTGACCCTCCCTAGGAGACTGACCTCACATTCATGTCTGTGGAATTGAGTATGTTGTTGTGGATGTAACGGATATTACACAAGGACTACATCTCTTAGCATGCTATATACCGAAGAGAGGAAGTGTCGCGATGAGCAGCACAATTCAGCTTTATTCTCGCCCATAAAGTAATGATGCCTTGCGTGATTGCATTGTGTGAGCCGTCAACTCTTCTATCTAACACCTTTTTAGTTTAAATCATTTTTATTGAAAGAAAAGAAGATCCCACCAAGTCCAAATATACATTGCAAGATTGACACAATATAGAAGCAATGAGCATTTTGTAGGTTAAGGCTTCATTTTCCTTCCTTTAGTTTTTTGTTTTATAAAATTCCATAAGACCGTTACAAATTATTCAGCAAAGGTTAGTATTGTCTAAAAAAGAAAAAGGCAAGAAAACAAATTAAAACAAAAAAAGTGGGAGAGGGGAGCCTGTGGCCTCAAGGTTAATCTTCGCAATCTAAGGTCAATGTAGAATATTTCCGCGCCTCTTACTGCCAGCCAATTCGCAAGGTCCAAGATTCCCAATAGGAAGCCCATCACATATATAGTTTTGAGCAAGCGAGTCGTTGCTAACGCTGCAGGCTCGGAAAGCAAGTGCCGCAGTTGCTGGCAAGGAGCGCCAAAGGCGCTCCTTGCCAGCAACTGCAGACTTTAGGCCCGCAGAGGTGAAGGCTCCCACGTCAACCGCAAAATTTACAGACATAGCATCCACAAATACGAGCCACAGGACTTAGAAAAATAAACATTACAACCTTGCAAAAATACAACCTTAGCGCCCCAAAACATGCGCACATGAAACATTAAAAACACAATAAATACACACAACAAACACATAAAAAGCTTACCCACAGCAGGGGGGGGGCACCCAGGACCTCTAAAAGTTAAGTTACACCTCAATTTAAGTTGAAATACAAAAGTTTAGACACCTGAAAATCCCCTAAGCGAGAGAAAAAATGGCCACCGAAAAAAACGAAAACGAGGCTACAGAACCCTAAACACGCAAAACACCACCAAACACATACGGATTTTCCAAAAAAGCCAGACGAGGTCAAAGAACAAGGACGCAAAATCAGCCACAGCCGCGTACCACACCTTAGGCACCATTTTACAACACTAACTTACACAATGCGGAAGTACACAGCTACCCTAACGGATTTTCTGCGCGCACGCACACTATTTACACTACACACATTGCTGACACTTACACAGCAGCTCCACAGCAGTGAAAACACACATTGTATGCTGCAGCAACATGAACAGATTGCCAGCTCTTGAACACAATGCATCCTGCATATATTACTTCAAAATAGGTAAAGTATATTCATTTATTATTTTATTTATTCTTTCATTAGCATACAAAAACAAAAAAAACGCCAACGCTGCTCATAGCCCACAAAAGACCAACAGCCTCGCAATGAGCGCCGAAGGATCTCGGAACACCAACAAAATTAAGTTCTCAACCAAACACCATTACATGCCTTACAATCTTATTGCCGTCATTTTTTGACGGGCAAGTCGCTAGTCTTTTATAATTTGCATCAAGCTCTGCTGACATCATACTCATCAAATAAATATCTTACATTTTCCTCAAGACTTCCCAAAAAGCAGGGATAGTTGCCTTCCAGTTTCTGAGGAACTTGGACTCCCCACAACTTTTCTAAAATTCAAATAGGAGCTATTTTAGCGCAATCCCACAGCATATGTCTCAGGGTTCCTGTGGCACTACGATGACCCCTGAAACAATTGCCGTACAAGGATGAGTTTGAGAGTGGGGTGAGATACCATCTCATAAAAGTTTTATAGCTAATCTCTTAAAGTTAAATTCAGGTACGAATTTTCTGCGTTTCTGTAAATTTGGCTCCATTGCAAGTTATCTATGGTAATACTAAGTCCGACCTTCCAAGAAGTCTTGTTAGGCAGTTTATAATTATTTAATTGACCAGGCCACATTTATTAAAGGGTGGCAGTATTTTTTGGACTTTTTGGAGTTTTACTAGCCGGCTTATTATCTCTTAAGATATGATTGGAGTTAATCAAATCCAGGTTGAGCGTTGGTTGGTGTTTCTCACTAAAGTCTGTAGGAGACCAGTGTAAGCTGCAAAACGGTCACAACCTTCCTCCTCAGAATCAGATTATGTTTAAGTACAAAAATGTCCTCTAGCGGGCAAAAGATATCTGAAGGTTGGAGATTTTGGTATTAAGCTCATTTATTTGAGATATTTCTATTTTTTTGGCCGTTGATCCTAGCTGAATGCAGTTACCCAGTAAGACTGCTTTGTGAGCTGCCCAGAAACACGCCTGGTCCACCTCACCTCCCCTATTCAAATTGAAATAATCTACCAATAATTTGTGAATTTTCTCTCTCCTCAAAGCATCATTGAGAAGAGCCGAATTTAAGGCCCATGTGGGGGTACATCCCTTCGGGTGCAGATCACCTTACTAGATCATGGTCTGACCAGGAGATGGGGTGAATTACTGCCTCAGTCAAGTTTGATTCAAGATGCTTTTGAAATAAAATGTAATCGTGCTGCTCTATGCCCACTCAGATGAGTGAGCCCCAATGACCCAGTTACTACTACTCCTTTCCTCTTGCTATATTTCAATGGTAAGTTGGCCATACTGCTCCCTCTTTGATACTCCCTCTTTGATACCCTAGGCCTGGGCCTTCTGGGCCTAGTCTGAAACACATTCATGGCAAAATAGCTATAATATCTTTTATTAACAATATTTTTATTTGTACATGGAGTTTCACATGGCACATATCAATGCTTCTTTAAGTTCTACAGTTATTTAAATTCCAAGGCTTTCAGCATTAAAGGTGCTAACCGGCTAAGCACTGAGAGCAGTGATGTGAAAAAATGAAACCTTAATTAGGAAGGACGGCTATCTTTAAAAGAAAACACTGAGCTATTATGGCAATAGCTGATGACCAGACAAAATACTGTCACGCTAAATTACTTTTTGGTTTGCACCTGATAGAGTGGAATAACATTTCTATGGACCTGACAGGAATAGAGAGACTGCTTTGCTTCATAGCTGGGGGGTTTGATTTGCAGTAAAATGTAAAATATTTAACTTCACTTACCAGTAAATGGTATATATATATATATATATATATATATATATATATATATATATATATATATATATATATATATATATATATATATATATATATATATATATATATATATATATATATATATATACACATATATACATATATACACACACACACATATACAGTGAGGGGGGGGGGGAGTATTTGATCCCCCTGTTGATTTTGAACGCTGACAAAATAATGATCAGTCTATAATTTTAATGGTAGGTGTATTTTAAATGCATGTCAAAAAAGTTATAAAATTGATTTTTAGGTCAGTGAGGGAAATAAGTATTTGATCCCCTATCAATCAGCAAGATTTCTGGCTCCTGTTTGTCTTTTATATAAGTAATGAGCTGCGGCGATTAGGAGCACTCTCTTACAGGGAGTGCTCCTAATCTCAGCTTGTTACCTGTATAAAAGACACCGGTCCACAAAAGCAATCAGCTTCCAAACTTTACACCACGGCCAAGACCAAAGAGCTGTCCAAGTATGTCAGGGACAAGATTGTAGACCTACACAAGGCTGGAATGGGCTACAAGACCATCGCCAAGCAGCTTGTTGAGAAGGTGATAACAGTTGGTGCGATTATTGGCAAATGGAAGGAACACAAAATAACTGCCAGTCTCCCTCGGTCTGGTTCTCCATGCAAGATCTCACCTTGTGGAGTTTCAATGATCATGAGAATGGTGAGGAATCAGCCCAGAACTACACGGGAGGATCTTGTTAATGATCTCAAGGCAGCTGGGACCATAGTCACCAAGAAAACAAATTGGTAACACACTACGCCGTGAAGGACTGAAATCCTGCAGCGCCCGCAAGGTCCCCCTGCTCAAGACAGCACATGTACAGGCTTGTCTGAATCATTCAGATGTTCATTGGCAAACCTCAGAGGAGAACTGGGTGAAAGTGTTGTGGTCAGATAAGACCAAAATCTAGCTCTTTGGCATCAACTCAACTCGCCGTGTTCGGAGGAGGAGGAATGCTGCCTATAACCCTAAGAACACCATCCCCACCGCAAACATTATGCTTTGGGGGTGTTTTTCTGCTAAGGGGACAGGACAACTGCACCGCATCTAAGGGACGATGGACGGGGCCATGTACAGTCAAATCTTGGGCGAAAGCCTCCTTCCCTCAGCCAGGGCATTGAAAATGGGTTGTGGATGGGTATTCCAGCATGACAATGACCCAAAGCACACAGCCAAGGCAACAAAGGAGTGGCTCAAGAAGAAGAACATTAAGGTCCTGGAGTGGCCTAGACAGTCTCCAGACCTTAATCCTATAGAAAATCTGTGGAGGGAGCTGAAGGTCCGAGTTGCCAACCATCAGCCTTGAAACCTTAATGACTTGGAGAGGATCTACAAAGAGGAGTGGGACAAAATCCCTCCTGAGATGTGTGCAAACCTGGTGGCCAACTACAAGAAACGTCTGACTTCTGTGATTGCCAACAAGGGTTTTGCCACTAGGTACTAAGACGAATGGGTCAAATACTTATTTCCCTCATTGACCTGCAAATCAATTTATAACTTTTTTGACATGCGTTTTTCTTTTTTTTTTTTGTATTCTGTCTTTCACTGTTAAGATACACCTACCATTAAAATTATAGACTGATCATTTCTTTGTCAGTGGACAAACATTCAAAATCAGCAGGGGATCAAACACTTTTCCCCCCACTGTGCTGCCTCTCTGATTAATGCCCTCCTTGCCCTGTCCGTGAGTTTTGGTGGGCAGCCATCTCTTGGCAGGTTTGCTGTCGTGCCATGTTCTTTCCATTTGGTTCTGATAGATTTGATGGTACTCATGGCGATCATCAAAGATTTGAATATTTATTTTTATAACCTAACCCTGACTTGTACTTCTCAACAACATTGTCCCTTACTTGTTTGGAGAGTTCCTTGGACTTCATGGCAGTTTTTGGTTAGGGGTGCCTCTTGCTTAGGTTTTGCAGCCTCTGGGGCTTTTCAAAAAAGTGTATATATAATAAAAGATCATGTGACACTTAGATTGCACACAGGTGGACATAATTTCACTAATTATGTGACTTCTGAAGGTAATTGGTTGCACCAGAGCTTTTTATGGGTTTCATAACAAGGGGGGTGAATACATATGCACATGCCAATTTTCTGTTTTCTATTTCTAAAAAATAGTTTTATGTATATATCTTTCTCATTTCACTTCACCAACTTAGTCTATTGTGTTCTGATTCATCACATAAAATTCAGTTTAACAAACCATTGAACTTAAAGCTGTAATGTAAAAAAAATGAGATAAAAAGTCAAGGGGGTGAATGCTTTTGCAAGGCACTGTGTGTGTGTGTTTATATATATATATATATATATATATATATATATATATATATATATATATACACGGTATATAGATAAATATATAGAAACATATACATACATTTTATGTATGTAGGCGCTCACTGCAGGCGCAAGGCCTATAAGACTTTGAAAACGTCTGGCAATAATTGCCACTATGAGCCTGAAGCGTGCAACACTTTGAAAAAATACAAATTTTACTCGGAGCCGTCGGAAAAACAGGCAAAAAACAACAATTACTTAAAAAATTGACTTACAACCTCACACACTACACAGTGGGAGAGGCAGTGAGCTTGTGGGTGATGATGCAAGCTAATTTGAGCTTTAATTGCCGTTTTTAGGAGATAGAAATTGCAGGGCTCGTGATGAGCACCGAAAGTGCTCAACGCGGGACTCGCAATAAGGGCCGAAGGTGCTCATTGTGAGGAATGAAAGTGGCGGGATGGCCGAGGCCTGCAATGAGCGTCGTAGGCGCTCATCGCGAGGCCAGCAAGTTAGAGGGGGGAGAGCCTTGCATTGTGTGGCAAACAGCATTGCCAGCCTTAAAATTTTGTTGCTGTCAGTTTTGACGGGCAAGTCGCTAGTATGTATATATAATATGTATATATGTAGGTATGTATGTATGTATATACATTTTGTAAATATATTCTAAGCAATAGAAAGAATACTTGGTTTGCATATTGTAAATTCAAAACATTTAAATGTATATACATTAAATGGGAACTGAAAGCAGTTTTTCTTTGTTGCAGATGAAATAAATAATTTCATAATATAACACTGTGCATTTTCTTTTTTCAAACTAAACTCTCAAAGTAGAAAAAACTGATGAGTCTTACTCGTCAGCCAATGAAATCTATGTACATATGCTCCATGCACTTCATGTTAGTTTCAATTAAGGTTAAGCAGGTTTTATTTAACATGCAAAACAGGTTTTAAGCATGCTCTTTTAAATACATGAAAAAAAAGAACTGTGTTTCAAACCCTTGAGTTGCAGTTTTATAATTCCAGGTACATATTGCTGGACAAGTACTTCTATAAACTGAACAGAAAATATCCATTGTAACCAATACCTACAAAATCTGAACCACATAATTAGAGAATATGTGGCTAAATAAATTGTATTACTCAAGTTACATATATTGTTAGATGACACTGACATCATGAGGACCCATTCCAACTGTAAGCAGGAGACTCACTGTAAAATCTCCTTACAATTTGTGCAGTTTAGCATGTGCACAAAAATGCCTGTGCCTGTATTTTTATTTTCTTATATGCATGTGCATTTTATATGCTGGGTTTTCAGTGACAGACCATGACATGCTGTGTATCTAAGCATCATGACAAAATGATAGTGTGAAGCCCATGGCCTTAGGTTACAGCTGTGAAACAAGGCACCCTACATGAGAGAGTACAGGATGAAAGGTGAAGGTTCCAAAAAGGTGAGAATCTGCTAAGATGAGGTTTCTTAGAAATAAGTGAAGTGTCATTTTATTATGACAATTACAATGAAAAGGATACTATTAACTAACTTGCTTATTTAAAAAAAATATACAAAATAAAACATTAAGTACATTTAAATACCTGGGATATTATGATTTTACATAAATGATATCTGGGAAAAAATAATACATCCGCATAAAGAGTAATACAACAAAGCTAAACAATTAAAACTAATAACCAAACTCGAATTAACTCTGAAATAATTGGATGTGGCCATTTATTAATGCAAATAATAGATTATAAATTATATTTATTTACAGATTATTTATTTTTATCTATAACAAAACCACATATTTCACTTCCACATGTATATAAAACCGTATTAATATTTAGTAAGTGTTCTTGTTTATTAATTAATATTGATGATAAGTGTGAAGGTCCAAACATTTACATTCCCCCATCTAAAGAAAAAATAAATCAAATTAAATGTTATCGTTCAATGGAAACAAGATGGATTAAAGTATTGAGGTATAAACATTCTTACAAAATCTTATAATATCTATAATATCTAAGTTAATTTTCCAATACTTAAAACAAAAAAACAACAACAACATATTTCTTTGTTGGGTCGCATTCATTCTATTAAGATATTACCGTATATTATTTTAGAAGTTTTCCAGAGCTTTATATGGAACAATAAATGTTCTAGAATGAAAAAAATTTTTTATGTATAAATATAAAAAACTCTGGGTGGCTTTTCTACTCCTCATTTAAAAAAACACCATATAGCTGCACAATTACCACAGTTAACTTTATGGCATTATCTCGCATCTTAATATAAAATATCTAACATGGGAAAAAACATCTGCATAACATTATATTGGTGGGAGGTGGGTGTTAAGAGGCAGGCTCTACTATAATAAAACAAACAAGACAAGTAAAAAGGGGTGTCTCTTGATTTTACTTGTAAGAAGAATCATGCATTTTATTGCTATCTGAATAAGTAAAGTAAGTATGTTTATTATAAGTTTTGTTTGTGCCTGTATCTACTTGAATATCCCCATTATCCCTTTTCCATACTACTTTCACTTATTTCATCAGAGAGATGGCCCTTTAAGAGAGTTTTTTACATGTGAATTTGTATTAAAGTTCATCACAATACTTTCTTTTAAATCAACAAAAAATATTTTGTAGAATTTTTTTTATTTTAAAGGAACTGATAAAGTTGGTAAAAAAAGGAAATAATAAAATGTATAGAACAAAATGTGCTCGTACCAAGGGCATGCTGCCTGTTACTCTAGCCACTACTATTTGGAACACTAATTAATAAATACATAAAAAATGAAATGATATTTTGACTGTTGGCATACCCCAGGGTTCAGTCCTAGACCCCGTCCTTTTTACAATCTATACCTCTTTTGCTTGGTACCCTAATAAACATTTTTTGGATTTCGGTATCATCTATATACAGAGGACAAATCTACCGCATAGCACCAAATATGTTTTTGCTTTTGTTCTAGCATAAGTGGCCAACTTCCTTTTTAGCATATACTCATGGATATCCGCCCATCAACTCAAACTAAACATGATAAAGCTTGAGGACCTCATGTTCCCACCCTCTAATACAGTTTCCACTTCTCATATATCTCTTACTGTTGACTATGCCATCATGACTCAAACCTTCCAGGCGTATTGTCTTGGGATTCTACTGGATCCTGCCGGCTCTTTCACTCCTCACGTACCATCAATAGCACAATCTAAATACGTCACTATCTTACATAACACACAACTAAAATTCAAATTTACTCTCTGTCATCATATCTCGCCTCAACTGGCCTCCCCATCATCTTTCTTCACTCCAATCCATAATGATTGCATCTCGCCTTCTCCATCTAAAAAACATTTCCAAAATACACCACTACCTCACACAAGACACAACTAAAATTCTAATACACTTTCTCATCCTTTTTCGTCTCGACTATTGCAACTCGCTCCTTGTTGGCCTGCCCACCATCCGCCTTTCCCCATTTCAATTCATAATGAATGCTTCTGCCAGACTCATCTTCCGTACACAACGTTCAGTGTCGGAAGCTCCTCTTTGGCCTCCAGAATAAAATTTAAAATCATGACCTTAACTTACAAAGCCCTCAACAACAGCGCATCCCGTACATCTCTGCTCTCATCTCCAAATATTCCCCCACACGCCCTCTTCGTTCTGCTTACGACCTTCTTCTTTCTACCACTCGTCACCTCCTCTCACTCCCTCCTCCAGGAATTTTCTTGTGCTGCCCTATTCTCTGGAACTCCTTGCCTCGCTTCACCAGACTATCCTCCTGCCTCAAATCCTTCAAAACTTCAATAAAAACACATCTCTGTAAAGAAGCCTATAACCTTCCACTACTCTCTCCACACTGTACCACATACAAACTTCAATCTTTAGAATGTAAGTCTGTGAGTTTCCATCCTGCAAGGTGCTTTAGGGAAAGCGCCATGGACACCGGATTCCAAGCTCAAAGACAGGGCCCACCTTTCTTTGCAATGTGTTCATTTTGAATTTGTCTTTGCCTGGGACTTAACTTATGTATAGTGCTATGGAATATGTTGGCGCATTACAAATAAACGATAATAATAATAATAATCCTCCAGACTTATATACCATACCCAATGCTCCCTGGTTGCCGCACCTCTCTTTCTGTCAGTCACTCCACTGGTTTCCCATAGCCTCCAGAATAAAATGTAAGATCATGACCCCAACGTATAAAGCCCTCAACAATAATGCACCCCCATATATTTCTGTTCTCGTCTCTAAATACTCCCCAAACTGTCCTCTTCACTTTGCTAATGGCCTTCTTCTAGACCAGGGGTCACCAAACTCGGTCCTGGAGGGCCGACCCAGGCCTGGATTTGTGGATATCCTTGCTGCAAACAGGTGAGAATCTTGTTTCTTCAGCCATCCTGATTGACTCACCTGTTTGCAGCAAGGATATCCACAAATCCAGGCCTGGGTCGGCCCTCCAGGACCAAGTTTGGTGACCCCTGTTCTAGACTATACTCCTTCCTTGTGCAGATATTGGATATAATATGAAGTTAGGTGCAGCGAGAGGAAAGTACACCCACATCTCCACTTTGCTTTCTCCCAGGTCTCGGAGTTTGACTGAAGTATAAGCCGCTATATGAGAGTGCTGCAGGAGAATGATAACAGTCAAAGGAATCAGCCCCTCATCAGGATGCTCTTCACAGGAACAAAAAGACTGCAGCACTCAGACTTCAGGATAAAGGATATTTGGATGTATTGTGCACATATTGGAATGACTGCCCAGTCATTCTAATGTGTGCCAATAAATACACAAATTTATATATACACACTTGTTGGAATCCTATTTCTTAGCAATGCAATAGCTCTATTCTGTAAGATATGTTTCTGTTTAACAGTATTTATGCATTCCTACAAACCCTAAAGACATGAAGGGACATCTGAGTAATTACAGTCTCCCTCATTAATCTTTGTTTTTCTCACATTGCAGTTCTTCCATCTCCATCAATCTGTTATCTTGCTTCACCTTCCAAATAAAAACCCCGATGGCCAGGACTGGAGTTCATTCATCAGATGTGTCTCCATCTGCCATCCTCCTTACTAGGATCTAACAATTGGCTAGATATTCATTCTTAGCAAATCCTATTGATGTACATATATTTACTAATCAACAAGGTAATATATACATTGTACAAATGTAGATAGATACCAAAAAAATAAAATAAATAATATTGGAACCCTGTAGTCCTATAAAACTTAAATAAATAGTTAGATAAATATAATCTTCCGAAGAACTACACTTAAAAATAGGCAAAAATGTTTCTAGAATGTAACCAAAATACAATCTTTAATTTATAACTTTTTATATTATTATTATTACTAGCAAGTTGCCTGTCAAAAATAAATGAAGGGACAAAAATGTTAAGGCTGGGAACGCGATCCCTTCAGCGTTCATTGCAAGCCTACCCCCACTCTGTGACACCTATGTCTGTTTCCCCCTTTCTCCCTCCCCCTCTGTCTCTTTTCCTTCGTCTCTCAGCCCTGTGTCTCTTTCCACCCTCTCCCTCCCCTGTGTCTCTTTCCACCCTTTCCCTCCCCTGTGGCTCTTTCCACCCTTTCCCTCCCCTGTGGCTCTTTCCACCCTTTCCCTCCCCTGTGTCTTTCTCTGTGTCTCTGATGAATTTTTGTGTGTCTCGCTATGAGTGCCGTTGCTTGCGTGGTTCGGCTAAGTCTTACTGGCTTCAGGTTAGTTTTTACTGGCTTTTCGCAAAGTGTTACTGGCTTTGCGGTCGTTTGAGCTCATCGTAAGGGCCGCAGTTGCGGGCCTCGCTTTGAGAGGCCCGCAAAGAGTGACGACAACTTGCATATTGACAACTATTATAGTTGATTATTATTAACTTTTATTTCTAACATGCCAACATATTCCATATCACTGAACAGGGGAAGAGAACAAGGAAGAATCCAATAATAACAACTGCAGAAAATGGAGGGCCATATTTTAAGCTTAAAATCTTTGTAAAAAGTGCTTTTTACAAAGCACCGTACAAGATTGGAAACTCAATACTTACAATCTAAAGGGAAAGGCAAAGGCAGAAACCTTGTGAGGAAAAGATAAGCAATTAAAAGTTTGCATAGGTAGGAAGGTGTGCAAAGGTAGAAAGTTTTTTTGTTTAGTTGGAGAGGTAACAGATCTGATAGAAAGTCAATATGAGGTGGAAGGCTCTAGTACGTAATATGTTATCTGCCCATAGTGGGCAGATAATATAACCTGCAAACGGAAAAGTCAATTAATTTGAATGCTATATAGCTGCAACAATATTGGAGGTGGGTGGGTGGGAAGTGGTCACTTTGTTCAGGAGGAATGTAGTTATGGCAGAGTTCTCTTAAAGGAAAGAATGTGAATGTGTTTCATGAACAAATGCTGGTTTTATTACTTATCAGTTAAAATATAAACAAATGAAACACTATTGCAGGACAACTACGAGACCCTCCTCTTCCACTAAATTGTATGATGTTATGTCTATTTTTAGTATAACATGAATACAGTAAATTAGTGAATAATTTTATGAGACTGGAAGAGGTCTTAGTGTATTCTCTGGGGAAGGAAAGTGTCCACATGTTCATGTAGTTAGAGGTACTAGTCCAGCAAAAAAGCTACCTAGGGAAAGTCAGTGTCAAATGAGCTACATGTATGTTATCTGTGTGGGTATGTGAATGTTTTAATGGGTTTCACTTTACAGAAAGTGTGTGGTATTAAATAAAGAATAAGATTGTGGAGACATTGCTTGGACCACTTTTTTACTGATATTTAAGAATTATTTATCAAGTGCCACCGCCTTGCTACTAAGGACCAGTATTGACTTGAATCCTGAGGGTACTGGGATCTGCTGGCAGCTCTGGCAGATTGGTGCAAGAAGGGAAACCAGTTGGAAGTTTATAGTGCCAAAACTATTAGCAATGCAGCTCTACTCTGACTGTTTCTGTTCTCAGAGCCCCTTTAATGTAAATACATAGGGATTATAGTCAAACAAAGAGTGTTCAACCTATCGAGACAGTCTGAAGGTATAGGGTGAAGCAATAATGTTTTAAGTTGATGCAAATTATTAGAAGTGGGCATTTCTGCAGCAGAGCACTGAGTAATGTTGCACTGCCACAAGTCATCAACAGATCTGTGTACAATTTAAAATACGACTTGACTATCTCTCGCCCTGCTGCTGATAAAACTTAGATGTCACTTTGCATTACACAGGGCAGAGACAGGTTGTCTGTAGTTTCTATCCCTTAATTCTCTGCACGTAGGATGAAAGCAAAAACCCAGACTGGACTTACTTGGCTTGACTAAGAGTGTATTTAAATGAATAGCGATTAATAAAATGTCAGCATATTCCACTTAAAATGAATGTCTGTGCTTTATATATTAACTTTAAAGGACCACAATACAATGAACAAATATATGTTTGAAAACTTTGATTGAACAAGAGCATAGTTAGGCAGGTAAAATCATAAAGCTGTTTTTTAGTTACAATTTCGTCCAGGGTCTAGCAGAGACGTAAAAAAACTATTCTGATGATGGTGGAAGTTTTGTGTGAGAGTTGTTTCCATCAATAAATGCAAGCATTGCTCTGCAGAAATGTAAAGTGGATAAGTGTCAAATTCTAAAATATCCAATTACTCAACAAACCTACCTCCCTCTCGCTGTTCACTTTTTCTTTACTTCTTCCTCCACTGATAAAATAACCACACTTCTCAGGCATTCAGTTATTTTGAAGTTTTGAAACAAGACCAAATGAAATGATTTAAAGAGACTATTAAAACATTCAGATTTACTCTAAAAATGTTTGCGCACATATAAAACCAAAATAATTGAGCTATTGAAAGACTCTCCTGGACCCAAAAAAGATCCGCTGATGGTCTAGCAAAATACCAACCCTCTAGGACTGGAAGAGGACTGTTTAGAGCCTGCTCTTTTAAATGCATTATAGTAAATGCGTGTTTTGTCCCTATAAATGTTGACTATATCTCAGGAGCATGTAGCACACTAACAGTGTTCTCATCAGACCCAGTACGATCACCAAGCAGACGCCTGGCACATCAGAAGGACAAATATCTACACACACACACACTTCATTTTTGAGGGTATAAAATGGAAGTGCATTTTTATTTAGGCTTTATGAATTATATTTAATAAATGTACTTTTTCACACTATTTGGCGGTTCTGCACTTCTCTCCTTCCCATTATTCTTTAATTTTATGTGAATTGAGAACTTCCTGATAGCTTTAAAGGACCACCCCACAATGAAAAAAAAACATATTTCTTTGAAAACTTTAAATCTGACTAAAAGCACAATTAAGCAAAAAAAAAAAAAATCATACATCTAGTTTTAAATATATAAAAAAATGCTGATGCCTCTGGAGAGAGGTTGTTTGTGTGAGAGAGGAATTAACATTTCAAGCTATTGTTGTAGTGAATGATGCAAGGAGTCTGCTTCTGGGCCATTGAAATGGAATGGATGCTTTGTCTATTTCAATATTCCAATTATCTTTAAAATGGCTCTCCCTCCTTGTCCACCCCCTCTTTACTGATAATCAAAACACATACTGTCATAATGCCTTTAAATCATGGGCATAAATATTCTTTGGGAAAATCTAATTTTTTTCACAGCTGTGAATATTGTTAGGTTGGTACATACTAGACAAACAAGTGTCTTTTTTCTTGAGCTGCAATGGCCCTTTAAAAATAATGGCAATTTCTTCTCTACTGAGCAATGGAGATGTGGGATCTTTCCGTTTATGAGTACTCCAGCAGTGGCAGCAGCAGTTGCAGCAAGGAGCTGCTAGATGGTGCTGCCGAAATTGTGCACAGTTTGTAAGCGCTGCTGAGATCGTACACAATTTCCAAGCTTAGGCCATTACTCTTACCATAAAGCTATGACATCGGAAGCTAAATCTTGGGAGCTGGGGATTTCATTATTATTATTGTTTTTTTTTTTATTTGATATCTACCCAACAACAACTACCATCCCTTGTCCTACTGTGGTATAAGTGCCCCTCTTACAGAGGCGCCATTCAGCAAAGTATCATGGATGATGCCAATATGCGCTAATGAAAAGCCAGCTTTATGACATTTCCTCTGCCTAGCTAGTCAGGCTCATGGAGTGTCCCTACAATTAGGCACTGTTGGCCTAAGCAGAGAATGGCAGCACTCTGAAAACAAGCTAAAGGAGGGAGCTTGGAAATCTGGTAGTAAGAACGAAGGCGGTTATTGATTGGACTGCAGAGACCAAGAGCAGAGAGAAAGTGTTCAAACCTGCTGGAACTAATATTTCATCATACATTTTAAAGTGTTAATTTCATTCTAAAAGCCAAATGCAAGTGTGGGAAATCAACGGACAAACAAAATGGTGACTAGGATTTATTACAGAACTGTGTTTGAGATGCAGATAATGGCACATGAAGAAGATGCAAGGAAATGAATGACAGCCAGTTGGGTGTGATGAAAGAACGGATAGAGTAGAAATTACATGTTTCTCTATGTGCTGTTTCAGACATGTTGCAAACTATTTTTTTTCACACTAACAAAATGTTCTATCTAATAGCTACATACCACTAGATTACAATTTCCTACATATTTACTTATTGTTTTAATTAAGTGAGCTCCTCACCTTTCAGATGTGTGTCCACAACCTTCAAATCTTCATTAAAAGACCATTGTACAAATCAATTATGTATCTAAGTCCTATTCTTCTCCCCCCCCCTTTATTTTGAGAGATTGCATCCTTCAGGTGTCAAACCATCAGGAAGTGATGAATTCAGACAAAATGGAACCTTCTACATATAAATAAATTCTTCAAAAACATGTTATGCTTATGTCTCACACAGCTGCTAATGTTGTTAGCTTCTTACATACTTCAACATACTTCATTCAACTTAAATTTGTATTGAAATACAGAAGTCCTTTAAAGTTTGACCCTTTTAATGAGTCCACTTAAAGGGATATGTACCCTCTAAACCCAGGCTAAATTGGCCAAAACAAATCAATTTAAATTTGAAGCTAATCAGGTTAGCTGAAACTTTTGAATTAAATCTGGGTTCCTGTTTGTGCTGCTAAGCAGCCTGGGATATGTAGTGTGTCACCGATATGTGCTATGTATTGCTGCTGAAATACAGACCGGAAGCTGCAGGTAAATAGTGAGTTAATATTGCCCCCCTTAATGCTGCATGCGGACTGGGGGGGAGGGAGGTCAGATGCCTATGTAGTCACATAATCATTAGAGGGATTTTTAGATATTAATAAAAATAAAATGTTACTTTATAAAATGTCCAACTAAAACTACTAAAAGAAATGTAAATCACCATGGAAGTGTCATATTAATATCATGGTCTTGAGAACCTGGCAGGATAGTGAGCAAAATTATTTTACACTAGGAACTTGCCCGTCAAATGACGGGAATTAAATTGTAAGGCTGTCAATGCTGTTTGCCACACAATGTGAGGCTTTTGCTCCTCTGAGCACCTTTGGTGCTCATCGCAAGCCCCGCGCAGAGCGCCTTTGGCGCTCATTGTAGCTTAAGTCCTGCATGCTTCAACTGCTTGCCTCGTGTTGGTCGTGTAAGTGTTAGTGTGTTCAGTGTCGTGTATTTTCAAAGTCCTGCGTTCCTGGCGTTGTTCGTGTAAGTGTTACTGTCTCCAGCATCGTGTAATTTGTAATTTTTGCGAGCCTGGCATTGCTGAGCTTTGTTTTCATGCTGTTTGTGAGGGACGCAACTGCATGACCAACATCGCAAACGTTAGGAACAGCGCCAAGATCCACAACTTTATATGTGATTGTTGCAGGTTGTCTGTGTGAATGGGGCATTTACATCTCTGTAGATCCAGGGCTTGCAGTTTTTGTTGGGTCGATATCTAATGTGGTCAATTGTTGTTTTCCATATGGTCTAACAAGCAACAAAAATATACTTACAAGTAGCTCTTTAAACAGTGACATATTCAGCTTCTCAAGATTTTGTTACTTGTACTTAGATTAGTTAGAATACCATAGGAAAAAATAAAATAATGTATGCTTTTCTAAAAAGGGTAGATAAATCAAAGTGTAAAAACATTTTAGGAGCCAGAGTGTTTAAAACATGTCACTTGGTGACAAATCACTCCCCAGTACAATACAGCATTAAATATTATATTTTCTCACACAATAAAAAATGTCATTTAAATCTGCCCCCAAAGGTATATAATTATGTGAGTAAGATGTGGCGTGGAGTCTCAGAGGAGGTTCCAGGCTATGACCTGGATATTACTGCGCCGTTAGTGCGCACAAGCTATTTCACTAGGGATTGTAGCTATGCTCTGGAGAAGATAAATTGAATTTCATTCGTCATATGCACTTCGAACTGTTTCAGAATTAGAATATTTTTAGATTTATCACAATCATTAAAATGGACATGGAATACATTTATTTTTCGTGTATTTCATATTTTAAAAATGTTAGGTATAACCGGTTTAACAGAAAATTGTACTATTGTATGTAGATGGCAGACAGGTATGACTCATGTATCTATATTTCTAAACACTGAATGACGGGGGCAAGCAACCAGAGCAGTTAAACATTTGAGACACTTTATTGTGCTCCCAGAGCAACATTTTAAAAAAAGTAAACACACTAATATGTTAAAGGGACAGCGAAAATGTTTTTTTTTTCCTTACTTGCATCTGATAGAGGGTATTTGACAGTGTACCATTTCTTTTTTTCAAATGATACTCTCAAGGCAGAAAAAAATATTCAAATATATAACAGGTTTGAAGGACTGTCAGCCAATGAACAGTAGCATAGATGTAGGGGGTCATACTTTTCTGCCAATTAAATCTACAGATGTACAGTGGATATAAAAAGTCTAAACACACCTGTTAAAATGTCCGGTTTATGTGCTGTAAAAAAATGAGACAAAGATAAATAATTTCAGAACTTTTTCCACCTTTAATGTGACCTAAAAACACTCCAAATCTGTCAGATTGCGAGGGCATCTCCTGTGCACAGCCCTCTTCAGATCACCCCACAGATTTTCAATCGGATTCAGGTCTGGGCTCTGGCTGGGCCATTCCAAACCTTTAATCTTCTTCTGGTGAAGCCATTCCTTTGTTGATTTGGATGTATGCTTTGGGTCGTTGTCATGCCGAAAGATGAAGTTCCTCTTCATGTTCAGCTTTCTAGCAGACGCCTGAAGGTTTTGTGCCAATATTGACTGGTATTTGGAACTGTTCATAATTCCCTCTATCTTAACTAAGGCCCCAGTTCCAGCTGAAGAAAAACAGCCCCAAAGCATGATGCTGCCACCACCATGCTTCACTGTGGGTATGGTGTTCTTTTGGTGATGTGCAGTGTTGTTTTTGCGCCAAACATATCTTTTGGAATTATGGCCAAAAAGTTCAACGTTAGTTTCATCAGACCATAACACCTTTTCCCTCATGCTTTTGGGAGACTTCAGATGTGTTTTTGCAAAATGTAGCCTGGCTTGGATGTTTTTCTTCGTAAGAAAAGGCTTTCGTCTTGCCACTCTACCCCATAGCCCAGACATATGAAGAATACAGGAAATTCGTGTCACATGTACCAAACAGCCAGTACTTGCCAGATAATTCCTGCAGCTCCTTTAATGTTGCTGTAGGCCTCTTGGTAGCCCCCCAGACCAGTTTTCCTCTCATCTTTACCAAAAACTGGAGCTCCCTCCAAAATTGATGAAATGTCACTGTTGTGCCATATATTCTCCACTTGATGATGGCTGTCTTCACTGTGTTCCATGGTATATCTAATGCCTTGGAAATTCTTTTGTACCCTTCTCCTGAATGATACCTTTTAACAATGAGATCCCTCTGATGCTTTGGAAGCTCTCTGTGGACCATGGCTTTTGCTGTGAGATGCGACTAAGAAAATTTCAGGAAAGACCAACATGAGCAACTGAACTTTATTTGAGGTTAAGCAGAGGCACTTTAAATGATGGCAGGTGTATGCTGACTCCTATTTAAAACAATTTGGAATGTGATTGCTTAATTCTGAACACAGCTACATCCCCAGTTATAAGAGGGTGTGCAGACTTATGCAACCACATTATTTTATTTTATTTTTTTTCTTCCCTCCACCTAAAAGATTTCAGTTTGTTTTTCAATTGAGTTATACAGTTTATAGGTCACAATAAAGGTGGAAAAAGTTCTGAAATTATTTATCTTTGTCTCATTTTTTTACAGCACAGAAACCTGACCTTTTAACAGGGGTGTGTAGACTTTTTATATCCACTGTACATATACTCTGTGCATTCCCTGTGAGTTTCACTTCAGTTTAAATAGGTTTTACTTAACATTTTTTCATGCAAAAAACACAACTTTGGGTGGTATTTACAGCCATGGCCCAGATTACCCATTAGGCCAACTAGGCAGGCACCCAGGGGCACTTCGGTTCATAAACTGGCTACTAGGGGTAACTACCTAGAACAAGAGAGTTACAACAGGAAAGGGAACTTACAGGTACAGAAAAGGCAAAAATAGGTCTGTGCATACATTGCGTACTCACTCACAGGGGCTCCTGTCATTCACTGCCTAGGGGCTCCAAAAAGTTAGATACAGCCCTGTTTACAGGATGCTATTTTAAGTTCATAAAAAAGGGAATTTTGATCAACTTCTTTTAGATGCAACAAAAGAAGCAAATTTCTAAATTTTGGTTTCTGGTGGGATTGTGGGAAAGCTGGGGCTGTAAGCAGGATTGTGTAGTTCAGTCGTGTCCAATTCTCTATGACCTTATGGAACACAACACACAATGTGGATCCCCTTGGTATTCATGGCAGAGAAAGTGGAGTGGGTAGCCAGTTCCTTCTCCAGTGGGCCACAGCATACAGCTCCTGGTGGTCCTAAGTGGTCTCCCACCAAAGTACTGACCAGGCACAAACCTGCATGGTTTCAGGGAGGTGTGAACTCTTGGTTCCCTGACTGGAATCAAACCCAGGTTGCAGCATTGAAAGTACTGAATCCTAACCACTGGACCACCAGGGAAGCAGGTGGTAGAATATAAATTGAGGCTAAAAAACATGTTTAGTTTATCAAGTTCAATCTTCTTAGATCTCCTCTGATCCTTGTAATTAGTGAACTGTTAATTGATCCACAGGAAGACAAAAAACAAAACAAAACATCATGAATCATTGTCAATAGTGTCCTAAAGGGAAGAATTTCCCCAAAATTCTGTCAACCAAATACTCCTCTAATTACATCACAGAACCTTGATCATGAATATATATATATATATATATATATATATATATATATATATATTTATATATATATATATTATATATATATATATATATATATATATATATATATATATATATATATATATATATATATATATATATATATATATATATATATAAAAAGATTGAGGTAGCCGTGAGTGTCCAGTAATCCAGTTGAATAAGCAGAGTATTGCAGTAAATAGTGATACCTTTTTTTTTGGACAACTTTATTCATAACATAGCGACGAGCTTTCGAGAGAAGATCCTCTCTTTATCAAGTCAAGTTTTGCTTTTTGACTTGATAAAGAGAGGATCTCCTCTCGATAGCTTGTCGCTATATTATGAATAAGTTTGTCCAATAAAAAAAGGTATCACTATTTACTGCAATACTCTGATTATTCAACTATGTTGCAACACGCCTTGCTCAGAAATAGGGAAATAATTACCAGCTTTAAAATAAGGCTGAAAGGCTATCAATATTCTTCTTTTCTCCACTACTTGGATGTACACTCTGAATAGTGGATGGATTTGCAGAATGAACACATGATGGCGCTGGTCTTCACTAAGCCCAGCTTTATTCAGAGAATTAGCAGAAGACCTTATATGGTATTCTTGAGAACGCATGGGTGGGTGTGAAACTTTGACCGGATACATCCAGTATTACCATGTGGCTGGAAGAACTCTTTGTGTGTGCAGCTGACCAGTCAGGTGGCTTTGTGTAGACATGTAAACCTAAACTGACCAGTAAGAGCCAAAGAACATGAGTATGGGTGTGGCCTTCTAATACTAAATATAAGGAGCAGAACAGGAAGGGGTCGGCCTCTATCTTCCTTTGACTCTCTGGGTGCTGGTAATGTATACACACAGGGACACAATACACTACACCATAGCCAGTACATTATAATGGTAAAACGACTTTCTGCTAAGATATTAAGAGATGTGTTGTTCATAGTATTATCATAGGTCATGCATTGTTAATGTAATGTAATAATTGTATTTCTAATACATATTGTAACCATTAATCTATAGAGCCTCTTGAATATATGTATTGTATCCGTGGGAAACAATATCTCAGAGTCTGAGATATGAGTAGTTATTATCATAATCATAACTAATATTTTTATGGATAATAATAGTGTGATTTAACACACAGAATAACTGTGAATATAATAATCAGACATACCTAATTATTTCAAACTATATATAATATATATATATATATATATATATATATATATAGTCTTTCTTCATAGCTTAGTCTCTCCATTCCCCTTATTTTTTTGCCTTTCTCTATACGTTTCCCAGCTATAACATGTCTTTTTTTTCAAAGTTGTATGCCATATTCCAAACTGGGGCATTCCTAGGATTTAGATAATTATACAAATATTTCAAAAAAGTTATATAGATGGGTCACTGCTTAATTTCTATACATCTGATTAAACACAAACTTCTCTCCAATACAGGCAATGGAGTTATTTAGTACATCAAGAAATATACTGCAGAAAGCACAGAGTAAGCTTTAACTATTATCTCTGTATTCACTTTAACTAGTTAAAAAGTTATTCAGAATATGCTAGAATTTATCAAACGATATGATTCATACAAATATTGGCCATGATTCAGCTGAATTTCACCCAAATTTGCAATGTTCTTTAGCATTAATAGCATGTTTTCTCATGAAATGAGTAACCATGTAAATATATGCAAATCCATGCATTTCAGTGAGTGACCGATTTTAATTTCATCATGGGAAACTTTAGAGACTTTTGCAGTTCGATAAATTCTAGCATATACTTGAATATCTACTTTTACTAGTTAAAGAGAACACAGTAATAATAGTTATATAGTTTACTCTGTGTCTACTGCTGTATATATCGGAAAGTGATAAACAACTCCATTGATAATTTTTACAACTAGGAAATTGGCCGTCAACAATGACGGGCTTAAAATTATAAGGCAGACAATGCTGTTTGCCACACATTGCCCATCAAAAATGACGGGAATAAGTTTTCCCACCTCTCCCTCCCCTGTGTGTCCTTCCCCCCTCCCCTGTGTCTCCCCCCGTATCTCCTTGCCCCTCTCTCCCCCCTGTGTGTCCTTTTCCCCTCTCCCTCACATGTGCCTTTTTCTCCCTCACATGTGCCTTTTTCCCCCCTCACCTGTGCCTCTTTTCCCCTCTCCTGTACCTCCTTTCCCCCTCCTCCCTACCCTGTGTCTCCTTCCCCCCTCTCCTGTATCTCCTTCCCCCCTCTCCCTTCCCTGTGTCTCCTTCCCCCCTCTCCCTCTCCTGTACCTCCTTTCCCCCTCTCCATTTTCCCCTCTCCCTTCCCTGTCTCTCCTTTTTCCTCATCTCCCTCTTCTGTGTCTCCTTTCCCACTCTCTCCCGCTCCTGTTCCTCCTTTCCCCGTGTCTCCTTTCCCCCCTCTCCTGTTCCTCCTTTCCCACTCTCCCTTTCCCCCCTCATGTCCCGTTTCCCCCTCTCCCTTACCCTGTCTGTTTCACCTCCTCTTCCTCTCTCGTCTGCTTCCCTCCCTCCTCTCCCCCTGTGTCTCCTTTCCCCCCTCTTCTTTGGCCCTTGTGTTTCTCCCCTTTCCCTCCCTTGTCTCCCGCCCCTTGTTTCCATTTCTTGTCTCCTTTCAACCCCCTCCCCCCCCCCCCCTGTGTCTAGTACCTGGATTGAATCCTGCCAGTAGCGCAGCACTCACCTCGTTTGGTGCTCCCATCCGGCCGGAACTACTTTATGGATCAAGCCACGCATTGTGCAGCTTGATCCAGAAAGTAGTTTCAGACGGACGGGAACAGCAGAAGTGGCGAGTGCGGCGCAGCTGGCAGGGTCGCATCCAGGTACGTGGTTGTGATAGGGTGTTGCAAGCCCATGTGGCTTCGCGATGAGCACCTCTGGCGCTCATCGCGACCCCCCACTGGCAGGAACCAGGTAGTGGGGAATGATGTGAGGGCAGGAGGCTTTGTGATGAGGCAGGAACCAGGTACACAGCTTGAGTGCTGCACGGCTGCATGTGTGATGGCGCTGTTGGCTGCAATGAGCGCATTTGGCGCACAGTGCAGCCTAAGTGTGGCACTGCTGCTTCGCGAGGCTCGCATGTGTGACAGTGCCGATGGCGAGCCTCGCTTTGCGAGGTCGCAACTGCGTGACCAACACCACAAACGTTACAAACAGTGTTCTTTGTCCACAACTATATATATGTGATAATGAGCTACATTTGGTTGAACACAACATGTTTCTCTGATGGCCATCAAGATAAGAGGAACGGACTTGGGTGTCATTAAAAAAAGGGGTTATGAGACTTGTGTGGGTTCCATGAGACCCATATTATGGTTTTGGAGTTCTGTTATAATTTTCTGAGTCCAAATTGTGTTCCATGGCTAAATTCGGACAAAAGACAAAAAGACAGAGATTAGCAAGCAATTAATTAAGGTGTGTCTTGCTAATAAATATGGCATCCTAATCATAGTACACCACTCTAAGGTACTCTTTATTATTATTATCCTTTATTTGTAAAGCACCAACATATTCCAAAGCACTACTAAACCCTTGTAAAGTCCACCTTCTTTGTTGCCCAACAAAATGTTGATTCCCAAATCTCATTAGTTAATAGCAATATTCAATATTAAATAGTTTTTTCAAATATCTCAATCTCCAAATGAGTGTTTGTCTCCTTCCAGATAAGGTTATTACAGAGAAAAAGGCTTGGCGGAGATACAGATCAAAATGGTTTTAAGAACAATTAGATTGACAATAAGTAATCACTGAGCTCACAGCAAAAGCTGGTTGTCAAACACAATGACTCCAGTAATATCATGGAGTTGGTGGTACACTTTGTGTCTGAAAACTTAGCAGCTAATGCTAGACAAATCTACCTTCCACACCAGCAGCATTTAAGTTTAATATTTAATATTTCTTTTTTCAAACAATCAATAAGAATTACATTAGTAACTGCATGATAACCATAGGGAAGCATTGTTTTGCCACCATAGAGACAGACAAGAAAAATACATTCCTAATTAGCACAACGTAATTTCCAGATATACTCATTTGCATAACAATGCATTAGAAAAAAGCTGATTAACTCTGTAATGAACAACTTTAGAATCAAATGGCTCACAAAACTAGCTTTTTAAAGTTATTTTATAATAACTTTATATCAAAATTTCAAATCATCATCTGCAAACCACTATGAAATATTTTTTGTGAGAAAGCTTTTCATCTGTTACAGCTGGAGTCATTGAATTTTGACGCCTAGACAGCACTTGAGAAATATTCAGAATGCTATTCATGCAAAATGATAAAACAAATGTATTGTAATGGTGCCACTTATAAGGCATGTTCATTTGCAGAGAGTAGGAAAATTAACTCTATTCTCTTTAGCACAAGCTTTCAACCTAGTAAGTGATCTAAAACATTCAGCAGCCAGATGACTGTTTAGATATCAAAGGTTTGAATTGCTTATAATGTGTATTATCTTTCTATGCTGCCAAGGTCACCATCAGTAATCTTGCCTGCCCATTGCATGTTCCCTAAACTGAATGCCATTCCCGAAGCCGAACTGTATGTTAACTTCCATAAGGGCATTTAATTGAATTAGTTTAAACCTCCTCAATGTAATCTGCCCCTAACTTACCACTAAGAAGCCCACAGGCATTAAGAATGCTTTTTTCATTCATCTACTCAGTTACATTTTCTTCTTTTTGAAAAAAGATAATTATGTCAGCTTAAACTGTCTGTTTACTTCTCACAGCATGAGATACTTGTAATGTGATTTTCTTGCTTAGTCTTAGATCCTAAAATACAGTGATAAAGATGCCAGCGTGCATGGCAGTAAACACAAAGAAATTGTGAATTCTGCATGCACATTTCATTGAGGCGGGTACAATTAATTAAATTAACATTTTTAAAAGTTTAATATAATTTTGCTAAAGAGAGCCATTATAAATAAAAAAGAGAAATGCATTATGGGCAGTAGTTGAATCAATAAAAACTCAATCCACTGAACGTGATGGTGCGTGATAAGAGTTTCAGTCAGTTGGTAGCATCCAGTTAAGGATGTAGGTTATAGGTTTCTTAAAAAATATGTTTTTTTTTAGATATTTTGTAAGCTAAGAGATACTGAACATGAAGGGCACCGAGGCAGCCCCAGGCTCCCTGGGACTCGTTGGGGGTTCCCCTTGACCCGGCGGAACCTGGGTGCTGATTAGCGGAAGGAAGGCAGGAGGGCTGGCCAAGGATAAGGGAATGGTGCATTGTGGCGCTCGCAGGCGTCATTTCACCATTCCCCAACCAGCCATATTGAGGATACCCTGCCTCTCCCCCTTTATTATTGTTATTCTGAATGTTAGTATGTTATTGTTAAAAAAAAAAAGTATATACATACATTAAAAATGTATATCTGTAATAGATTCAGTATGTTACGGATTATGTATGGTTAATGTAATTTAAGAAAGTATTGTATAAAAGAAAAACAAAAAAGGAGAAGAAAAGTACATTATAGAAACCATGATAATGGGTGGGGGAGTCGCCCGGACCAGAAGGTAAGAAAGGAGGTCACCCCTACCACATGGACCTGGCTGAAGTGACAGTAGTGAGGCCCTGGGTGCATGCTCAGGGCGTAAGGTTGCTGCCACTGGCTGGGATCCTCCTCCTCTTTGTTACGGTTTGTTATATTGTTAATTGTAATAAATAAATGCGGTGGCGTGTTGTACTCCCAACCTGGTTTCTCGTCTCAATATTGCTCAGCAAGGGTTAAGGGGTGCACTTAATTGCGTGCAGTATAGCACTAAATGGATTTTGCTGGGTCAATAATCCCATACTAGGTGCAGCTTGAGAAATATATTGCTGAAAGGTCTGAGAGCAGATCACCAGGGTGGGGAAAAGACAAGAGTCCTGAGCAGAGTGAAAGGGATGAGTGCGTAAGTATTTGGAGCCAAATACCGAGAGGTAAGGAAGTACATGGTTATTTGTATGGGAAACCCAGCAGTTTATATTTTATTCTGTAGGCTATGGAAAACCAGTAGAGTGATGACACAAAGGTGCTATAGATAAAATAATAATGTGTTGCAGATTTGTTTGGTAGAGGCATGATGGGCTGTAGTGGTCATAGATAGCGGTTAGTGGAGAGAATTATAGTAGTTCAAGTGGGTTAAGATTAACATGTGAGTGGTGTGAAAGCTTAAAATGTAGTTAATGATGAGTGCAATAAAATCCCTTAAGGATGGCAAGGAGGAATGACACATTTCATAGTCTGTTTCTGTGATTAAGTAATCAGTACATCAGAAGCTACCAAGCCGTGTCAAAAATTCAGGAATATTAGCATTAATTCTCAATATGATTTGTGGTTGTCCAACATGCCTGCTAGGAAAGGAACATTGAGATTAAAATAATGTCAGGTAAGAAATAGAGGCTGCACTGGCTTGCAGAGAAAGAGTAGATATATGACTAGGTGTACCAAACATATCTGTTAAAACAAACTTAGAGCAGATGCGATTTGCAGGAAGAGCTATGCCTTGGCTGAATTGTACTGCTAAACAAGACACCTCACTTTATTTATGTATTAAACAAAACGTACATCTGTGTTCACATTTGAATGTCTAACGCAAGTTAAAAAACCTGCTTCCAGCTCAGAGTTCCGAGAAAAACAGTTATTACACTGCATTCTGGGAAGTTGAGCTGGGACACACAAATGTGCCCACAAATGTCATTCCGTAGCCATTATTAAACATGGCTTCCTTTAAGCTTATGCATGCTGTATTACACAGCTTTAATGCAAAGCCAAGGTTGGAATAAACACAGGCTGAGTATCCAATCCATGTACAGCTGTTTCAAGCTTACTGGCTATCATCAGCATGGAGCGGGATCTCAGCCTGTGTTGTGGAAATTATGAGTAGATAGTTCACCACAACAATCATTTATACTATGGTGGGCAAAAGAGCGATAGAAGCCCTCTCCATGCTGATGATAGCCAGTAAGCTTGAAACAGCTGTACATGGAATGGATACTCAGCCTGTGTTTATTCCAACCTTGGCTTTGCATTAAAGCTGTGTAATACAGCATGCATAAGCGTAAAGGAAGCCATGTTTGATAATGGCTATGGAATGAAGAGCGAGGCATTTGTGGGCACATTTGTGTGTCCCAGCTCAACTGCCCAAAATGCAGCGTAATAACTGTTTTTCTTGGAACTCTGAGCTGGAAGCAGGTTTTTTAACTTGCTTTAGACATTCAAATGTGAACACAGATGTACTTTTTATTTACGGTACTACTGTACAGTGGAGGGCTTCTATCGCTCTTTTGCCCACCATATAAATGATTGTTGTGGGGAACTATATATACAGTATATATATATATATATATATATATATATATATATATATATATATATATATATTACACACAAAAACAAATTTTGTGGCATATACATAATTGCCTACAACATTTGTTTCTGGGCCATTTAACAGAAAAGATAAAATAATAATATACCGTACATATGAAGGGGACCCTGGGTGCTCTTTGGCTAGGGTTGCCTCAGATCTAAATCTGGCTCGGGATGTCAGCATTGTGTTGAAGGTTTAAATGACTGATATGTTGGATACGCTGTTTTGGGGTTAATGTTTTCACCCACACATCACTTTCACTTTGGGTCATACTGCAATGTCAACTGTAAAAAAAAAAAGTGCTATCTGTAGTAGAAGGGAAGACGAGTTCTAGTGGACTTGGTATCGACCCAGAAAAACAAAATGAATTCTCATGTGACATCTGTCCACATTTTTAGAAACTTTTGAAATTCCATCAAAGCAACTGTGCAGTGCAACAAAATGGAAACCAGCAAGTGTTATGTTTTGGAACCAATAGCATCGCTGTTTGCTTAAAATCTGTAGAAAATGTAATTGTAAATGTAAATTAATGAACTAAAGATAGTGGTCTTTGATGATGCATTCATGGGTCGAATTCTTTACCGATTTATGCTTCAGTCTGTTTTGAGTATAAACTGTAAATCCTAGTTTTATAAATATCATTTTACAACGTCATGCGTGTTCTTCAAGGAGTTATAAAGCAATAAGTCATATCAGATGAACCAGCACCTCTACGCATCCCCAAAAGCCTACATAATGCAGACGCCTTGGCATGTTCTTCCCATCATTGTACGATGATATATATGAACTCTATAAGCAGACCAATAATACTAGTGGATATATAGTTACTTTAGTCTCTCAGTGCCTTATTTGTTCTGTGAAGTGACAAAATAATAAGCTATCCTAAGATATATTATGTCTGTCTAGCTACCTGCCCTACTAGGCTCCTTTTGAGCTTCCACTGAACGATTTGAAAGAAAACGGCCAATTAAAATATTCTGTACAAGAGCCAGGGAGAATGTAGGGCACTGCAGGAAGGCTTCTAGTATAAAGGGGAATCCTGAAATAAATCAGAGAGCAGAGCTGTACAAGTGGATTAACCCGCATTTAAAACAAGTGATATAAAACATTGCTATAATCATTATGTATATGTGATGCTTCCCTCTCTCTGTATAATTAGTCTCATAATCAGCTCTCAATCAAAGCTCTTTTAATGATGACAGATATCTTTTTTTTTTTTTTTTAAATGCCACAAAAAGTTCAAAGTGATCTAATATAGTAATGTGTAATTGGTCTGTTTTTAGTATTTGATAAAATATATCTAATTCTCTTTAAAGAGTAGGAATTACTTACCTGTGTTGGAGACTGTTCAGTATGCCAACTATGTAATGGATGATAACATCATCACCCGGTGTTAAGATTGAAACAAAATTTGGGCCAACCTGCATGGTCCCACACACATCTAAGCAAGGTGATCTAGCCCCCTTGGTTCAATACAGACACTATTCATTCTACTAATGAATACATATTGTGCTGAAGCAAGTTGTCCAACCTGTGATCCACCAAGGCTTTGTAAGTGAGCCCCATGGTCTGAAACAGATAGGTATTTTGTATCACTATTATATTAGCACTATATTATCCCAAGCTCCTGGTGCAAGGTTATGCCCTTCTGCACTCTTATTCTTCATTCTTCCTCCATCCCTTTCCCTCTCCCATTCTTTCTCCTCTCTTCCTCTGTCCCAGTCTGTCTCTTTCTTCTTTTCTCCTTGCTTTGCCTTTCCTGCTTTGTCCCTCCTTTAAATCCTTTTTAAAAGCACATAAATACCCAATTACATCCAAAGCGTTTTAGACATAATTATAACTCCTTAATAGGTAGAACTTGAAAAGAGAATCTTGGAAAAATGATTTGATCTCCTGGTTGTGTGGCATGTGTCAAAATAACGATACTCCAACGCATGTGTCAAAATAACTATACTTCAATGCATATCATGCCTATCCGGATACCTTGATCAGATATATTACTCTTACAAAGACGCATTAACAAATTCATCATAAATGTCCCAGAATCAATCAACTGCATGCCAGGCATCCATATTCTTGAACCCAGCTTTCCCTCCGTTATTGAAGATAGGACTTAAAAAAAATTGTATGAGAGCTTTGTCCTCCTTTCGAGACTTTTGCTATCAGAAATCAGTCATTTCTTTTGATATGGCCAAGGGAAAATATTATTGCACTCTCTCCAGCATGCAGATAAATGTCCAGGTGTAGCCTGCAGAATGTGGGAGGGGCCCCATCCTACCATCCATAAGCACTTCCGGCCACGCCTCAGTTCACTTTAGTGTCTTCATCTGCAGATTTCAGGCCCTATCCACTATCCAGTGCCCTTCTCTGGATCTCCCTATCCTTCCCTATCCCCCAAACAGGCTAACAAGGGGTCAAGTAGCACCAGCCCAACCTTCAGCTATCGATCTAAAGAGGGATCCTCCTAACATTTTGCTTCCATTTCTGCCCTTTCCTAATGCCCATAAGGGCTTTCATATTGCTGGAGAACCATGCCTACTGTATCACATTCATACCAGGTACTTATTTTAGCTTTCACCTTGTCCTAATGCCCATAATGGCTTTCATATTGCTGGAGAACCATGCCTACTGTATCACATTCATACCAGGTACTTATTTTAGCTTTCACCTTGTCCTAATGCCCATAATGGCTTTCATATTGCTGGAGAACCATGCCTACTGTATCACATTCATACCAGGTACTTATTTTAGCTTTCACCTTGCCCTAATTTGCAATTTTGCCCTATATATACTAAATACCACATTTTAGCTCCCTAAATTGTATTTGTTGGCCCCCATCTACTAAAATATGCCGCTTTTTACAAGCCTATCATGCATATTTTATCCCACTAAAACCATGCTGCTTTCCATGAGCCTTTCATGCATATTCTGGACCACGTCTACTAAACCATGCAGCTTTTCATAAGCCTTTCATGCATATTCATCCCCATATCTTCTAAAACATGTAGCTTTCCCTAAGCTTTTCATGCATATTCATCCCATAGCCACTAGTACTACTAACAAGTCCCCCATTGAAGAGTGGGCCCATAGTCCCTGAGCATTAACCAAACACCCTTAACCAAACAAACAATGTCAGCTAACACATGAGGGGGATCCGACCACAACCCTGTTTACAGACTTGGAAGTGTCTATACTCACCCTTCATCTAAAAAAACAAAAAGGCGCAATTCAATTATATTCCTTATTGCAGCCCATTCAATATAACTTGTCTTACCACTAGGATTAAACAATGGGAAATATATCTGGGCGGACAGTTGGATTCTTAGGAGTGGAATGGAGATGCAACGATCCTCAATTTGTACCTGTTTTAATGAGCAGACATATACAATGATTCATAGGTGGCATTATACTCTGCCATTATACAACTGCCATATTTATAATGTAAGCAAACAATTTCTACACTAAATTGCTGGAAAGGCTGATGACAGACAAGAACATGTATTGCTATATGGTGAGTTGTATAAATAGTATATTCCTACTTGATCCTAAATATTGCTTTTTTGAACAAGTTAAATTGAGATTACCTTGGCCGCCTGTACGCCCATTGCTCTGCGTTGAAAAGTATGTCAACTATGCCCCAGATACCAAATGAAATCTGAGCCTACCTGCATTGCACTACACTTATAAATGAGGTGATACAACCCCCTTGGTTCAATAGGAACATCAGTGCTTTGCTTTCATCACAGCTGTTTTTCCTAGGGGAGTTTATTACTCTTGAAATAGTTTAATTTATTACTGAAAACCTGCCGTCTGTACCGCTTTACCTTGTTTATATCTACTGGTAAAATTTAGAAAAGTGTTAATAAAGAAAGAGTTTAAATAAAGCACATAAAATACTTTCATAAAACTATACATTCATACATACAATATACCCATCAAAGCTTGATTAATATTTGGTGTATTGCACTTTATTTACCTCTTAATAGTTTTCAGGTACGGACAAGTGGCAAACTTATGGCATAAAGTTAGAAAAACAGATACTGACACTTGTGCAAACAACAGCAACTATAACTATACCAACTAAATCCATGTATGTGTACATCTACATGTCTAAAGTGAGAAAACATATTTTAGCATAGATTCTAAACAGAAAAAAACACTTACAGGATTTCTGGAAGACTATATGCAAACAATTCTGCACACGCCTACTATCATTAACATATAGTTCGGGGGTCGCAACTCGATCACAGACAGTCAAATGCCTGCGATTGACTTGCGGGCTCCCGTTGCCCTACTTTCGCGATGCTATTAAATTGGCCGGGAACGAAAATTAGGAGCCTATCTCGAAAATCGGAACCCCATGCCGTCAGACGCAGCATTTCCAGGTTTGAACATGTTAGGGGAGGAAGCCTGTAACTCCTGATGCAGAAACAGCCAATGGAAACAGAGATCGTCATCATGACCAGTGTAATCCAGCCTCCAAGCCCGTAACTCGTAATTGAAGGCTGTAGGACTTTGAAATCCAACCACCATTTGTCAAAGTCCTACAGCCTTCAATTATGAGTTATGGGCTTGGAGATAAATGAAGCCCGTAGGACTTTGGACGGAAATTTAACATGAAATCAAGTATTTTATTCTGGCGATTTGCAAGCTTGAGAATGTTGTGCTATTAATTCTAAGACCTAACATCACTTTCCCTTTTAATAAAAGTACAGTAGAGTGCTTATATATGCATTTACAGTGCTCCGTACATGTCATTCATTAAGCCCTTTGCAAGACCTCCTTGGTACCAGTAACATGTGGTTCAATGTTTGCCATTTTTGGGCTTGATGGAGTGGTTATCGAGGGAGAACCTAGAGTAATTGAATCGCGATTTGCGATTTTAGCTTTGCAACAGTGAAAGATCAAATGCTTGGAGTTCATTAACTTGCGATTTTTAAAATTGCTATAAATCCCAGCTCGGAGCCCTCAACTAGATTGGAGCGTGCAAACGGACGCCAATTGAATAGCAAAATAACTTGCTAGCTCCATTTCCGAGCCCGGATCTCCCGAAAGCCTCAATTGAATGAGGCTCATAGTATTTATTTAGCTTATTTATGGACAATTAATAAAATGTTAATATTAAAATATATATGGGGACATAAACTGTACTCAAGGACACCTCAGATTTTAATCTGATCCGGTTGATGCCAGTGCAATAATTTGCAGACTTGAATAGAAAATCAAAATCCAGATGATCTTTTACTAAAGAATATTTTTTAACAAATTCTTAAGAAATTAGTTATCAAGGCAGGTGGAGGTGGCCTTTCAGCTCATTAATGCAAATGACTTGCTGGAAATTTACCAATGTGAAGAAATTAATTTACAGCTAACATGAGACACATCATGAGGTGCCGCTCAGACTCATTTCCACATCCGATTAGATCTCATTTTTAATTCACTATGGTAGGGATGTGATATTATTTAACAATAGGATTAACAGTGTGTGTCTATTCTATAACGTATTGTTTGGTTAAAAGCAACTCAATTTTTTTTTGCTTTGGCGCACCCGAAAGAGTATTTAATAATGTCACACTGTATTTATTTTTTTCAAATAAGTCTCAGCGCAAAAACGTATTCATAATTTTGGGGCCTTGCCCTCTGCCAGCCAAAAAGATCTACGGACTAAAGTATGTTCTTTCTTGTTAGTTTAAAAGATATCTAATTAATTTTTCCTTAATATTTTTTTCATGAAAAAAACAACTTTAAACATTTAAAAGAACATGTTTAAAGAAATATTTAAACAAAATATTTGTGTCCCATGCCCCTTTTATGCACTTGTTTAAAAGAATATTGTAAGGCTGCATCATAATCATATGTTTAATCTTGGTTTACCTAATACAAACCGTGAAAATAGCTCATAATGTCAAACGATTCTGCTTCCATGTGTAGCCACAGTAATATTTATAATGACTCCATGCATTGTTGCCTTAACAACCTCAATTAACCGGAAGGACTACTCAACTGACCTTATCCATTTTATTACCCAAGGAACATGAAATACGCTAATTCGGACTATAAATGTAATAAATATACAAAACTTATGTTTAAAAGCCGAGCTACATACATTGTTTATAAGCTCAAAAAAATATATTATTATTGCTTTAGGAACCTCATTATTCATTCAATGCACATAAAGAAGTTAAAAAAACTATTACAAAAATGTAGATGTAGTCTAGAGTAATCTAGTAATATATCCATTGTGAAAACTGAATCAGTGTCAAGCTGTATTACTGTATAAAAGCTAATGAGACTTTAGTAGGACAATATTAAAGAACACCCCTTTTGGATTGCGACATTAGCTTTGTGAAGGGACTTTTGCACTTCAGTGAAGCTGTGAGCTATACCATGTAGGGTCAAACAAGATGGACAAGTCATAGCAGAGAGGTCAAACAAATTGTGGTCCACTGGAGAAGGAACTGGAAACCTACTCCAGTTTTTTTTGTCAGGATAACCTTATAGACAAGCACCACCAGATATATAATGGTATGGCACAGGAAGACGAGACCCTCAGGTCAAAAAGGTGCCTACCACATTACTGGAGAAGAACAGACCGCGAGTACGATTAGCACGATATCTAATGAGGTGGTTGGGACAAGAATGAGAAGACACCCAGCTGCGGATGTGTCTGGAGGAGAAAGTAAAGTCCGATGCTGCAAAGAACAATTCAGCATTGGAACCTGGAATGTTAGAACTATGAGCCAAGGCAAACTGGACATGGTCAAACAAGTTAAACATTTATAACCTGGGAATTAATTAAATAAAATGCACTGGAATGGGACATTTCACATCAAATAACCACCAGATCTTCTACTGTGGCGAAGAATCCTGCAGAAGAAATGGGAGTAGCCATCCTAGTCATCAAAGGGTGGCCAAAACAGTGCTCGGTCACAACCCAATAAATGACAGAATGATTTAAATTCAAGGCAAGCCATTTAACATCACAATGATAAAAGTCTATGCTCCAACCATGGATGCTGAAGAGGCTGACATTGTCCAATTCCAGAATGATATTAAACACCTCTTATATGTAACACCAACAAAAAATTTTTACTCTCGTCATAGCAGATTTGGATGCTAAAGTAGGAAATAAAAATATAACTGGAATAACTGGAAAGATTGCTTTAGAGTACAAAATGAAAGAGGTCAAAGATTAGTAGATTTCTGTCCAATGATATAGGCCCTTGGAAGCCTTACTGACAATAAGGTTGCAGGAGTTGATGGAATTCCAGCTGAACAATTTGGAAATCCTACAAGATGATGCTGTGAAAGTTTTGCATGTATTATGCCAACACATTTGGAAAACTCAATAATGACCAATAGACTGGAAAAGGTCAAACTGCATCCAAATCCACAAAAAGGCAACCCCAAAGATTGCTCTAATTATCCAACAATTGCACTCAAGCATTACCTTGCTGGAATGTGAACTAAGACCCTACAAATTTGGCTCCAACAATATATGTACTGGCAACTACCAGAGGTGCAAACTGAGTTCTGCAGAGGAATACATCATGAGTAAGGTTGAGCTGTATCAATCCAGTATTGATGGAAGAAATATCAACAGCCTCAGATACGAGGATGATACTAGTCTGATGGCTGAAAGTGAGGATGAACTGAGTGCAAAAGTTGACCTGCTGCTCAACGCTAAAAAAGGCAAAAATCATGGCAAGAGGCAATCTCAGTTCCTGGCGAAATAAATGGGGAAAAAGTGGAGGCAGTAGCATATTTTATTTTCCTGGGATCCAGGATCTCTTCAGATGATTTCTGCAGCCATGAAGTTAAAATACATTTGCTTCTGGGGGTGAAATGATGGCAAGCTTGGATAGTTAGAACTATGGTATTCCCAGTAGTAACATACGGATGTGAGAACTGGACCATAAAGGCGGCTCAGCTTTGTATTATTGATGCCTTTGAATTGTGATGTTGGAGAAAACTACTTAGAATCCATTGGACTGCAAAAAGATCCAATAATTCAATACTTCAGGAAATCAAGACAAACAGTTCACTGGAAGTTATGAACCTCAATACTCAAGCTTGGATATTTTAGCCAGATTATGAAAAGACAGGATTCCCAAGAGAATACTTTGGTGCTAGGATAGACTGACGGCACACAAAGAAGGAGACGGCAGAGATGGATAGATGAGATCATTGAAGCAATGGAAATGAGCTTGAGTAAGCTCAGTGGGGCACTGGCTGACATGCTTGTTGTGCTGTGGTCTATAAGGTTATGGAAAATCTGACAAAACAACAACAATTAAAGAACAACCGTGTCATGCATTTAAAATAATCTCTTTTCAGATACTTCACTTAAAAATAAGAAAAATGCTAAAAAATAATATAGCCTCTAATTTATTTATTTTTATGCCGCTGAGGAAAATACCATTTTAGTTTCTTCGTTTTCAGTGACCTACTTGCTGGGGTGATTGAGGCTTTGAATGCGAAGAGGAAGATATATCTGCTCAATGGGAAAGTGGTAACAACTACTGCCAGTGCTCCGATTAGCGCAAATGCAAAGCTCATTTTACAAGGAAACACCCTGTAAAGATTGTAAAGAAATTGCCAGATTCAGGAAGGAAAATGGAAGCCTGGAGTAAAGAATAATTGCATATAAAAGTTAAAAAAAATGAAATCTGTGCTTACTTTCTAAAAACATCTTGCGTATCTTTCCTTTATAATTACTCCAGCAGTGGTGGCAGCAAGGAGCTGCTAGATGGTGCTGCAGAAATTGGACGCAGTAAGTGCTGCGGAGATTGTACACAATTTCCAAGCTTAAACCATTACCCTAAACCTAAAGCTATGACCGCGGCTGCAAAATCTTGGCAGCGACATCTAGCGGATGCTCACCGACACTGCTGCCATCTGTGCTGGAGTACTCTTAACAGGAAAGGACCTACCATTTAGTTTATTAGTTTCTAGTGACCTACTTGCGAAGGTGGGTGAGGCTTTGAATGCAAAATAAGGAAGATATATCTGCTCAATGGGAAAGTGGTAACAACTACTGTCAGTGCACACCCTATAGAGATAGAAATCACCAGACTCTGCAAAGAAAATGGAAGCCTGGAGTAAAGAACAATTGCATATAAAAAGTAAAATAAAATTGTCTTTGCTTTTTTAGCCAAGTATAGTTATTCAAAAGACATTGGAGAAAAACCACAATGCTCCTTAAACATTAAAAGGCTGTAAATCATTAGATATAATTAATTTCAACTAATTAGGTATATAAGTCCCCCCCACACACACACAAATAAAAAAAAAATAAGAAAGTAATAAATAAATAAAAAGAAAGTAATAAATAAACACAATCTCCATAAACATATATTTAACAAAACCCGTCCCCAGATTTATGAAGCAGTTACAAGACATACAGAAGTTTAACAACCTATTGACAAAAGATTTATTCTGAACATCTTGGAACTGTGTGACACAAAATCACAGTATCTCAGCAGATTGTGGGGGTGGAAAACCTTGCTCACAGATGCTTAATTTACTGACGATTAACTGCTTAACAAAGATATGGCTGTGAATTAGTATAGATCACTATGTGTGAGTTTGAGGGGGAGGATAGCTTGATGCTGGCATCTTATATAAATAACAGACAATATATAACCACTTAAACTTTCTTACATCTTGGAACAGTACTTGGATAATGTTAAGCTAATCTCATTATTTCAATGGTTTAAAATGTTCTTAGGCAACAAAAAACAACTAAAAGCCATTTTGTGACTGCAACAGATAATCTCTTGGTTTAATACCTCTGTATTGAATTATACTTTTTAAATGTGAATAAATGTACTTTTTTTTGCGCCATTCATTAGTTTCCGACTCAATGACCTCATGGACTGTAACACACCAGAACATCTTTATGTCCATGGTCATTCTGATCCACTTAGTATTCATGGCAGAGATACTGGGGTGGATTGCCAGTTCCTTCTCCAGTGAGCCACAGCATACAGCTCCTGGTATTCCTAGGTGGTCTCCCATCCCAACCCTGCTCAGCTTCAGGATGGTGTGACCTCTTGCTTCCCTGACTTGGAATCGAACCCAGGTCAACAGCAGTGGAGGTACAGAGTCCTAACCACTGGACCACCAGGGATTCAATTATTACCTTTATTAAAAATGATAGTGTATTCAGTTAATCAAATCCATGCATTTCAATATCACAAGAAATGCACATGGGTAGAGGGCCAATAGAAGCTGTAATTTAACATTTTTCTTTTATCCTATAGATTTACAAATTTTACCAAATCTTGCTTTTACGTTGCCAGGTTTTAAAAGTTGACATGCTTATTGTGTGAAATGTACTACTTACCATATTAGCAAGGTAAGCATGCATCCCTCATGCACTTCCTATAAGGGGGACAGGGCACAGCCCATTAGGAGTATGAACGTAACTGGATGGACTGGTGTCCAAACGTGGTGAGGATTCTCACCCACGGAGTTCCTTTTGGCTTGTGGTATATGTATCACACTTTCTGGTTCGGTACCTTGTTGTGGTGAATGGGCTTGTGCATTTCAGTGAAGCTGTGAAACTAAACCGTGAAAGGTCATCCAAGGTGGGCAGGTCATAGCAGAGAGGTCAGACAAATTGCGGTCCACTGGAGACGGCTCTGGCAACCCACTCCAGTATCTATGCCACGAAAAACTTGTGGATTAGCACAACTAGACACCGGATGTGCCTGGCGTGATGCTGCCCATAAGGTCACAGAGAGTCGGACACAACTGAACAACCAAACAATAACAAATATATATCCAGCCCTGACATATCAAATAAATACAAATGTTATAATAATCCTATAGAAACGTTTATTATGTACTTCGCTTCGGCTGCTCAATCACAAAAGACAGAGGGACTCCACCAAATCAGCTTAGCTCAAGGTTGAAGTCAACTCCCCATGTTTATAGCATAGCATACACAGGAAGTTATAGCAATTTTTGTTTAACCAACAAGCCTCTGGCACCATTACAGGGTGTGATCGAAGACACTTTCTTTGATAGAAACTCGCAACTGGATTGACCCTGTCCAGGCTAACATTGGCAGGACAAAATTAAACCAAATTCTCACTCTGATGGAAGATGGTCCTGTGGGATACTCGCAGAAAACTATGGTATACTAGCGACTTGCCCGTCAAAGAATGACGGCAATAAGATTGTAAGGCAGGTAATGGTGTTTGGTTGAGACATTAATTTGGTTGGTGTTCTGAGATCCTTTGGCGCTCATTGCGAGGCTGTTGGTTGTGTGCTATGAGCAGCGTTGGTGGTCGTTTTTTGTGTGCTACTGAAATAATAAATGAATACCTATTTTGAAGTAATACATGCAGGAAGCATTGTGTTGAAGAGCTGACAATCTGTTTTGATGTTGCTGCAGCATACAATGTGTGTTTTCAGTGCTGTGGAGCTGCTGTGTAAGTGTGAGCAATGTGTGCAGTGTGTAGTGTAAATAGGCTGCGTGCGAGAGCCAAATCCGTTAGGGTAGATGTCCTTCCGCATTGTGTAAGTTAGTGTGGCGCCAAATGTTTGTGTTACACGGCTGTGGCTGATTTTGCGTCCTTGTTCTTGGACCTCGTCCGGCTTTTTCGAAAAATCTGTATGTGTTTCGTGGTGTTTTGCGTCTTTAGGGTCCTGTAGCCTCGTTTTCGTTTTTTTCGGCTGCCATTTTTTCTCTCGCTTAGGTGATTTTCGGGTGTCTAAAGTCTTGAATTTGTACTTAAATTGAGGTGTAACTTCACTTTCAGAGGTCCTGGGTGCCCCCCTTGCTGTTTGTAAGCTTTTTATGTATTTGTTGTGTGTATTTATTGTGTTTTTAATGTTTTCATGTGCGCAGGTTTCGGGCGCTAAGGTCGTATTTTTGCAAGGTCGTAATGGTGTTTTTTTAAAGTCCCGTGGCTCGTATTTGTGGATGCGAAGTCCATAAATTTTGCGGTCATGGTGGAAGCCTCCACTTCGGCAAATGCTGGCAAGGAGCAACTGCAGACCTCGCAACAAACCGCTTGCTCACAACTATTATATGTGATCTGAAAACATAACCATTTCCATATGTAGAAAAGTTTTTAAATCCTATATCACTCTAACTCAGTTTTATGCATCTAGATATTTGCTGATACGACATACATTCAGGCTTCACCCCTCATATGACAGCTGCTTTGATGAAAAAAAATAAGAAGAGATTGTGATGGCACCTCAAAGTAAAATGTCAGGGCACTGCTATAGCATAGTGGTTGTCACTTTTCTTTGATTTGTGACTTTCAGAAAATATAAAAACCATAGAAAACATAATTTCGAGAATATTATAAGCAGGTTTCAAAGTGACTGTCATCCTAAAATCAAGTGTTTTTATTTTAAGTTTTTCTTAAAGGGCTTTAAAATTTGCCATATGTTGGACCTCATTAAATTCCATGAATATTGCAACAGTTTCAGAGGGATTTAATTGAACAAGCCTGCAATTACATGGCTGAAAGCCAAATCCGTAAACCATGCAACATTTCTGTAACATTTCAGGTCATGATCATGATCAATTAAGCAAGCCTGTAAGTAACAATTTAGACACAGCCAATAGTCTGACCGTCATCATGACATCAGTAAAACATGGCGTTTAAACGTCAAATCAATTAGCATGTAGAAGTCCGATATAGACCAGGCTCACAATCCAGCAATTTAAAAATCAATCACATATATAGTTGTGAGCGTACGAGTTGTTGCTAACTCTGCGGGCTCGCGTAGCGAGCCCGCGGCCCTCGCGAAGCGAGGGCCGCGGCTCGCGCAGCGAGCCGAGGCTCTCGCAAAGCGAGGGCACTGCCCGAGGGTCTCAGTTGCTGCAAGGAGCGCCGAAGGCGCTCCTTGCCAGCAACTGAGACCCTCGGGCAGTGCCCTCGCGAAGCGAGGGCACTGCCTGAGGGTCTCAGTTGCTGGCATGGAGCGCCGTAGGCGCTCCATGCCAGCACCTGAGGACCTCGCAAAGCGAGGGCCGCAGTTGCTGGCATGGAGCGCCGAAGGCGCTCCTTGCCAGCAACTGCGACCCTCGCAAACTTCACGTCGCAACCCAAACAGTACGACACACACATTACGACACTCGCAAACAACATACGACACACGTTCACACACATTACGGACTCGCAACACTCGGACGCAACTCGCGAACATTACAAAATGTAAAACACAATACATACACACACCACATACATAAAAAACTTACCTACACCAAGAGGGAGCACCCAGCACCTCAAAAATACAAATTACACCTCGATTTTACTTCAAATAAAACAGTTTAGAGACTAAAAAAAAAACGAAGCGAGAGAAAAAATGGCCGCCGAACAAAACGAGGCTACAGCACTCTAAACTCGCAAAACACCACAAGAAACTCGCAAAACACCACAAAACACCTACGGATATTCCGATACAAACGTATAACACACATTACTCGCCATTTGACGCCAATGCGGAAGTACACGACAACGGTTTGGGCTCGCGCACGCACAGTGTTACACTGCACACATTCAGCACGCTTACACAGCAGATCCACACCACTAATGCTGCAGCAACATCAAAACACATTCACAGCTCTTCCACACAATGCTTTAAAATAGGTAAAGTATATTCATTTATTAATGTATTATATATTTCATTATTACACATTAAACAGCATTAGCTACCTTACAATTTCATTGCCGTCATTTTTTGACGGGCAATTCGCTAGTTAAAATTAATGAAAAAACTGTGCTAGCCCATGTGGGTGGCCTGATATGTAATGATTCCAGTGATTGATACAACCCGGAAATATTTTTGGATTGCAGATTTGCGAGCTTGAGACGGTTGTGCAATTAATTCTAATGTCTTTTGTCGCTTTCCCCCCGCATTTTAAAGTACAATATTGAGTTTTTATTTGCTTTTATAGACAGGTATTTGACCCCCTTGCGAGTCCTCTCTAGTACTCGTAGGATTTCTGGCTACATTTGCCATTTACGGGTTTGAAAGCAATTGCGGGCTTGAGGAATTGTAGGAATTAAACATTTGCAGGCTTGAAAGATCAAAGTCTTAGATGGGTCGGATGTAGTGTCTCATGAAGGAGACCTAATATATCTCTAAATACCACAAACTAAAAGTGTTGCCAGAGCATCAGTTCGGTTCGGGCCCTTTCCTGTTACAGGTGCGCCGAAAAATGCCCACCCACAACACGAGTGCACCACCATCGCCGACACGAGCGTGCGCATTGCAGCACCACCTACCGCTCACAATGCAGTACTACAGGCAGTTTAAAATAGATTGCTCTAGGGTTTTAAAATGGATTGCTATAGGGGAGAGGTGTTAGGGTTAAGCATAGGGTTAGGGTTTAGGCTCACAATGTTTTGGTGCAGTTATTAAAGGAATGATCCGTTCAGATGTTTCCAGGCTTTCAGCAGTCTTTACAATTGCTGATATAGCAAAATGCAATTGAATAGTCATGGCCCAAAGCAGTGAAGAACTAATAATAAGCAATGTACAAACAATTTACTAATCACTGAGTTGTGTAAAGCAGTTTAATTCTTTAGATTGAAACTGCACAGCTCTCCAGGTGGCTGTATTCACAGGGATAATATGTCCAAGCTCACTCCATAGTTTCCAGGGGTTGAAAAAGAGCAATAATTATCTTAATAGTTGCATTCTGTCTTGTTTAAATAAGATATGTCCTTTTTATTACTCAATTGTAATGTCTGGGGGTTATGTTTGAAGGATTAAATCCTCACGAAAAGGAACCGCACTATCTTGCAACCATCCGCGATATCGATACCATTTTTTAAATGTTGTTTAACAAAACTGTTGGTAGGTTGACAATGTCCCTTTAAGTGGAACTAAATAATATGCATATTAGACTATTTATATGTCACAAGGAGGGACCAGCTAGACCAACCCATGAATGGATTCCATTACTTAGGTCCTCTCCTGTGCTGGCTTCTGTCTATCAGTGTTAGGGATTCCCCTGGAATGGAAAGAGGTTTCCTGCAGGATCAGGAGAGCAGGGATGGTGAAGGTAGATTACCTTGTAGCTGGATTGGAACGAGTGATCAAAAAGCTCTTTTCCACCTCTTAGAAATACAACGAACACACTTAAATATGTACGGGAGAACAAAAAGATCAATTATTCTGGGTTCAGAGGAGCAAAAGGTAACGTAATTAAGGTAGGAAGGCCAGCCAACTTAACCGTTTAGCAAAGTACCTACCGTAATTATGTTAGTTTTGAAATGGGCATCTTAGACTTGTCCTTGCAAGTAATACTTGAATCACAATATAGGAATTAGAAAAATACATTTAAAAAAATAACAAGTAGTTATGCCCAAAATAAACAGATACAAGACGTATCCACTAGGGATGATGGTCACCAGACCATAGACAGTATAAACAGGGGGAACCATGGTTATAGCAGGGAACAAAGTCCAGGGATGTCATGTCCATATTGTGCTGGTCCAGGAAAGGCTTCACTTGGGGTATGCTAGCCTAGGCTCCTTTAAGGAAGACAGAGAAGCAGGTACCACAGTACTTTATTATTAGCTTCTCACCTATCAAGGCTGTCTTCACAATATACATTTGGTGCCCGAAACCTATTACTGTGTACAGCTTACATTTCAGACTATGGACTGTCCCAACAACTTTTAATCGATCATCAGCTCTTGGAGACCATCTGCATGTCCCTATACCATCTTGTAGATTACCACCTCTCGCAGACCCTCTCTCGACCATATCGCTAAGCCATCTTATAGGTCATCAGCGCCTACAACCCATCTGCCTGATCCTACGCCATGTTATAGATCATCTCCATGGTGAAGCATTACTGCCAACTAAACAGTGCTGAAAATCTTATTTTAACCTGGTAAGTGCTGTAGAGAGTCTTTCCTTAGAGATGAATATGTAGCATAGTACATCAAAGCCTAGACAATAAAAGCAAAGTATACAGCGGAATACAACATTAACCAAGGAAAAGGTCACTAATGCAGGAAGACAGTAACACATCTCGCAGAGTATTACCAAGCAGTAATAAACATGGTTTATGTATCCATGGCAAACCCGATGCAATCTGATTTTCTGCATTTACTAATACACCGGATAATATAGTGTTCAAAAACATCACCCCCAACCGTTTTTTTTTTTGCAAACAACATAAAACATTTTTCATGCAAATAAATGTATCCGTACACTACTAATTTTCCTCTATCAGATGCATTGATAACCATGCTCACTTAGCTATGTTTGTAGCAAAAAAAGGGAATTTAAAGTCATATATGTCTGGTAGGTGTACCAGTGGACATAAAGCATTTTTTCCATGTTTGTGGAGATTATTCTGTACTAGCGACTTGCCCAAACAATGACGGCAATGTGATGTATATGTTTGTCAAGTTGTTTAGTTAATAATATAGATTTTTGACACTTGTAAAAGCAGCAGTTATCTATGAAGTCACTCCGTTCATCATCTGAGGAGAAATGTATTTTTTTGTGTAAAATACGCAGTATTTATAAACTTGTAGAACATTCTGGAAAGTTAGACCGTTAGAACGCAATACGCATGCGCTATTTGCGTTCCAGCTTACAATTTGCGTTCCATCCACCATTTTGGGCGTAGTAGTGGTCAAAATGGTGTTTAATCTGATTGTGATACGTTCCGCATGCGTTTCATTATTGCGAGTAAGTGTAGTATAGTTACGTCTGAAGCCTCGTTTTCGTTTTGTTCGTCGGCCATTTTTTCTCTCGCTTAGCGATTGTATTAGTGTCTAAAGTGTTTTATTTTTATTTAAATGAAGGTGTAACTTGGTTTTTTGAGGTGCTGGGTGGTTCCTCTTGCTGTAGGTAAGCTTTTTATGTGTGTGTTTTGTGTATTTAGTGTGTTTTAAATGTTTGTATGTCAGCGTGTTGCGTCCGATGTTTGCGAGGTCGTAATATCTGTTAACGTGTGTCGTATGGTGTTTGCGTGTGTAGCCTCATTTTAGTTTTTTTCGGCGGCCATTTTTTTTTCGCTTAGCCAATTTTTTAGTGTGTAAACTCTTTTATTTTGAGTGAAATGAAGGTGTAAGTTGCATTTTTGAGGTGCTGGGTGCTCCCTCTTGGTGTAGGTAAGCTTTTTATGTATGTGCTGTGTGTATGTATTGTGTTTTTAATTTTGTAATGTTTGCGAGTTGCGTCCGAGTGTTGCGAGGCCGTAATGTGTGTGAACGTGTGTCGTATGTTGTTTGCGAGTGTCGTAATGTGTGTGTCGTGCTCTTTGGGTTGCGACGTGAGACCTGAGACCCTCGGCCAGTGCCCTCGCTTTGCGAGGGCCGCGGCTCGCGGCCTTAGCAACAACTCGTACGCTCACAACTATATATGTGATTGGCACTTAGCAGAAGTGGGCTGAAATTAAGTGGAAGGAGGGCACAATGAATCTGTAATTAAGAGGCCATAGATGTTAACCTGACTTATTCACAATGCCAAATTATACAGAATCTATGATAAACTATAATCTCGTCTGATCTCTGTTCCTCTAATGTTAAGGAATTACATGTTTAAATTACAAATTATACTAGGACAATTTTTAAAATCAGCAGATGTCTACTACAGCTTTTCTAAGCTTTTACGGTTCAGATCAACTGAATATATTAGAGATCCCCCAGGGCTGTATCATACAAAGCTTGAAATAATCCCACAACTTGGCTTTCTTGGCCAGAGTAATTTTTACTCAAAATATTTAGCTTGGAAAGAAATGTCAGCCTCCATTGGTTTGGACAAAATCACAGGTCCCAAAGAAGCTAACATGAAAGGCTAAATAACAACAGAACACAAATAAAATGTCTCTGCAACATTTCAAATTGGTCCTCAAGACTATAACCTTGTCAAGGATCATAGATGCACGAGAGAAGTGCTTGGCCTAGTAATGGCTTAATACCATCAAGAGTATCAACAACAACCACAACAGTTGTGTAAGTTATGGGCACTTCTGCTTCAACATCAGAGAAGAATAAACAAGAGGCCCTAGAGAAGAAAGCTGTATACCGGGATGCCGGAGCACATCTAGCCATTTCACTACTCCGCTGGATTAAGTCACTTAGGCTGAGCCACCTTATGAGAGGAGACAAACAAAACAAAAGTTCTATCACTCCAGTGACCATGATCGCTCAGGGTCTACAAGTAAGATATACAATAGGGAATATTACTTGCTTCTTTGTGACCACCATCGTGGTTGCATTTTTAAGTACCTGATTTTAATAGAGGATTTTGTATAGTAGTATAGATCAGTGGTCCCCAAACCTCTCCTCAGGGCTCCCCAGACAGGTCGGGATTTCAATTTACCAGTGTGTTAACACAGGTGAGACCATTAGTATTCAACTCTAATTTCCTCACCTGTGTTCAAACACTGTTAAATTGATATCCCAACCTGTCTGGGGAGACCTGAGGAGAGGTTTGGGAATCACTGGTATAAACTTTGTTTCTTAGTTATTTGGCACAAGACATTTTATATATATATATATATATATATATATATATATATATATATACCTGAGAAATTTGTGTGAAAGGCATATTTTCTCTTGTCCCCATCTTGTTCTATCTTTGTGTTAGACGTTTTTGTGGTTAGTGGTGTGCTTTTATTGGAAGGAGAGAAGATAGGTTGAGTACAGATTGATGAAGCATGGAAAGAAATATACTTTTTATGAAATGTACTTTTTCTATCACAAATATGTGTCACCATTATTGCTTAAATATTACAATTGCCGATTATGCCAATTTTTATTCTATATTTAGAGTATAACCACTCATATTATACTATTCGCTCAATAGTGCTTTATGCTTTAGCCAGTCCTTGCTTAATTGCTTTGTGTAATCACCACGCTGTGCTTAAAATTTTCAGGTAACCAAGAAGTTTTTAGTCTAAAACATTGTGAGTCCTGTGATCGATCATAATAAGCTATATCTTTCTTGTGAGGAATCTATTCCTGTTCTGGAGATTTCTTCAACACTTTTGAGGGTACGTCTGACCTAGAATCTACACTTTCATGTGGTTTCCTTTATATATATATATATATATATATATATATATATATATATATATATATATATATATATATATATATATATATATATATATATATATATATATATATATATATATATTTATTTTTCCATAGAGAAGTTTTACCAATAAAGGTCATGGCTGAACAAACAAGAGTTTGATCATGTTGATCTATAAAAAAGATGTAATGCAATGTCATGTGGTAAAGTTATTGTTTTTTTTATTGTTTAATGTTAAAGGGCCACCTTCGTATTCTAACTCTATCCTGTAAGATTAATAACAGTGACATGCACTGCTAATTTTCCTGAAAATCTTTTCCTTGTATCCACCATCTGAGCAACATATGCCTTGTCGATGCCTTGCAATATGTAGTATAGCAGTGGTAGGCAAGATTAGTCCTGGAAAGTAGCACGCATGCCCGGATTTCAAAATCTCCCTGATCCGTGCACAGGAGTCAAAATGAATGTCTGAAAAAGTGACTGACACCTTTGCACAGCAGGGAAATGAAAACTACTGACCTGTATGAATTTTCCAGGACAACCCTGTAGTAAATTACAATGATTGTTTTTGCAAATACACATTATTTCTCTTACTATTCTATTAGCATGAACCTAGCAAGAAATGACAAAAAAGCTTTTGGTTAATTTTTAATTGACTGGGAATTTTCATCAATTATGAACAAAGGGTGGAATTCTGATAAACAGAGGCTAATTCGAACAAAAGAAAATGTGAGTGGCATTGTTACTGCCCAATTGAAAAGTAACCACACTAACACTATGTATGCTGTTGTCACGACATGGATATGAGGGGCTCAGTACACCCCTAATTCTCCTACTGTAGCTTATAGGAGCAATCGGCAGGTTGCAACTTTATTCATCTCAGCACCCAGAAATTTAGTTAGTATTTCTAGTTAAGACACCTGGAAGTTTACGCAGCCCGGGGTCACAAAATAGTCAAGATAGCACCACAATTAGGGCCTTGCAGGTCCCTACATCTGTGAGCCACATTGTACCTGTGAGCCACATTGTACTGTGTGCTACTTTATATCAATTACAGCACATTCATTTTAACCAAGAAAGCATGGCAGTAACTATATGCACACATTAATTCTTTAAACATGGCACATAAATGAAAGACAAATTGTCACAATCCTTACAACATATACAGTATCTCCTATAAATGTTGATAGCGTTTGATATTAGCAATTAGATGTGATAGAGTCCGAAATAACATTGCTACCTTTGGGGTTCAGGGGGTACCAAAATCAGTCATGACAGATGTTTAAGTGAGGAACAATATTATTTTTCTGAAAGCTATACAAACGTGTCATTGTAAATACAAATCAGATACACTTATGATCACATTACTTGTCTTAATGTCATAACTGGAGCCGAATTAAACAAAATTGCATTTTAAGCAAACTAAAGTCAGGATAATGCATCTGCTATTCTATTTAGACAATGTCTACAGCATTTACTTCTAGGGACAGAACTAACTAAATGATGCTAAGATTGTGCGCCTCACATACCCTACTGCAGGCTTCACTCTTTTGTTATACTGGCTCCATTCATACAGGAGTCCTTGATAATGTGTTCTCGGTCTCTGAGAATCTCACAGTAGGTGGATTCAATGCTCAATTGTTCAAAGGTAAAATATATCCAAGACAATATACACTCACAGTTTTTCACGTCCAGCATAGAGGTGTTCAAGAGACATTGATATGATTACCCACAAATCACTAAATGATCTCAGCTGGATGTTTAGTTCCAGCTCCACGACTGCACTGCATTCAGAGATAAAATGGTAGCTGGTCAAAACGACAAACCGTGTAGAGAACTTTTCCATGATCACAGACAACTACAGGACACCAAGATAGAAGTTGGAGTGGATCTTACCCGTCTTGCAGTCCTACAATCTCTTTATCAGAGGCATGCCCATGATCCCCATTAGGAAGTATTTACAGATTTATTAATCGCAAAAAGCAACATAAAACACATGATTATACTTGAAACTAATGGAATTTGTTAATAAACAACTTACATAGTTACATAGTTACATATAAGCTTCACAACATATACTCTCCTGGCTTTTCTTTGTCCTTAAATCATCAACAAAAAAACAGAGAAAGAAACTTGGATACGGTTGGGCTGGAAAGAGGTATTTGTCCTTACCTCCAAAGGCAAAAAAGCTGAACTTTATTACTGCAGTGAAGACAATATATAAGTATTGATTTGGAGTATGGGATATCATAAAACACTTTTCATGGTTCTACATCAGTACCTTCCACAAATAAACTATATTAGTTAAACCAAAAAAAGATTGCTCACTGCTATACCTCCACACACTGCGTAACAGTTGCAGACTTCGGCCTTATTATTTATGCAGGTTCTTGTAGGGGAGAGGGGGGCTTTGATAATTTTTGATCAGTTTTAAAAATGTAGTTAACTTGGATATTATCATTTTAGTTTTAACACATTTTCCACATGTTTTCCACCCTCTAATTGATGGGGCAGAGCATGTGTCTACTTTTATGGTCCTTTAATTTAGGGTTTATTGTTCCAATAAAGAGTCAATTGGGGGGTATGTGCTAAATATAGTAAGCTCCCTTAAATCCAGCACCCAAGGTAGTCAACTCAGTTGCATGTCTGTAAAACTGGCCTGTACAATGAAAGACAATAAGTCAAATAGCACAAGCACTTTAAGATAAGAATTTTTGAATAACACAACTTGAATTATAATGCACTTTAAGTAATAGAACTCTGAATTAACATAAATCAACAGGATAAAAGATTAACACAAAAGAAATGCAAAGGGACTTAAAACATATACTCCAGAGAAGTGCTGTATGAATAAACAAAACTATACAACAGACAAAAGGATTATAAAACCTTATCTTAATCTTATGTAAATAATGTAATCTTATGTAAATTAAAATCCAGGGTACCTGATAAGGATTTGACTAAGGAAACATAACCAAAATTACACAAATGCAATTGAATTTAAAAACCAAATCTTTTATTGACTTGAGCATAATAAAGTAATTAAATAAAAAAGCTGTGATCAAAGCAAAGAATATAATAATAACAAAAATAAAACTTTAATAAACCTCTAATAATTTGCTGGACGTCAAAAAACCCAAAGGATTAAACACCTTGGGTTTAACATGATTTTTTTTAATTGTTGCATTTTTAACAACATTTTAAATGTACAAATAAAGATTGAATTTTTTAAAATTAGTATGTGGCTATAATAATTAAAATAAAGGCTGCATAAAAGGTGTTTCTGTACAACCTTGGTTGGTTGTTCAAGGATTCCTAAATAGAATCCACAGGACAATATTTTGGTACGCACTTAAGTAATAACACCTAGGCCTAAAAAATAAACAAAGATCATTTTTTTTGAGTATTATAAGTAACTGCAGGGAGAAAATCCCATTCTTGATCTATAAGATATAAAATGAATTCAGAAGGAATGTTTGACTTTGGCCTACTAACTGCAGAGGCAGAAGAGGTATTTCAAATGAACTTAACACGAGAATATAGAATAAAAGATTTAACATTTAAAGAAATACAAAGCCAATTATTACATAAACAAAAAATACAGTTACAAAAGTGGTGGGAAATTACAAGTTTAAGTAACTACATAAAAAATGCAATAGTACCAAGAGGATTGAGAGTAAGGCTAAACCCACCTAATTATATACAAGATAGTGAATTCACACAACAATGGGAAAAAATAATGACAACATGCTCTCTAGAGCTAATGAGGCTGATTATAACCAAAGAAAAAGTACTGTTGGAAGAAACTAATAACAACATTCTAAAATTAAAAGAACAATGTAGAAAATATGAGACACAAAAAGAATTTATAGAGTTACAAGAAAAGCTCACAAGAGAAATCAATGCATTCAAGGATGAGTTAAAAGAGAGAAAAAGGAAAAACTTCATAAGAGACACAAAAGACTTTGAAAATGGTAAAGCTTACCAAACAGTGCAAAAAAAGATTTATTCACAACAAAGATACTCACGTCAGAGTAGTGCAACTGACACAGAACCTTCTGACAATGAAATAAGTGATACCTCCTCTAAAAAAAGAACTAATGCCAATAGAAATGAGAGAAGTTTTTTATCCATAGGAACCCAAAAAAAAAAACAATCAAATGCCACTCAGAGAACCAAAAGACAAGAGAGTTTGGAATCCTCAACAACCACAATAAAGACTAACCAATATGATAACTTACAAGTATATAATTTATCCAAATCTCCCTTAAATAAAGAACAAACAAGAGTATTAAGTCTAGGCCTAACATTCTCACCAACAGCGAGATTTCAACTGTTTGAACAAGTAAAAGATCTTAATTTATTTGCCCGAAAGTTGGCAATTCACAAATATCACAATTCAACAAGACAGAAATACCTAAGTCAAATAGGTTTAACAAACAGAGAACAAGAATGCCTAAAAGACTTTGAAAAACAACAAAGAGAAAACGAAGAGAAAAAAGGGAGAGTGTATATACCTAGTAAGTTTACACCAAACTTCTCACTCTGTCCACCACTAGAAATCTTTGTAGAACTAGTAACAAAAGAACTTAAAGAATTGGATAAAAATACTCCTAAATATACATCAAGTAATAATTTGAGTAGAAAAGAACAACAAGCATTAAAAGAATAACAGAAAAATGAAAATATCATTATAAAGCCTTCAGATAAAGGAGGCAATATAGTGGTATTAAATACCACAGACTATATAGCAACAACTCAAAAATTACTAGATGATAAAGAATGCTATTTGAAACTTAAGGAGGATCCAACAGATGAATGTATAAAAAGGTTAGAAAGAATAGTGGAAGAAGCAAAAGAAATGGAATTAATAACAACAATAGAAAAGAAATTCCTTATAAACAGAAGACCAACTATACCCACATTCTATTCTATACCAAAAATACATAAAAGCCTAACAAATCCCCCCGGAAGACCCATTGTGTCAGGGATAAACAGCATAACCCAAAATCCAAGTGTATATATAGATGAAATTCTAAAGCAATATGTAACAACTCTGCCATCATTTGTCAAAGACACAAAAGACACATTGAGGAGAATAGATGGAATAACAATACAAAACAATTCCCTACTGGTAACAATGGATGTAGAATCACTCTACACAAGCATTAAACATGAACATGGATTACAAGCGGTGAAAGCATACCTAGATTCTAAAGGAGTGGATTATGAAAATCAAAATATATTTACCATAAAACTATTGGAATTTGTTTTGGATAACAATTATTTTATATTCAACAAACAATGGTATAAACAGATTAGGGGCACGGCAATGGGGACGCCGTGTGCCCCTAACTACGCAAATTTGTATTTAGGCCACTGGGAAAATAATATAGTATTCTCAGAAAACAATGAATCTTATACACAAAAAATAGAACTATGGATAAGATTCATTGACGATATATTGGTCATATGGTCAGGCTCTGAAGAAGAACTCAAAGAGTTCATAAAAAAATTGAATAATAATGAACAAAATTTAAAATTAACATATGAGTTCAATAAAGAAATAGTGACATTCCTTGATTTAAGCATCTATGTAAATTCCAAAAAAGAACTAGCTACAAGAACTTATAGAAAAACAACAGCAACAAACTCGTTGTTACACTGGAAGAGTCACCATCCAATTTCAACAAAGAAAGCCATACCAACAGGCCAGTATCTACGTATAAAAAGAAACTGTAGCAGTCAACAAGAATTCAAAATACAAGCTAAAGAACTACAGGAAAGATTCATTCAAAGAGGATACACAAAAAAAGTGTTGAAGAAAGCATACCATAGGGCCTTAACACAGGATAGAAATCAACTATTGGTTGAAAATAAAAGAGACAAAAAACAACAACCTATACAATTCATCACAAACTTCTCAAGTCAATCCCAACAAATAAGATCTATATTGCAAAAACACTGGAACATCTTGAAATTAGACAGAGATCTGGATGAAGTACTTACAGAACAAAGTACAATTACATACAGAAGAGCAAAAAACCTAAAAGATCTCCTGGTACATAGCCACTATGAAGAAAAGAAAAATAGGAGGAACTGGCTAATAGAAGGCCAAAAAGGATGTAAAGCATGCGGCAAATGTAAAGCATGTCCATTTTTATTAAAAACCACAGAATTTCAAGATGCAACAGGATTAAAGAATGATAAGATAAGACACAATATAAATTGTCTAACTGAAGGTGTTATCTACCAAATAATTTGCTCATGTAATAAAAAATACACAGGCAAAACCAAAAGACAGTTAAGACGCCGTGTATTAGAACATGTCAATGATGTTTTAAATTTAAAAGATACCTCAATAGCAAAACATGTACGTCATCATCACAACAATAATCCATACTGCTTGAAATTCATAGGTATAGATCACATACCAAAAACAGCAAGAAGAGGAGATTGGGATAAACACCTACTGTGTCAAGAGGCAAAATGGATATTTCAATTGGATACAAAAAAACCACAGGGTTTAAATGAAGAATTTACATATACAGCATTCATTTGAAAAAAACCTCTTATGAAAAATACCTAGATTTAATATATGAATAGGATACAAAAGTTTAACAGAAGAATCTATATATATAGTATTCATTTGAAAGAATTACTAAATAAAACAAAATACCAAATTTTTTTTTTTTTTTTTTGAAAACAACAACTTTTGATCAAAGATAATAAAACTTAAAAGAAGTAATTAGAATACCATCTTTATCTAAAAAAGTCATTAATATAATAATAATAAATATAAAACATAAATAAAATAAATACATATAAATAAATAAGTAAATAAATAACATATACACATATATATAGCAATAAAAAACAAAAATAAGTATCCGGATTAGATAAAAAAATAAATTAACATGGTATGCAAAATAATTATAATTTAAAATCAAATAATATGTTTAGCAGAGTTAAAATAATACAAAGGCATACTAATGCTAGCAAGTTAAAAGTATTACTTTGAAAGTAATTTCCTTATTTAAAATCATTATACTTATTTAAATAATATAAAGATAATATAGTAAAAAAGAAAGTCAAAAGCAACATATGAAAATAAAGCATGCACAAAAACATTCAGGAACACAAAGAGTTAACTAACTGCCATAGAAACTACGGAACACAAAGAGTTAACTAATTGCCATAGAAACTATAAATAGCTCCACAGAGGAGGCAGCACTGTGCCCCTGATGAGTGAGAGACTGATAGAGCCTCACGAAACGCGCGTCGGGAGATTGTGACGTCATCAGTAAGCGCGATCACAGCGCAGACCACGCCAATATAGCGTGGAGCATGATAGATACAGCTCTAAAGCTCCAGGTCCACTACTAACTTAAAAGAAAGATAGAAAGCCAATTCCTTCACCACAAAGTCTCAATATAGTAACAATAGAGTAATATACAAGAATAAGGAAATAGAAAAAAAAGAAAAAGGAAAAAGGAGTAAAAGCATAATTAAAGCAAAAAAACGGAAGAAAAAGGAGGACATAACCTCCTTCTAAAAAACAATAGACAGAAGCATTAAGGTAATATATAGTTTAAGAAACAGCATAATCAGGAGTGTATACATTTTTAAAAAATAGCACAGCATTAGCACTATAAATGAATAAGGTAAAGTAGTGACTGTGATAGACTAACAGTCACGAGGTAAAAGGGTAATATAAGAGGAAATAAGCACTAAGTCAAATAGCACAAGCACTTTAAGATAAGAATTTTTGAATAACACAACTTGAATTATAATGCACTTTAAGTAATAGAACTCTGAATTAACATAAATCAACAGGATAAAAGATTAACACAAAAGAAATGCAAAGGGACTTAAAACATATACTCCAGAGAAGTGCTGTATGAATAAACAAAACTATACAACAGACAAAAGGATTATAAAACCTTATCTTAATCTTATGTAAATAATGTAATCTTATGTAAATTAAAATCCAGGGTACCTGATAAGGATTTGACTAAGGAAACATAACCAAAATTACACAAATGCAATTGAATTTAAAAACCAAATCTTTTATTGACTTGAGCATAATAAAGTAATTAAATAAAAAAGCTGTGATCAAAGCAAAGAATATAATAATAACAAAAATAAAACTTTAATAAACCTCTAATAATTTGCTGGACGTCAAAAAACCCAAAGGATTAAACACCTTGGGTTTAACATGATTTTTTTAATTGTTGCATTTTTAACAACATTTTAAATGTACAAATAAAGATTGAATTTTTTAAAATTAGTATGTGGCAATAATAATTAAAATAAAGGCTGCATAAAAGGTGTTTCTGTACAACCTTGGTTGGTTGTTCAAGGATTCCTAAATAGAATCCACAGGACAATATTTTGGTACGCACAATAGGGGGTGGGGTGCAAAGCAGTAGATGCCAAGTACCCAGGTTATGGAGGCACGTATCAACAATCAGGATTTGAGCCACCAAGAATGATTATTTGTTTTTGAATAGAGAGGTACCATGTGCATAGAGGCAACTGTACATACACATTATCTGCCTTCTATCTTCAGTTTCTAAATGCCTTTTCCATCACTGCTTCCACTGCCATCTCCCAAAATACCATTTAGATTAGAAGCTTATGGGAAGCCGTTTTACTATTGTGTCTGTAAATGTGTTTCTCTCAGTAATTCTCTGTACTCAGATTTATTTTGTAAATTACAACGTACAATAAAAAGGTGCTCTCTGAATAGTTGTACCGACATAATTGTTCTACCAAGGCCAATCCGCCATTAACAGTGCTCTGTGGCTTCATAAACAATGTTATAAATGTATTTTTAAGACTGTTCTGGGAGATTTTAAAGCCCAGGTTTGATGTTTCTACTGCAAATTCTTTATCTTGTTAACTAATTAAATGGGACAATGTCATTCTCTTAAAGGGGCACAGCAAATATGCCAGTTATTGCATGAACATGTATAAATAAATATAATTGCAACTTGCTGTTAATTAACATTTTAGAAATGTTAAATATCTGAGCTTGAAATGTAGGTATGTTAATTAAGTATTAAAGTCAAAAATATTAATATTTCCAGAAATGCTTTTTTATAACCAAGGCTTACACAGCAGCTATTTTTTTCGTTTGGTCAATATAGTGTCTTTTTCTTGTAATTCGGTCCTTTAAATGTGTTTCTTCTATTTCTTTTCATACAGATGTCTAAATGAAGTGACCGTTTTTAATTTCTTCTAGCATCCGTTCTGTACAAAATAATAAAATGTCTATTATCTGACAAAAATATAGGATTTTCGTTAATTTTGGTTTCATAACAATGGGAAATCTGTAAGCAAAAATTATATACAGTAGATATAAAGAAAACTTAAGCTGTATAGAAATGCTTTCAAAATGAGTTTTATGTGATAATTACACAGTAAACAAATCAGATGACACACATTAATAATTAAATAAAAGCCTTATACAGCTGGTGCCCACTGACCTTTAATTTAATTAAATTAAATTTTACTGAATTTGTTTGTTGAATATTTTATGATACGTAAATCATTTGTCTTAACACAAACCCACTCAAAATTATAGCAATTTGCTGAATGTATATAACATTATTTGCTGGCTCTTCACTTTATAAGTTTATATACACTTTCAACTATAAAAATATTGAGTAAAGACTTTGACTGAACTTATAAAACAATACAATTACACAATTCTTCCCCCTACATCATTATGTTTGCAACGAAGAAGGGTTGTTAATCCTTGCTCTGTATCACAAGGCTCAGTACTTTTCTTAGATTTCTTATTTTTTTTTATATTTTACATAAAACTATGCAAATAACTACTTCCCTGAGCTAGGTCCTCACTAGCCTGAGATATACTGGTATTAAGAGGGACTTGGCAAGCACTGTGGTGATATCTGAACAATTAGCACTATCTTGAATCTACCTACAAATCTTCTCTGAACCACTAAGCAGACCATCTTCATTTATAAAATGTTCACCATTGATGGCTTAATGCACCATTTTTCTTGACTAGTCTTCATTATCAGAGACAGCAGACAACATTGGATGGAACTTATCATAGACCTTATGGAGAATAAAATTGACAAAACCCATTTAAGGGGGACATCTACAATAAAATACTTCCTGTAGGGTTACATTCTTCACTGATAACCTGCAATTCCACAATAGCACTAATGAATGATTTTTTTTTAAAAGCCTATAACCCTAATGGACAAGTAGGTTCTGCTTAATGGAGAAACCATTGGTCCCAATATTATCACTTATTTTTTCCACTTACACCCCATGTTTACTTCTATATCAATCTTCTATCATAATACACAATAATAGAGGTTTTCTCTAGTTATCCTATTTTATGTCTCCAAATATTGTATTGTCATGAGCAATAGTTGCACAGTAATGTCAGATCAGGCCTGTACTTTTAAATAGATTCATGCCTATTTGATGTACAATGTGATGTGTTGGAATCTTTAAGTTATCTTAGTCTAGATTATTTTACAGAAGACACAGCTAAAAATCTAATACACTCTCTCATCATATCTCCGCTAGACTACTGCAACTCACTCCTTGCTGGCCTACCCATCTCTCGTCTGTCTCCCCTCCAATCCATTAATGAACGCCTCCGCTAGACTCATCTTCCATACCCAACGCTTTGTGTCTGCAGCTCCTCTGTCAATCACTCCACTGGCTTCCCATAGCTTTCCGAATCACATTTAAAATCATGACCCTAACATATAAAGCCCTCAACAACAGTGCACCCCCTTATATCTCTGCTTTTGTTTCAAAATACTCTCCCAACCACCCCCACTTTGTACGACCTTCTTCTTTCCTCCTCTCTCATCACCTCCTCTCACTCACATCTTCAAGACTTTTCTCGTGCTGCCCCAACTATTTGGAACTCCTTGCCTCGCTCCATTAGATTATCTTCCTGCCTCAAAAACTTAAAAAAAAATACTAAAAACACACCTGTTTAAAACATCTTATCACCTTCAGCCTTAATATGTACAACTACACACTCCACAGCTTAATAACACTCACACCCACAATATACAGTACAACACACAGACCCCTCCAATTGACTGAACAAATTGCTTTCACACTGCCATCTTGCATTTGTCACCCTCTTGTATCACCCTTAGATTGTAAGTTTGCGAGTTTTCAATCTTGTGTCAGTGCCTTGGAAACAAGCACTATGTACATTTGATTCTAAGCTCAAAAACAGGGTCCTCCATTCTTTATACGGTTTTAAGTTTGTTTTTTGCCATGTACTCAACCCTGTACAGCTCTATGGAATATGTAATCGCAATATAAATAAAGATAATAATAATAATAGTAATAATAATAATAATAATAATAATAAAGTGTAAAAATCTGTATAGACCACTTTTCTTGAAGAACTTCGCCACAATGTGCCCTTACGAAGTGTTTTTTCTATTCACCATAAAGTGTATAAATGTTGTCAACTGTATAATACCACAAGGAATGTTTGCTGCAGAGTAATTTGCCAATGGGTAAAAAGGGCCATAATTTAATTAATTTATTTTTATTGCTACGCGCCATTATCAATATTACAAATAAAATGTATTAATGCATTAAATTACCTATATGTGTAAGACAATATTTGTTATAATACAAACATTTTTGGCTAAGGTATCAGTATGTCCAGCTGCGGTTTCATTTAAAAAATGTTTTATAAGACAATTACATTTTTATTTGATGAGATATGACATTAAATACTTTTGATTATGTTCTTTAAACATTTGTTTTGTTGTTTTAATATTGATAGCACATTTGTAAATCCTGTCTGCATCAGGTACAATTCCCTAACTTTTATTAGTGAATTGCCAGCAAATCAGATATGTTTTTTAATATTCCTGGCCACATATATAAAGAAAGCCGATAGGATATTGGATTTAGAAAAGCCATATCCAATACTAAGCTTACCAAATCACCAGATTAGGCGTCATAGGTTCTGGCTCAGAGGCAGGACTAAAATGTCTTTAAGAATAATCTAGAATGTGTGTGTGTATATATATATATATATATATATATATATATATATATATATAAATGTTTCAGTTATATTTAATTTAAACAGGTAAATATTGATAATAAAATTACGTAGTTTCTCTAAATTCCTTATTTTCTTATTATTAAAGAGGGCTTAATTAATTCTATTGGGATGCTTACAGCTGACTGCCGAAAACTCGTTCTACAATAAGAGTTTATTGTCTTAACCCCTTCCCACAATAACTTTGCATGTGCATATTCAGCTGAGATGTCCATTTCTCACATAAGATGTCATTATATTGTCTAGATTATAGATTAGTGTTGTCGAAAGGACAAGTTAGATAATGAGCATATCACGCTAACAGCGGATCTGTCAAAACATATTGCTTGGTGCATTTTGCTCATTATGGTGTGCCCTTTTGATGTTTCATTTTTAATTGAACAATTACAGATACTGCTCTTCAAAGGTTATTAGCTTGTCCATATATGAAATTTATGCCTGACAGTTTCATAACAAGTGTAATTAAGGGGATAGTATGACCAGTTCATAATGTATTATATGGACTATAGAGAATAAACATGTTTCAAGAAGCTGGGGTTGCCAGTACTGGTCCTCCAGGCTTAGCAGCCAGGCAAGATTTGATTATCTCAATACTGAGCAGAGATAGTCATTTAATAGGGCTTTGTTAATTTATTTAATATTTGATTAGCAATAAAAATCAATATAGCGTTTAAAAGTTACATTAGTGTTTCAGATGTTAGCAGATATTCTTCTGTCTTTCCTCTAACAGGTATCCAGGGGGTGGGAAATGATATGCGCAGGATGCTGTCCTCATAGGGGTCTAACTGCCTCCATAAAATTTGGAGTAATTTGTAATAAAGGGTAAAAAAATGCATTAATAATAGTTTTGCCAGGTAACACTACATACAGATTAAATATAAAATGTATTCTCAGTTAACTTTGTTTTTTTAGGAAAATACAGTACCTACCTATCTACATATCGAACACATGCCCTTATGGACTGCTACCTTGCTTGGATCACTACCAATGGAGCTGGGAGTTAAATCATGTAAGGTCACCCAAGATGGGCTGGTCATAAATTGCTATCCACTGCAGAAGGAACTGGCAGCCTACTCCAGTATATTTGTCAAGATAATCTTATGGAAGAGCAAAATCAGACACATAATGATACAGCACCAGAAGATAAGCCCCTTGGGTTAGAAGGTGTCTATACTCTCCATCTACTCTTCCCCAGTAATGTGGTAAACAGCATCTTATCTAATGAAGTGGTTGTATCAAAGTTGAAAGGAAGCCCTGCTGCAGATGTGTCTGGAGGGGAGAAGAAGGTCTTTGTAGGGTTTAGAGAAGATCCTTTTATCCGATTTAACTATAATACTGTGCAAATACCGATGGAACATAGATAAACTACAACAAGAGGCCAATGAAACCTTTACACACCCAACAAATTTAGAATCAACACAGAATGACAATATTAAACAAGCATTAGGGGAACTATTTAAGGATCTCAAGAAGTAGGTTGTGGCAGTTTGGGAGGTTTCAAGTCTAACAAAAAACGTATATTAAAAACAATATTGTCCCAAGAGGTCTACGCACACAGTTAACTCCTACATTACACCTCACAAATGAGGAATTTATAAAAAAAATGGACCAGTATAATCATGAAGTGCTCATTAGACTTGATGCTGATCTGTACAACGGAACAAGAGAATACCAGGTCCATAGAATTATTCAACACGGACAATAGCTTTGAGGAATTAAGTCATCAGCCTAATATCAATATTGAAAGATTCAAAAATGAACTAAAAAAAACCACACAAAAATTCATGCGAGATCAGAACGATTTAAAATTAGCCGGCGTGTATAAAAACATTAAACCCCTTACTGCTTACTCAAATTACGCAGACATTACTTCCTCAGAGATTGAAAACTCAGATACAGAGGAAGTAAGAGAATCTGATGTGGGTGCATTCCATCAAAATAAAGAGATTTTTTTAGGGAGGGGGCTAAACCAAAGAAAAAGAGAGAACTTAAGACCCCGCTTCAGGCGCAATTAATTCAAAATAAAACGCAAATTGCAGACAATATTGTGACAAAGCCTCCCACAAATAAAACATCAACGTTGCCAATAACGAGTTTCTTAGAGAGTTCATCTGTAGACAATTTAGTGGTGAACTTATCCTCACATCATCTCCCAGCTTCACAGGTATCACTCCTCAATCTATCCTTCGTACCGTCAACTAACATAAACCCTTTTCAGAACATTAAAGATCTAAGTCTTTTTGCGCACAAATTCAAGAAGTATTTTAAAATCAAGGAGGATTTTTTTTAAATCAAGGAGGATCTAGGCTTCAGTATTGAAGATCTGGACCCAAGGAGAGCATTAATGGGTTTTGTAGAGGAAAAAGAAAGATGTGAGAGAAATGATAAAAGTGTCAAACCATTAAAAAAATGAGTTTTCACACCTCCTTTTACAGAATATACACATATAGCAATAGGACTTCTATAACTGTTCATCAGCCTGAGTGATCTGTGTAGCACAGGGTCTCTTTAACCAGATCTACTTAGGGAAAACTTTTAGAACCTTCCGGAGACGCATTTGGGAATATCTGTAAAGCATAGCTAAAAGTGAAGACGTAGCAAGACACATGACAACATACAATAACAACAATCAAAAACATATCTTCTTCAGAGTAATCGATGGAGTAAAGGTTGGCCCCAGAAAAGGGGACATAGATAAGAGACTGTTGAAGAATGAATGCAGGTGGATTTATCGCCTGAATTCTCAGTCCCCATGTGGTTTAAATTAGGGATTTTCTTATACTGCTTTAATCTAGATATATCTTATGTTTATATCAGAATAGGGACATCTTTTTCTCCAAAAATACAAGTATTCTTGCTCCCAACAACCAGAACATATAGGATACAAAAATAATAATTTAAGATACTGTCATGAGCTTCACATAAAATAACTTATACTTGACTTTGCATGTTTAATCTTCTCCTACAAATACTGTAAGACTTCCCTTCATTATTTTATTCAAAGCCCTCCCTCCATAAATATGGGCAAAGATATACAAAAAAGATCAAATTAGTTAGGGAGCCACATATATTTAATAGCCAGTTTCAGACTTCTAACCCATATGGTCCACAACTGAGGGCATCTTGATATGGAAACCAATAATATCAAGTTAAGTCGTGAGTTAATTATAGGGGATTTAGTTGCTGTATGCGTTGTCCCCCTGGGCGTTAAATGTGTTTGTATTTTTGTATTCATCTCACATGGGCACATAGGACAATAGCATTGCAGTATTGGTTTAAGCTCGATATCACTAACCACATGAATAAGTATAATCACTTTAAGTCAATAATGGCAATAATGACAATGACAGCATTTTTGAACAAGTTAGTCTACCATTCTATACTTAAAATTAATAGCATTTCTTCTAGATCACATCATATCAGTGGTGACACATTTTAAATGGGTAAATCATTTAGACAAATTCAGTGTCTAAAATATTAACACACCCCCATTTAAACCCCGTTTGGAAATAATATCGAGTGCCAGCTTAATATCTTGCTAGTTTTGATCTAGTTACTTAGTGAACCCCTATTGTTCCGATAAGTAACAATCTCTTCCTATACTTGATAAAGCGGGGGAAGTTCTGGCCAATTAGAATGAATGGCCCAACCCCGGCAATGCTTTCAAAAGGCGCACTGTGTAAGCCGCGGTGCTTCCCCTGATGATGTCAGAATGTTCTGATGAAACGCGCGTTGGGGTTGTTTCCAGTCTCTTCTATAGTGCACCGCACCAAAGTACCAATCCAGTTAGCTAGACTGCAATATGGCACAACTCAAGACTGTCATTAGATAGGAATCAGGGTTCTGCATTTAATTTGAATGTGCCTTCCTCGTGCCAGTAGCCAACATAGGGAAAGTTTGTCTGGTGTGGTAGCACTGTATTACCTGGTCACCTCAGTTGTATCCAAACAGAGCTGTGGTCAGACTGAGATATTAGTCAAAGAATCAAATACTATTGATACAATAGAGGGTAACCAATTCTCCCTCTATATTACATAGTTACGTAGTTACATAGTAATTGAGGTTGATCAATACTCCTTCTCTAATTATATAGGATAGCCCTGAATGCCCTTTTTATTTAAAAATATGAATAATGATACTGTGAGTGGGGGACATTTATGGTAGAGACGGTTATTAATTAGCGCAACTTTGTAAATGTTTTTTTATTTTCAGGATCAATAATTTTTTTTAAATACAAATAAAGGCTATTTTTTTATCTCACCAATTGCATTTCTCTAGGGTGAGAAGTTCTGCTACTACAAAGAACAATTCAGCATAGGAACCTGGAATATTTTAACTATTAACCAATATGGATGTGGTCAAGCATGAGATGGCAAGATTAAACATTGATATCCTGGGAATGAGTTAACTCAAAAGGACTGGAATGGGACATGCCATATCAGACACTAATCAGATTTTCTACTGTGGTCAAGAATCCCACAGAAGAAATGGCCTAGACCTCAATCACAGAGTGGCCAAAGAAGTTCAGAATAATTTCAATTTCTAATTCAAAGCAAGGCATTTAACATTACGGTGATCAAAGTATATGTTCCAACCATAAATGCTGAAGAGGCACAAGTCCTATTCTAAAAGTTTGGCCTTGGAGTACAATATGAAGCAGGCCAGATACTTCTTTGATCATGGTAAACACCCTCTTCCAATAACCTCAGAGACTCTACACATGGACATCACCAGATGGATAATATAGAAGTCAGACTAACTATATACTTTGTAGCCAAAGATGGAACAGCTCTATACATTGGCTATAATTCTGAACGTTGCAATAAGAAGCTCATAATCTAACGGGGGAAAAGAGTGAAAATCATCAGACCAAGCAGATATGAAATAAATAATAAACCCAGTGAATATGCAACGGAAGTAAAGAATACATTTAAGTCTAGACAGGGTAGATAGCATGTCTGAAGAACTTTGGAGAGAAGTCTGTGACACTGTCCAGAAAACAGCAACAAAGAATATACCCAAAAGAAAGAAAACTAAGAAGGCAGACTAGCTGTCAGGTGAAAGCTTTGAAAGTAGCCCAGAAAAGAAGGAAAGTGAAAGTTAGTGGAGCTAGGGAAATAATTGTCCAGCTGAATGAACAATTCCAGGGGACAGCAAGAAGAGACACAAAGACAGCCTATAATGAACACTATAAAGAGATAGAAGATAATATACTGGAAAAGACAAGAGACCCTTCAAGAAAATTCATGCCAAAGTGGGTGTGATAAAAGACAACAGATCATACAAATAAGAGGTGGCATCTTAACAGCATCAAACATCTCAATAGTTTGTCCAATGAGCTGGAACAAGATATCTTGGAGAGTGAAGTGAATCCAGCTAAACAATGCAAAATCCTTAAAGATGATGCTGTGAAAGTGTTGCTTACATTATGCCAACAAATTTGGCAAACTCAAGAATGGCCATTAGACTGAAAAAGGTCAGTTGGTCAGTTTAATCCTAATCCTAATCCTAATCCTAATCCCAACCCCCCCCCCCCCCCCCCCCCCGAAAAAAGGAGGCAGCAAAGAGTGCCTTAGTTACCAAACAAAACAATTGCTTTAAATTTAAATGCCAGTAGGGTAATGCTTAAGATCCTGCAATCTCACAACAATATATGGACCAAGAGCAACCAGGTGTGCAAGACAGGTTTTGCAGAGGAAAAAAAAGATATCATATTATTAATGTCTGCTGGTTAATAGAGAAATTAGAGCGTTCTAGAAAAAACATTTACCTCTGCTTCATATAATATTCTTAAGCCTTTGGCTGTGTGCATCGCTACAAAATGTGGCAAGTTCTTAAAGACATGAGTATACCAGACCTACACTTCAACCTCCTAAGGAATCTGTATGCTGACCAAGAAACCACATGCAGAACCGAACATGGAACAACCAAACGAGTCAAGATCAGGAAAGGAGTGTGACATGGTTGTATATTGTCACCTTATAGGTGGAAAACATCATACTCAAGGCCGGACTGGTCAAATTCAAAGTAGCAATTAACATTGCTGGGAGGAGCTAAAGGAGCGATTGAGGAGGATAAAGGAAGAGAGTGCAAAAGCTGGACTACTGCTCAAAATTAAAACAAACAAAGATCACGGCAAACAGGATACTTCGTGTCATGAATCAGCCAGGGCCCATCTTGGATTTGGGCCTGAAGTATATTGGCAGCAGTGGCCATTATGTGACTGGCAGCATTAGCCACACCCAGTGGCCATATTGTGTATGGGCATGACAGTTCATGGCTCAGTCGGCATCCATATTGGGACTGGCAGTATTGGTCACACCCAGGGGCCACCTTGGACTGGAACTGCTATCTGCCACATGTTATTGAACAGAAGGTTTTGGGCTCCTAGAGCCACTGTTATAATGTTATATATTCCAGGCAGAGTCCCACTGTTATTGTTATGCATTCAGAGAAGAGGCAGTTTACACGTCACCACTAATAAAGTCGTCATAATGCATTAAGTGGACTGACATGGGAAGTACTGCCTCAACTCATAACATGTGGGAAAGGGAGAGATGCTGTGGGTTATATGTTGTAGTAGTATTATTATCTGTAAATATATTGTATTGTAATGTGGGAGCCATGTTGTGTGCAGTCATCCATATTGGGTCTGATACAGATAGTAACCTGAGTAGATCACCCATCTGCCTTCCAGCTATCACCTAAAGTAAACACTTGAAGTGATAGCAAGGCCAGAACAAAGGGGTCTGTACAGACATTGAGGCACCTTAACCCCATGGGGTCTTCAGCCCAATATCAGGGTCATAGTACAGGAGCAAATAGATGTTTCTCCCTTGAGAGTCAGAGACCAAGTGAACTAGGTAGCCACACTTAGTGGGTGGCCCATGGGAGGGGTCTGGAAGATCCCAGAGCTTACCTCTAGTCCATTGGCCAGAGGTAATCAAGTTACTCTGGAGATTACCCCATTGGCCAAGAGGAAGATGAGGGTTGGACAAGGGGGTAGCCACTCCCTGTACTGGTTTTGTGAGTGGTTTAAATACTTGTGTAAAAATAAAGAAGTTGTTCTTAATTTTCATACTTTGACTAAGCATGTATTATTGACCCAGAGGCATATGCTTGTAGAGGAGCTTGTTCTGACTCCCTACCAAGGTGCTCCCAGGTACACTACCACAGCAAGCTGGGACTTATGCCTTTGTACCGACAAAAACTGTCCATAGGTCTAGAGTCCCCCAAACTTATGTCTAAACCTACTGGGAATAAGAGTACTAGGATACTCTAGATCCCATCATCAAAGTAGGTTGTGACACTCAGTTCCTAGCAAATAGATGGGGAAGAAGTGGGGGCAGTAACAGATTTGATCTCCATGGACTCTGAGATCTCTGCAGATGGTGACTGCAGCCATGAAATTAAAAGACGTTTGCTTCTAGGGAGGAAAGCTATGGAAACAAAGATATTATACTAGCAACAAAGGTCTGCACAATTAAAACTATGGCATTCCCAGTAGTATCATAAATAGGGCTGAGCACGGTAGAATTGATGCCTTTGAATTGCGGTTCTCCAGGAAACAGCTTAGAGTCCTTTGGACTACAAGAAGATCCAAACAATCAATACTACAGAAACTCAAGACAAACTGTTCACTGGAAGGTATGATCATGAGACTGAAACTCAAATAGTGTGTCGACATCATGAGAAGACAGGTTTCCCCTGAAAAGATGCTGAGAAAGATTGAAAATGCAAAGAGGCAAAGGAAAAGTTTGGCAGATGAGGTCACTGAAGCAACGAAACTTGAGCTTGATGGAGCTCAGAGGGGCAGTGGCTGACAGATGTGCCTGCTGTAATGCGGTTCACTGAGAGTCGGATATGACTGAATGATTAAACAACAACAAAAACCAATGCACGTTGTCTAAAATAACTTCTTCAGGGTACTAAAGGTTGATGACATAAAGCAGAACATTGCGACAACAGTGAAACAATGTACATAGTGACCAATGTATTGTCACATGTTGTTGAACTTAAGACTTAATACACTTGGCAAGTTATAGAAATATCAGAATTATTTTGTTTCACCGTTCACAGATAACTACATTTTTTGATACGTTACAATACATCATTTTTAAAACTCCATTTTTGTGGAACAATATGTACAGCACGTTTAAATATAATTAAGATCCCTTGAAGATATTTAACATGATAATGCACATTACCACCATTGGGAAATTAAACACCAGAATCATTGAAGCCACAAATGACCTCAGTTTGTTTGCTACATCATATTTATTGTGTCTTTCGCACTGATGCACAGTGATCCCGAGAGGAACAAGAAAATAAATTAAAAAAAGTTTTAATTTAGATAATAATTTCAGAACTAATGTTTATCTGCTAGAGCTAAGAACAAGAAGCAGCTAACATAATTCTTCTATAACCGAGGCTTTTTTCCTTTCCCAGTCCTTTCCCAGTCCTTGTCAAGATATGAATATTCAACAATGTTTTACGTTAATTATCAATAATCAGCAATGGGTGAAGTTAAGTGTAAGTAATGTATAATGCTAGTTATGAGTATTCAGCAAGATATTAATACTTGGCAATGTATGAGACTACGTATCAATGATCAAGACTTTATGTGAAGGTAGATGGAATACTCAATGTCCAAGACTTCATATGAAGCTAGGTATCAATAATCAAGGCTTTGTGTGAAGCTAGGTGGAAATACGCAATGTTCAATGTTTTGTATGAAGCTATGTGTGAATACTCCATGTCCAAGGCTTTTTTTTGAAGCTGGCTGGGCATAGTCAATATCCAAGGCTTTATGTGAAGCTGGGAGGAAATACTAAATGGTTAAGACTTTGTATGGAGATAGGTGTGAATACTCCATGTCCAAGGATTTATATGAAGTTGAGTATTAACATCTACCTTCACATAAAGCCTTGGACATGGAGTATTCTCACCTAGCTTCATACAAAGTCTTATCCATTGAGTATTTCCTCCCAGCTTCACATAAAGCCTTGGATATTGTGTACGGACACCTTGCTTCACACAAAGACTTAGACATTGAGTATTCACATCTACCTTCACATAAAGCCTTGGGCATTGAGAATTCCATTGTGTCAGTACTCAATGTCCAAGGCTTTATGTGAAGCTAGTTGTCAATACTTGGTGTCCAGGTGGGAATACTCAGCCTAACATGAGACTAGGTGTGAATATTCATCAATGGGTGATGCTTTTTGAGAATATTCAGAATTATGCAAGATTTGGTATGAATAACAAGCACAGTGTGAACATATAGTAGTTGTGAATTTATATTTATGCGTTAAGCTAGATAATACAAAGTAATTTGTAAGGCACAGAAGTATATTTTGCGTAAACAAACTAGAATATATTCATCATTCGTCATGTATTTGATCTTAAAATATCATGTCTATCCTATTAATTACAGTTTTAAACGAAATTGTTACCTGGTTATCTCAACAGCTAAAACGTCATTTACTATTTTGTCATATAACATTAAATTATTATTACTCACTGGGAACAAACAATATTTACAGTGGCGGATTCAGACAATCTGTGCTTATACGCCCTAAGGCTGTATCATATTATCTTGTAAGTATAAGAAGTACATACAAACAGATTGCGTTTTTACAGTTCATTTACATCATGTTTAATTAATGCTGTTAGAGGGAGAGGAAAAAATACCCCAGTTTTTCTGTCATGAATTCAGAAACTTTTTTTTTTCTAATATTTTTATCAAATTACAGTCACAACTTGTAGGTATTTTATTTCTAGAATAGAAGATAAAAATGTTTTGAGAATATTTTACAATGAGACTCTGTTTGATTCAAGTACACCTTAGATCTTGGACTGGCAGGTTGGCCAGAAGGTTACCATACTGGGAGTTGTTGTGGTATTTAGCTCTACTCCCAAGTGGAAATTCAAAAAATGACAGTCTTTCAAAAGATCTGAGTAGAGATGCTATGTAGACCCAACAATTTCATCCCATGCCTCTTAGAGTTGTAATGCTGTTTGGAACAAGGACCAAATGCCTGCAGTCAGTAAAGCAAAATTAAATTCATATACACGCTACATTTATTTATCAATGTTCAAAAAGCATCTTGCATGATATTAGGCCTGGTTCTTCATAAAAGCATATAATCAATATTACACTGCTGTGGGCCTTTACATTTTTTTCTTGGGTTTTAAAAAAGTATATAGAAGTTTTCTGGGTTTCAAAGGTTTCCAAAAAAACAGCCACTGATTAGTAGAAAAATATGTATTGTATTGAAAAGTTGAATGTATTTACATATTTATATGCTGGATACTGCTATTGCATACCCCTAGGAAGCTTACACAACAGTGGGTACAGGTTGTTACCTCCAAAGGAAATGTTGCCAGACACATGGTTGGTGGAGTCACAGCTGAAATTTTCCACAAGGAGACAGGGACAGAAAAAAGGACCAGCAGCAGCAGTTCATGCAGGGAACAGACAATCTAAAGGGCTGTAATCTAATGTGAATGTGCTGCACAGATAGACTTGAATATGAAAATACATAGCACTTTCTAACATGTGCCAGACTGCATATCCCAGGCTGCTTTGCACCACAGACAGCAACCCCAGATTGTGATACAAATGTTTCAGCCTCTGCTTCCTCCTGATTTGCCAAAACAATGTTTTAATTATATTCTAATTTAGCCTGTGTGCAGAGAGGGTGTTAACCCTAATTTTCAACTGTCAGAAATTACAAGACATTTTGCTAACTTTAAGGCAAGTGTTTAAAAGTTTATTTAAATGTTTTCATGCAAAAAAAATTTTTTTTCATACAATACGGATTCTCCTTTCTCAGATGCACTCATAATCCAGTAAACTTAGATATGCCTTTAACTTTTTATTTTAATGTTCAACACAGTGCAGAGAGCTTGATCATAGAATAATATGCATAAATTCCCTTCCGTACATAATGCTACCAACCATCAATAAAATGTGGTTTGTTTCCTCTTGACCTGTTTCTTGCTCTCTACAATCTATGGGATCCTGGATAAAACCTTTACTGACTTTCAGTTGTTCACAGGCTACTTCACACATTATTAGAGAATAATCAACTGGAAAAAAAACAAGACACTAGCTTTCCTGTTTCAGTAATTCTCAATCAATACATTTGTACAAACTAGGACACTGCAGAAATCAGAAGAACATGTTGAAGTGTGGCGAGATGAACGATAAAGGAAATCAGGGAGATTGACAATATATAATGGGTGTTGATCTGTAAGAGAATGCAGAGAGGATGGAACATTTGTAAGGAGAGATTATCTAGGAGGAGATGCAGCTCGAAGGTAGGAGATCAGTAAAGGTGACACTTGGGAGGAGGTGCAGGGAGGGGGGAGGCGCTGGATTCTCTGGAAGGCGGATCAATGGGATGATCTATTACTTGTTCTCAACCATTACGAGACCAGGGAATGACTTCTAAAACTTATCTGCATCACATTTAAGATTCAACCATTATTAAACAGCCCAGTTCTTTAATATTCTATTAATATTGTATCAGTAACATATATATGTAGTCAGTCTCTCCTCTTTAAAACTATATCTCACTCTATTCATACCTTTTATCTCAACACACATTTCTTTCTTTCTCTTTGACTACAGAAAATAAAGAGCAAGGCACCACATCAGTCCCAGTATAGGCTACTGGAGACACTTCACTTGGATAGATGAGCCATAAGGGAAATTATGTAGGAGGGAATAAATTAAGAGCATAATATATATATATATATATATATATATATATATATATATATATATATATATATATATATATACATATACACACACATATACACACACACCAGTAACTTGCCCATATAAATTGACAGGATAATATTTGATGTGTGTCTCCCCCTCAGTGTCTCTTCCCTCCCCTTCTCCCTCCCTTGTGTCTCCTTTCCGCCCTCCTCTCCCTCCCTTGTGTCTTGGAGAGGCAACATCTTTGCATTTAGTCAATTCATACATAATTTCTTAATATGTACTTAATGTCAGCAAGAAATTGTTACACAGAGAATTCAGCTGTGCAAGAAAAGCAATACTAAAATGTATTCTAACTGCCAAAACAATACTTCCCCACATTCTTAAATGTTCTTCTTTTATCTTTCCAACATCTTAAACATTACGAAAGAGCGATAGAAGCCCTCCACCGTACATTAGTACAGTAAATACTAAATAGTACATTTGTGTACTATCTATTTAATGCCTAAAATAAGTTTAAAAAAACTTGCATCCTGCTCAGAATTCCTAGAAATACAGTTATTACACTGCACTCTGGGAAATGAGAGAGAGAGAGAGAGAGAGAGAGCGAGAGAGCGAGAGAGCGAGAGAGCGAGAGATGTTTAGATCAGTTTAGCTAAACATTGATATTCATTGTGAATTCATTTGAAATAACAAACAGCCATAAAAAAAATAAAAAAAGAGAAAAAAAGGGAGGGAGGGGGCTTTCCCTGCTTCCAAATCCACTCA